>LR738714.1:276114157-276144731 GCA_902687465.1 Secale cereale | reverse complement strand
AGGCTGTCCACGAGGGGGGCACGTGCCCTAGGGTGGGGCACGTGCCCCCACCCTCGTGGGCAGCCCGTGGGTCCTCTCATCCCCCTCCGGCACTTCTTGGGCTTCTTTAGGTCCAAAAACAGACTCCGTTGATTTTCAGGTCAATTGGGCTCCGTTTGATATTCCTTTTCGGTAAAACCCTAAAACAGGAGAAAAAGAGAAACTGGCACTGGGCTCTGGGTTAATAGGTTAGTCCCAAAAATAATATAAAAGTGTATAATAAAGCCCATAAAACATCCTAGAAGGATAATATAATAGCATGGAACAATCAAAAATTATAGATACGTTGGAGACGTATCAGCATCCCCAAGCTTAATTCATGCTCGTCCTCGAGTAGGTAAATGACAAAAACCGAATTTTTGATGTGGAATGCTAACCAACATAGCTTTTCAATGTAATTCTCTTAATTGTGGCATGAATGTTCAGATCTAAAACATTCAAGACAAAAGTCTATATTGACATAAGAAATAATAATACTTCAAGCATACTAATAAAGCAATCATGTCTTCTCAAAATACTATGGCTAAAGAAAATTATCCCTACAAAATCATATGGTCTAGCTATGCTCCCTCTTCATCACACAACATATTCATATCATGCACAACCCCGGTTTCAGCCAAGCACTTGTTTTCATACTCTATTCTTTCAAACCTTTCAACTTTCACGCAATACGTGAGCGTGAGACATGGACATAGCACTATGTGGAATAGAGAGGTGGTTATGGAGAAGACAAAAAGGAGGGATATAGTCTCACATCGACTAGGCGTATCAACGGGCTATGGAAATGCCCATCAATAGATATCAATGTGAGTGAGTAGGGATTGCCATGCAACGGATGCACTAGAGCTAAAAATGTATGAAAGCTCAACAAAAGAAACTAAGTGGGTGTGCATCCAACTTGCTTGCTCATGAACACCTAGGGCATTTGAGGAAGCCCATCGTTGGAATATACAAGCCAAGTTCTATAATGAAAATTCCCACTAGTATATGAAAGTGACTAAACATGACACTCTCTATCATGAAGAACATGGTGCTACTTTGAAGCACAAGTGTGGAGAAAGATAGTAGCAATTGTCCCTTTTTATTTTCTCTTTTTTTTGGGCCGTTCTTTTTTCTTTGGCCTTTTTTAGGGGCTTTCTCTTTTTTTAGCCCCTCTCTATTTTTTTGGGCCATCTATTTTTTTATTGGCCTTTCCTCACATGGGACAATGCTCTAATAATGATGATCATCACACTTTTATTGATTTACAACTCGATATTACAACTCGATATTAGAACAAAGTATGACTCTGTATGAATGCCTCTGGCGGTGTACCGGGATATGCAATGAATCAAGAGTGACATGTATGAAAAATTATGCATGGTGGCCTAGCCACAAATACGATGTCAACTACATGATCATGCATGGCAATATGACAATATGATGCGTGTCATATGAACGGAACGGTGGAAAGTTGCATGGTAATATATCTCGGAATGGCTATGGAAATGCCATGATAGGTAGGTATGGTGGATGTTTTGAGGAATATATATGGTGGCTGTTTTGAGGAAGGATATATAGTGGGTGTATGGTACCGGCGAAAGTTGCACGGTCCAAGAGAGGCTAGCAATGGTGGAAGGGTGAGAGTGTTTAATATCCATGGACTCAACATTAGTCATAAGGACTCATATACTTATTGCAAAAATTTACGAATCATCAAAACAAATCAATCAACGCATGCTCCTAGGGGGGAGGTTGGTAGGAGTTAACCATCGCACGCCCCCGACCTCCACACAAAGGATGACACTCTACAAATACCTCATGCTCTAACTTCGTCACATAGCGGTTCACCATACGTGCATGCTATGGGAATCACTAACTTTAACACAAGTATTTCTCAATTTCATAATAAATCCACTAGCATGAATCTAATATCACTATCCTCATATCTCAAAACAATTATCAAGCATCCAACTTCTCATCATATTCAATGCACTTAGTGTGAAAGTTTTTACTACATTGATATTGGATGTCTATCATGTGAAGACTAGTTTTATAACCTAAGCACATTACCATGCTGTTTTAATAGAATCTCAACAAGATATAAGTGAAGCATGAGAGATCAACAATTTCTACAAAATATAATCACCACCGTGCTCTAAAAGATATAAGTGAAGCACTAGAGCAAAACTATTCAACTCAAAAGATATAAGTGAAGCACATAGAGTGTTCTAACAATTTCTAGGCCATATTTAGCTCTCTCAAATAGGTGTGTCCAGCATGGATAATTATGGCAAACTAACAAGCAAAGACTCAAATTATACATGACGCTCCAAGTAAAACACATATCATGTGGTGAATAAAAATATAGCTCTGAGTATAGTTACCGATGGATGAAGACGAAAGACGGAATGCCTTCCCGGGGCATCCCCAAGCTTAGGCTTTTGGTTGTCTTTGAATTTTACCTTGGGGTACCATGGGCATACCCAAGCTTAGGCTCTTTCCACTCTTTGTTCCATAGTCCATCAAAGCAATACTCAAAACTTGAAAACTTCACAACAAAAAACATAGACAAAAATCTCGTGAGCTCCGTTAGTATAAGAAAGCAAACCACTACTCAAAGGTACTGCAATGAATTCATTCTTTGTTTATATTGGTGTTAAACCTACTGTATTCAAACTTCTCTATGGTTCATACTTCCCAATACTACTCATAGATGCATTGAAATAAGCAAACAACACACGAAAAAACAGAATCTGTCAAAAACAGAACAGTCTGTAGTAATCTGCAGGTTTCGCATACTTCTGTAACTCCAAAAAAATGCAAACTAAATTGTTAAACATGAGGAATTTGTCTATTAATGATCTGCAAAAAGAATCAACTAAATAGCACGCTCCAGTAAAATCTGATGACCATTCTAGCGAGCGCTAATGATTCTGTTTTTCACAGCAAGATCATATAAACTTCTCACAAGTCTTCCCAAAGGTTTTACTTGGCGCAAACACTAAACAAAACACAAAACCACCTCTAAACAGAAGCTAGATGAAATATTTATTCCTAAACAAAAGGAAAAAACAAAAAATATAAAATTGGGTTGCCTCCCAACAAGTTCATTCTTTATAGCCATTAAGATAGGCTTGGGATTTCAATGATGCTCACATGAAAGATAAGAATTGAAACATAACGGGAGCATCATGAAGAATGTGACTAGCACATTTAAGTCTAACCCACTTCCTATGCATAGGGATTTTGTGAGCAAACAACTTATGGGAACGATAATCAACTAGCATAGGAAGGGAAAACGAGCATAACTTCAAGATTTTAAGCACATACAGAGGAAACTTGATATTATTGCAATATGTAGAAGCATATGTTCCTCCCTCATAATAATTTTCAGTAGCATCATGAATGAATTCAACAATATAACCAGCACAAAAAGCATTCTTTTCATGATCTACTTGCATAGAATTATTACTACTCCCATCATAAGCAAAATTCTTCTCATTCATAGTAGTGGGAGGAGCAAATTCAACAAAATAACTATCATGTGAAGCATAATCCAATTGAAAACTAAAATCATGATGACAAGTTTCATGGTTATTATTTTTCTTAATAGCATACAAGTCATCACAATAATCATCATAGATAGCAAATTTGTTCTCATAATCAATTGGAACCTCTTCCGAAATTGTGGATTCATCACTAAATAAAGTCATGACCTCTCCAAATCCACTTTCATCAATATAATCATCATAAATAGGAGGCATGCTTTCATCATAATAAATATTATCATCAAAACTTGGGGGACTACAAATATAATCTTCATCAAACATAGCTTCCCCATACTTGTGTCTTTGCATATCATTAACATCGTGGGTATTCAACGAATTCATACTAACAACATTGCAATCATGCTCATCATGCACATATTTTATGCCAAGCATTCTATGTAATTCTTCTTCTAGTACTTGAGCACAATTTTCCTTCCCATCATTTTCACGAAAGATATTAAAAAGATGAAGCATATGAGGTAACCTTAATTCCATTTTTTGTAGTTTTCTTTTATAAACTAAACTAGTGATAAAACAAGAAACTAAAAGATTCGATTGCAAGATCTAAAGATATACCTTCAAGCACTAACCTCCCCGGCAATGGCGCCAGAATAGAGCTTGATGTCTACTACACAACCTTCTTCTTGTAGACGTTTTTTGGGCCTCCAAGTGCAGAGGTTTGTAGGACAGTAGCAAATTTCCCTCAAGTGGATGACCTAAGGTTTATCAATCCGTGGGAGGCATAGGATGAAGATGGTCTCTCTCAAACAACCCTGCAACAAATAACAAAGATTCTCTTGTGTCCCCAACACACCCAATACAATGGTAAATTATATAGGTGCACTAGTTCGGCGAAGAGATGGTGATACAAGTGCAATATGGATGGTAGATATAGGTTTTTGTAATAAGAAAATATAAAAACAGCAAGGTAGCAAGTGGTAAATGTGAGCATAAACGGTGTTGCAATGATAGGAGACAAGGCCTAGGGTTCATGCTTTCACTAGTGCAAGTTCTCTCAACAAGGATAACATAATTGTATCATATTACTAGCCTTCAACATGCAACAAAGAGTCACTCCAAAGTAACTAATAGCGAAGAACAAACGAAGAGATTATGGTAGGGTACGAAACCACCTCAAAGTTATTCTTTCTGATCGATCTATTCAAGAGTCCGTAGAAACGTTCAATCTATCATAGAGTTCGTACTAGAATAACACCTTAAGACATAAATCAAGCAAAACCCTAATGTCACCTAGATACTCCATTGTCACCTCAAGTATCCTTGTGCATGATTATACGATATGCATCACACAATCTCAGAAACATCTATTCAACCAACACAAAGTACTTCAAAGAGTGCCCCAAAGTTTCTACCGGAGAGTCAAGACGAAAACGTGTGACAACCCCTATGCATAGATTCCCAAGGTCACGGAACCCGCAAGTTGATCACCAAAACATACATCAAGTGAATCACGTGATATCCCATTGTCACCACAGATAAGCACATGCAAGACATACATCAAGTGTTCTCAAATCCTTAAAGACTCAATCCGATAAGATAACTTCAAAGGGAAAAGTCAATCCATTACAAGAGAGTAGAGGGGGAGAAGCATCATAAGATCCAACTATAATAGCAAAGCTCGCGATACATCAAGATCGTGCCATCTCAAGAACACGAGAGAGAGAGAGAGAGGTCAAACACATAGCTACTGGTACATACCCTCAGCCCCGAGGGTGGACTACTCCCTCCTCATCATGGAGAGTGTCGGGATGATGAAGATGGCCACCGGAGAGGGATTCCCCCCTCAGGCAGGGTGCCAGAACGGCTCTAGATTGTTTTTTGGTGGCAACATAGGCTTTCGGCGGCGGAACTCCTGATCTAGGTTATTTTCTGGAGGTTTCAGTATATATAGGAGGTGTTGGAGTCGGGGCCAAGCAAAGGGGGGCTATGGGCTGTCCACGAGGGGGGCATGTGCCCTAGGTTGGGACGTGCCCCCACCCTCGTGGGCAGCCGTGGGTCCTCTCGTCCCCCTCCGGCACTTCCTGGGCTTCTTTAGGTCCAAAAACAGCCTCCGTTGATTTTCAGGTCAATTGGGCTCCGTTTGATATTCCTTTTCTGTAAATCCCTAAAACAGGAGAAAAACATAAACTGGCATTGGGTTCTGGGTTACTAGGTTAGTCCCAAAAATAATGTAAAAGTGTATAATAAAGCTCATAAAACATCCTAGGAGGATAATATAATAGCATGGACCAATCAAAAATTATAGATACGTTGGAGACGTATCACCGGGCGCGCCTTCCTATGTGACGGAAGAAGGCGCCCCAGTAGTGGGTGCAGATCCCAAGGCACGATCATCAGATGCCCCACCCTCTTGAGATCCTAGGCAGAGTAGCTGCTTCTTCTTATTCTTGGGGATGACCTCAGAGGGGTTGATCTCGCCCTCGCAATCTGAGTTCTCGACCACCGCGGCTTGGTAGGCGCGCTCAAGGGAGCACACCGCATCCTTCTCGTTGCAAGTGACCATGATGATGTCGCCGCTCCTCCGTATCTTGAGGACGTTGTAGCCATGGTGAGTCGCCACCATGAACTTGGCTAGGGCCAGATACCCAAGTATGGCGTTGTACGGGAGACGAATGTGAGCAATGTCGAAGTCGATGAGCTCGATGTGGTAGTTCTTGCGCTGGCGAAGGTGACATGGAGACAGATCTTCCCGATGGGGACTGTGGATCCATTGGTCACTCCTGTGAAGGGCTTGGTTGGCTGGAGCTAATCATATCGCACTTGGAGCATGTCAAACTTCTCAACGGAGAGGACGTTGAGCCCCGCGCTGCCATCGATCAACGTCTTGGTGACGATGACGACGTTGCTGATGGTGGGAGAGTAGAGCATTGGGAGTGCACTGGCGATGGCCGCGCACTTGAGCTGATCAGTAGAGTCAAAAGTTATAGCGTACTTGGACCATTTGAGGGGACGCCACGCCTCGAGCTTGGGGAGGGCCGCATTCACCTCGCGAGCAAACTGCTTGAAGATGCGATGAGACGCACGGGCCTGAGCGCCACCCAAGATGCATGCGATGGCCCGAGGCTCTTAGAGGCCCCCAACCCCATGTCTTGGCGGTGGTTGTCATTCCTTCTTTGTGGCGGCGGTAGAGGAGGAAGGACGATGTTTCCATGAGGGCGATCCTCACGAGGCTGATCCCTCCAGGGGCCGTCATGAGGTTGGCCTTGCTAGTGGTCCTCATGAGGCTGGTCGCGCCAGCCCTGACGGGTGTCACAGTTGTCCCAGCGTCCTCCACCACGGCCGTAGCTGCGGTCATTGCGCTTCGGACAGCAGCCAAGGCACCCATCTCGGATGGCCCTGAGCTCTTAGAAGTCGTTGATCTTGTGGCTATGGACGGTGTGGAAGATGCAGAATTGGAGGCTACCCTTGGAGGACTCGGGGTGGTCGCAGCCACGCTCCATCTCTGGCTCGGCCGCGAGCACAGTCGTGACCTTGCGTTTCACGTCCTTGGCCTTGTTGTCTTCAGGGTCGGCCTCTGGAAGCTCAATGAGCGATAGGTGACCATCTTGTGCCCTTGCGCACTTAGTCGCCATGTTGAACATCTCCATAGCCGAGCACAAGTCCTCATGGATGGAGAGTTCTTCCTTCATCTTGATGTCCCGAACGCCATCAGTGAATACTGAGATGATGGCCTCGTCTGACACCCTGGGAATCTTGATGCGATCGTTGGTGAAATGCTGGATGTATTTGCGCAGGGTCTCCCCCAGCTGCTGCTTGATGCGCCGCAGGTCGCCTACTGTAGGGGCGCGGTCACAAGTTTCCTGGAAGTTGGAGATGAACCACTAACGCAGCTCGTCCCAGGAAGAGATTGACCCCACGGGGAGGATCAGAATCCACGAGCATGCGCCATCCTTGAGGGCCATGGGGAAACAATTGGCGATGACCTTCTCATCGCCGCTCACCGCTTCGATGCTCAGCTCGTAGAGCTGAAGGAACTCAGCAGGGTCTGGAGTGTCGTCGTAGCACGGAGGCGGATTCGGCTTGAACTTTCTGGGCCAGACAACACGACGCAGCTCCGGAGTGAACGCTAGACAGCCTGCCACGCTAAAGGGAACCCGCTGCGGTGGGGGAACCTGGTCTTGGTGCTCGCGTGCCGCCACGTCGGGTGGCGCATGATCTTGACGGGGCAGCGCTGGGATCACACGTGCTTCCCCTTGGGGCCGCTGCCCCAGCTGGCAGCTTTCTTTGTCGGGTTCGGGTGCCCTGCACGGTGGGTCGCGCTGGGGGGCCTCTCGCCTTGGATCGGGGACGACATCATGCTGGAGAGGAGGAGGAGGCGCACTGTGGGACACGTCACCCTCTTGAGGTGGTGGGGGAGGCAGCGAACGAGACGGTGTAGGGACCTCTCCAGTGGCGTATCCGAGCTCAACGATGCGGTCCAGCCAGTCCTCATAGAGGTCATCGGCCGGGCGGTAGAGCACAAGCTCGCGTGCTATGAGCAATGTAGCTCGCGAGTTCGCTAGCCCACGACAGGCATGCGAGGATGAAGTAGCGGCTAGAGTCAGTGACGGGGTGGCGGTGCAGCCATCACGCCGCACGGTCGTGGGCTGCGGGGCCGGTGGCAGTATTGGCCGCGGGTGACGGCGAGCAGTGGGGGATGCAGTCGCCGGGGGTGTTGTATGATCGACGTAGGTGGCGAGGGCCGCCTGACGCTCAGCACGAACTCAACGAGCGTCAGCCATGGGATCGGTGGAACAATGGCGAATCGACCGATGAGGGAGAGAGGATTCGACACGCCCCTACCTAGCGCCCCAAATGTCGGATTTAGGGCTCCACAGTTCCAAGAATATTCGAACTCTGGGGCGTGTGTGAAGAACTCAATCTATCTCGCCTACTAAGTCGTCGATCTCACGGCCTAGCTCGATGAACAAGAAAGACAAGGGACACAACAATTTACCCAGGTTCGGGCCACATTGCGGTGTAAGACCCTACTCCTGCTTTTTGGTGGATTAGCCTCTCAGAGGGATGTGGATGAACTAGTACAACTGGGAGAACAACCCCAGGAGGTATGTTCTTGGGTGAGTGTGAGCTAGTAAGGGCTCTTGGTTTCAATCCTCCGATCAGTTCCAGTCTCCTCCTATGGTGGTGGCTAGGCTGTATTTATAGTGGCCTTGGTCCTCTTCCCCGAAAATGAAGTCGGGAAGGGATTCCACAATGACCAATTTGAAAAGGGGACAAGAAGTACATCTTATCATGATGAAAGGTGCTCTTCGCCTGCAAAGCTTCTGGTCATGAAGCCGTGGTGGGCTCGGCGATGACATCCGTCCTGCCGTCTTGGCGGTCTTGGTCTCGCTGCACCAGAATGGAAACCTTTGGCTTATTCCTCGGGACTCTGCGACTGCGCTTGCCTTCTTAGCACCAAAGTGGAAACCTGCTACTCTGCGCTCGCTAGCGCCCGCCTGGCCTGGGTTGTCATGGCTTGCATCACTTGATCCCCATGAGGTGGGTTCTTGCATAGGAAACTCTGCTGCTCAAGAGGCTGCCTAAGGAGGCCACTTCCTTCGAAGGCCTTGGCGTCGTCTACCTCGCCAGGCTTGGCCCCTCGCGATGATCTTGTCTTGTTGATGCTGAAGATGGGTCGTACCAGGCCGTTGATGGAGCCACGCAGTGGGCTACAGGCGGGCAAGTCTGGGTACCCTGATTCCTAGAACGCCGACAATGCCTGTCTTCAACGAGCGAGGGCTCGTACCGAGCGCCCTGGGCACCCTGCGGGAACCCCTCCTCCACTGTGGTGTTCTCCTCTAGCATAAACGATAGCGAGGTGGACCCGAAGAAGACGGAGGAGGTAGATGGCAACGACCGTACACCAGCGCACCGCCGCCTTCGCGGCCTCATGGATGACGATGACAACGAGGGTGAGCAGCCACAGGTGGCACTTTTCGGGCCCACCGACGCGACGGGGAGAACGAGGGCCAGCGTCCGGCCGTGCAACCGCCTATGGCAGGGGCCAGTTCCAGCACTAGCGCAACTATTGGCGTCCTAGGAACGGGGGTACCCAGACTTGCCTACCTGTGGCCCATGACGTGGTTCCATCAGCGGCCTGGTACGGCCCAACTTCAACAACCACAACTCAAGACCCTTGCGAGGGGCCAAGCCTCGCAGGGCGAGCGACAACAAGAACTCCCTGGGGCAGTCTCACTAGGCTGGCTCCCGAGGAGCGGAGATATCTATGCAAGGTGCACCTCACGAGGTTCACGTGACGTGAGCCATGACGTCCAAGGCTAGGCGGGCGCCAGCAGGTGCAGTGTACATGTTTCCACTTTGGTGCTAAGGGGGCAAGTGCAGGCGTGGAGTCTCGAGGAATCAAGCAAAGGTTTCCAATGAGAATGAATAACTCAAAACTGAGTTTGATACTGAGAGAACCGCCTGGGATGAAGAAAAAACCGCCCTGATCCAAAGGGCTGAAAAAGCTGAGGCCTGATTAAAAGAGGTCACCATAGAAATTACAGGCCTGAATCATCATGTCAATCAGATGACCCTTGCTATTTTTGGTAAGATTTTTTACCGGAGCACAGCACACATTAGCCACAATCTCATCAAGTAATCAAGCGCCATATCTGCTCAGCAATGTCTTAAGCCAACTTTCTGTCTTTCCTGCCAGGATTAATGAGATCAAATGGTCTGCTGCGTGAGCCGGTGCTATTACGACTTTAAGCTGGGCGAAGGCATGGCAGTCAGAACTAGACTCGGCCGAGTTAGCCACCGGCTGTCCTAGTTTCAAAGAGGACGGGTCTCCTTTTGACAAGAAAGACTTTGCTGCATGTGTGAAAGAAATGCGTTCCTTGGTGAGCCTGCTGGCTGAGAAACAAATCTGACCAAATTCAGGTTGCTTACACCGCAGATAAGCAGAAAATACCCACGCAGGCTTACAAGATTGCAGATCTTATCCCTCCAATTCGTAAGCACACTTTTGCCCCTGAAATCGACCCGTCTGAGCTTATTGATGATGAAGCTGAATTCCAAGCCTTGACTGGCATCAATTGGTCAATGCCTAACTTCCAGACCGTGGAGGGAGAAGAAGAAGAAGCGCGGGATGACCCGGAAGCTTCAAACCGCTGAGACCAGGAGAACTGAGCCACTGGACGGTTCTCGTTCTTTATCACCAAGCGTTGCTTGATAAAACACTTAGCCATGTGGGCTTGCAGAGGCATGTAATAGGCTAGCTAAACTCTTGATCTGTCGTGCCATCATCCATGTTTTATTTTGCATAATAATGCTGATTCGCCAATTGAAAATCTGCCACTTACGCGTACAATATCACCAATTATGAAGATCAGACTTATCATTTTTTTCCTGCAGAAAAAATAGATCACAAGTGACCTGTAATATTTGTTCACACTGTCGGCTTATCATACCTATGTAGTAAGGGTTACAACCCAAAAATTGAGATCACCACACCCTGTTCAATTGATTTACACCGCCGGCTTATAACACCATATGCAACAAAGGTCATTATTGCATCACCTGGAGCGTGACACTCCAAGAATATCCTGGGGACTTATAGTCCAAAGCCAGGGTAGGTGAAATATCCAAGAGAGGATCATAATATAAGGTATGATAGCCATTATCAGCGTCCAATCGACATGTTACAAGAGGCAAACTTCAAAAAAGAAATCTTCAAATCAAATAAAAGTCTGAAAACAAGGCTTTCATAGGCGACCAGGCCTAAAACTCCAGTGCTTTTCATGGGCTTGCACAGCCGCTAGGTGAATCTTCAAACCTTGTAAGTTGACCTCACATAGCCAATCACCGTTTCAATCTTGATAAGTTCAGGGTCTGAATAAGATTGACTTTCAAGAGTTCAGCGGGTTACCAGGCTAACCTGGGCGGAGTGACAGACATACAAAGCAGGATCAACTGAAATTGTTTGGTGCTATGCACCTGGCATTTCAAACCAAAAGGGGTTTACTAACGCTATGTTCTGTGAACAGGGAGCCCCTGAGTGAAGTATTTTTGAGATGTGTTTGCCGGGTACCTATGTTTGAGTTGTGCTGTGCAACAGACTCTCTTTGGTCCCTTTTAAACCGGGCGTTAAACCTCCAAGTGAACATATGAAGTAACAATAAAGATTACATATGTAGAGATGAAATGACAGAGACCACGAATTATCAGGGATGTCGGTTTTATTATATTCATCATAATTTATGCATTGTCAAAATATGTACATCACAAGAGCCTGTGGCTCAGGTGTAATAAGGCCGAAGATGAGCAATATTCCACAACCGATGGGTCTCCTCCTCCGACGTGCGTGAGTCCTTGTGGTCTAGAACATTGATAAGGTAGTATGGCCCATTGTTCAGATTTTTGGTGACCACAAAGGGCCCTTCCCAAGGTGGGGATAACTTGCACATATCCATTTGATCCTAGATAAGCCGAGGCACCAAATCGCCTTCTTGAAAGGTCCTGTTTTTAACCCGACGGTTGTGATAATGGCGCAAATCTTGCTGGTAAATCACCGAACAAGTCTCCGCAAGGTCATGCTCCTCATCCAATAGGTCAAGTGCATTCTAACGTGCATTTTCATTATTGGCTTCAACATAAGCCGCCACACAAGGTGAGTCATGACGGATGTCACTAGGGAGAACCGCCTCTGCTCCATAAACCATGAAGAAGGGCGTGTAACTGTAGATCTGTTGGGGGTAGTATTGATACTCCATAGCACTGAACATAACTCCTCCACCCAACAACACGGCGTCCTCTACAAAGGAACCATAAGCTGGGGTTTGATGCCTCTTAAAATTTCTTGATTGGCTCTCTCGGCTTAACCATTGGATTGGGGGTGAGCCACTTATGATACATCAAGTAGAATATGCTCACGTTGACAAAATTCTTTCATAGCACTCTTGGACAGATTAGTGCCATTACTAGTTATAATATTGTGGGGAAAACCAAAACGGAAAATCACCTTTTTGATGAATTAAACCACCGTCGCCACGTCAGACTTACTAACCGGGTCTGCTTCAACCAACTTCGTAAATTTATCAACCGCCACCAAAAGGTGCGTCTTTTTATCCTTGGACCATTTGAAAGGTCCAACCATATCAAGCCCCCAGACTGCAAATGGCCAATCAATTGGAATCATCCTCATTTCTTGAGCCGGCACGTGAACCCGTCATGAGAATTTCTGACAACCATCACATTTACTGACCAAATCCTCGGCATCAGCATGAGCCACCAGCCAATAAAATCCATGACGAAAAGCCTTGGCCATGAGAGACTTGGAACCTCCATGATGACTACAGTCCTCTTCATGAATCTTGTGAAGAATGTCACGGCCTTCCTCAGGAGAAACACAACGTTGAAACACCCCTGCAACACTACAATGGTGTAGCTCTCCGTTGACAATTGCCATTGACTTAAACCGTCGGGTTATCTGCCTGGCTAAAGTTTTGTCTTCAGGTAACTCACCCCGGGTCATATAAGCCAAGTATGGAATTGTCCAATCAGGAGTAACATGAAGAGCCGCCACCAATTGTGCCTCCGGGTCAGGAATAGCAAGATCCACCTCTATAGACAACTTAACTGAAGAATTATTCAAGATGTCAAGGAAAGTGTTAGGTGGATCCGGCTTACACTGAGACCCCAGCCAGCTTAACGCATCAGCCGCCTCATTTTTCCTACGATCAATGTGCTCCACCTGATAGCCCTTGAAGTTACTAGCAATTGCATCAACCGCCCGGCGGTAAGCCGCCATGAGCGGATCTTTAGAATCCCAAGTTCCTAATACTCGCTAAGCCACCAAATCCAACTCACTGAAGCATCTTACCCGGCTTAGATTCATATCTTTAGCCATCCGAAGACCATGGAGCAAGGCTTCATACTCAGCTACATTATTAGTACAAGGGAACATCAACCTTAAAACATAGCAAAACTTAACACCTCGCAGGGAAGTCAAGACAACTCCAGCCCCCGAGCCTTCCAACTTCCTGGATCCATCAAAATGAATAGTCCAATATGTGTTGTCCGGCTTATCCTCAGGCATCTGTAGTTCTGTCTAGTCATTGATGACATCCACAAGTGCCTGAGATTTGATAGCTGTCCGAGGCGTATACTTTAAACCATGGGGTCCAAGCTCAATGGACCACTTGGCTACCCTACCTGTGGCTTCTCTATTTTGAATGATATCCCCCAAACGGAGCAAAACTAACCACACTGATTGGATGACCAAGGAAATACTGCTTGAGCTTTCGACTAGCCATGAACACCCCATATACCAACTTCTGCCAATGCGGATATCTCTGTTTGGACTCAATAAGCACTTCACTTGTATAATAAACCGGCCGCTGAACCGGATGCTCCTTGCCTACTTCCTTCCGTTCCACCATAATTGGTACACTGACAGCCCGGCCATTAGCAGCCACATATAACAACAAGGTCTCCTTATCGATGGGAGCAGCGAGAACCGGCAGCTCAGCCAACTGCTTTTTAAGCGCCTCAAAGGCCTCATTGGCAGCATCGCTCCAGACAAAGTCATATGTCTTCTTCATCATCTAGCATAGAGGGATAGCTTTTTCACCCAACCGGCTTATGAACTGGCTTAAGGATGCAATACGACCTGCTAGCCGCTGAACATCATTAACACACTTCGGTTTAGCCAGGGAAGTGATAGCCTTGATTGTCTCCAGATTAGCTTCAATGCCCTGTTCAGAAACCAGAAAACCGAAGAGCTTTCCTGGTGGTACACCAAAAACACACTTGGCCGGGTTAAGCATCATCTTGTAGACCCGGAGATTGTCAAAGGTTTCCTTCAAATCATCTATTAGAGTTTCCTTCTTTCTGGATTTCACAACAATATCATCCACATAAGCATGAACATTGCATGCAATGTGCCCATGAAGGCAATTTTGAACACACCGCTGGTAAGTTGCCTGGGCACTCTTAAGCCCAAAAGCCATAGGCACATCGCAGAAGGCTCCAAAGGGAGTGATGAAACTTGTCTTCTCCTGGTCCTTAACTGCCATCTTGATCTGATGATACCCAGAATAAGCATCCAAGAAACTCAAACGCTCACAACCCTCCGTAGCATCAATAATCTGATCAATACGAGGGAGAGCGAAGGGATCTCCCAGGCAGGCCTTATTAAGATCTGTGTATTCCACACACATGCACAAAGTGCCATTTTGTTAAGCACCAGCACCATGTTAGCCAACCATTCAGGATGCAAAACTTCAACAAT
This sequence comes from Secale cereale, assembly GCA_902687465.1. Taxonomy (NCBI): domain Eukaryota; kingdom Viridiplantae; phylum Streptophyta; class Magnoliopsida; order Poales; family Poaceae; genus Secale; species Secale cereale. Next base: position 276,129,926 of record LR738714.1, on the reverse strand, counting down.
GAACCTAGCCGCCAAGAGTCGGGCCACTTCTTCTCCAATAGCCTAACGCCTTTCTTCATTAAAATGACAAAGGAATTGCCTGACCGGTTAAAACTTAGGATCAATATTGAGAGTATGCTCAGCGAGTTCTCTCAGTACACCTAGCATGTCTGAAGGCTTCCATGCAAGGATGTCCCGGTTCTCACAGATGAACTCGATGAGCGCGCTTTCCTATTTCGGATCCAAGTTAGCACTGATCGTGAACTGTCGGGATAAATCGCCAGGGAAAAAAATCAACCTGCTTGGTATCATCCGCCGATTTAAACTTCAACAAAGGGTCACTCTCTGTGGTTGGCTTCTTCAAAGGGGCCATATCCACTGGGTCAACATTATCTTTGTAGAATTTCAATTCCTGTGTTGCACAAACAGACTCAGCATAGGCGGCATCCCCTTCTTCACACTCCAGGGCTATTTTCCTATCTCCATGCACCGTGATGGTACCCTTATGACCCAGCATTTTAAGCTGCAAATAGACATAACACGGCCGGGCCATAAACTGGCCATAAGCCGGCCATCCAAACAAAGCATGATAAGGACTCTTGATCTTGACCACCTCAGAGGTCATTTTTTCAGCCACGTAATCCCGATCATCACCAAAAGCCACTTCCAAAGTTATCTTACCCACTAGATACACCGACTTACCAGGCACCACCTCATGAAAAATTGTAATGGATGATTGTTGATACTTATCAGTCAAATTCATACGGCGAAAAGTATCATAGTAAAGGATATTGATACTGCTACCTCCGTCCATGAGTACATTCGTAAACTTGTGTCCCCCCACCTGTGGAGCCACTACCAAAGCCAATTGACCCGGATTGTTAACCCGGGGCGGGTGATCCTCACGGCTCCAAACGATAGGCTGCTCAGACCACCGCAAAATATCGAGGGACCGCCGGCTTAACCGTATTTACTAGTCGCTTGTGGATTTTCTGATCTCATTTGCACAAACTTGTGATAAACACATGATATTGGCCACTATTCAACTGCTTCGGGTTACTCTGATAACCAGACTAGTGCTGTTGACTCCCCTGGCCAGACTGTTGATCTAAACCACCTTGATTGCCTTGGCCATGGAACTCGGAGTTTGAACCGCCACCACCAAAGCCCGGTCCATGAGAGCCGGATCCCGAACCGCCGTTCGGTCCATGGCTGTTCTAGAAAAAAATGGAGGCCTTCAACTCCTTCATGATAAAGCAATCCTTCCACGGATGCGTGGATGGCCTCTCGCGTGTTCCGTGCCTTGGACATGGCTGATTCATTACTGCTTCGAGGTTGAATCTTGATCCTCCAGGCGGTCCCTTGTGATGTTGATTATTATTCTGCGCACTGGTGTTAGCCACAAAGTCTAAATTACCATCAGTTTTACGCTTACCATTAACCCCTGTCTCACCATATTATACTGCTGCCCCTTTATATTGCCACTCTTCTTTCCCTTACCAGCCTTCTCGTCATTGGACTCAGGATCTTTGGTACTATCAGAGTCGGCATACTTCACAAGAGCAGCCATGAGCTCCCCCATGTCACGACAATGGCGTTTAAGCCGTCCAAGCTTCTGCTTAAGGGGGAGGAAATGGCAATTTTTCTCCACCATCAGAACCTCCGAACCGACATTGATACTATTTGATGAATGTATAATAGTTGAGATCCAGCGCACCCAGTGGGTTGTTGATTCACCCTCACCTTGGACATAAGCATCTAAATCCAGGATTGACATGGGCTGCTTGCACGTGTCTTTGAAATTTTGGATAAAACGGGCCTTCAGCTCCGCCCATGATCCAATGGAGTTTGCAGGCAATCCTTTCAACCAAGTGTGAGCCGGCCCGTCCAACATTAAGGTGAAATACTTAGCACATGCAGCATATCTAACATCCAACATTTCCATGGCCATTTCATAACTTTCAATCCAGGCTTCAGGGGGTTGATCTGCTGTGTAATTAGGCACGTTGCGAGGACCCTTGAAATACTTGGGCAAGTGCTCGTTACGCAGAGCCAACACTAAATAGGGTACACGAGGCTGGTAACGGCGCCATTCACTGCTTGAAACCATTGGTAAGTCAATGTGCCTACTATAACTCTGGCCTGGGCGAGGGGTTGAGTGAATCCTTTCACGGCTGTAAGAATAAGCCGCCTGCTGTTCCAATGTTGTTTGAATAATGATGAGGATATCACTAATAAAGTTACACCCATAGCCCCAACTGATACATATACATGACCAATTACTAGAGCTCGCGCACGCCAATTAAATTACCAGGTACTTTCATTTCTTGGTAATGATTCTAATGTTCATGAGAATATGATGCTGCCTAATTTGGATACATTTGTCTTGCTTACAAATGAAGGGCCTAGCTTGGACAAGAAGAATGAATATTGGAGCAAGATCAAGCATGGAGATGATGGCATGCGCAAGGGGGACAAGAACGGAGTTACAAGTGATGATTTCATGACTTTGAAGCCACCATAATGAGTGCATGAAGCCTTGGACGAAATATACAAGATGCCACTTCATAAATTTCGTCCAGAGGCTATTATATGTCATGCGTCACCTTATTATTGGGCCAGGCCCATGTAATTTCGAAATACTTGAGTATAGGCTGTATTTAGAGTCCGTATGTTTGGGGAAACAATAGTTAGGGTTGGTTTCGGACCCCTCCTCCAAGGGCCACGAAATTCCCCCCTCTTCCTCCATATATACAGCCCTTAGGGTGTCATTCAGACTTTGGGTTTTGTTTAGATTAAAGTTTGACATAGCTGCAATTTTGCATACTTCGCTTGTGTTCAACGACCAGACAAAGGCGTCACAGAACCCCACTTTGATCAATAAAGCTTTCTTCTTATATTCATAATATCCACATTGCAATCTCAGTTTCTTGCTTGTTCTTTGTTTGCTTGCAGGAAATAGACCCTCATGGTCAGGTTGATCGTGCTCCGGCGTGGTCAATGACCTCTCGGAGTTGGTTTAGCGATTGCTAAGGCGCAACGGCTTCACACGTTCGTAGTCAGATTGTTAAAGTCTACTCCTCCGAAAATGATAATCACCATCCCATCGAAAGATGGGACACCATTGCCTCTATCAAGTGGTATCAGATTTCCAGGTTGCTCGGTGAGATTTTACTGTTTTCGTAGATTAGATCGAGTCTATTCTTCGTACCTACAGTCCACAAAAAAGGCAAAAAAAAAATTAGGGTTAGTTCATCATATCTGAACCAGTTTGAGCCTTTGCATAGTTTTTTCAGTATTTTTCTTTGTTGAATTTGCGGTTGCATCGTCGTGTCAAGTTGCTGGTATTAGCGTCTAGTCTTTTAGAGTTTCGAGTTCTGGTCATAAGTTGTCACGCCGCCACCGCAACATCTTCGCCACTTCCACATACGACCACCGATCTGTATCCATATACCACCTCCAATCCGTATCCATATACCACCACCGCTGCCATATACCACCACCGCTGCCATATTCTACCACCATATATCGATCACCAATCCGAGTTCTTTTTGTTTAAGGTAAATTTTCAAGATCCATGTAGTCTCGGCTTCGTGTTTCCTTTCCAGAGTAGGTCTCAAAAAAAAGTCTGGAGACCCCCGGGCAGTTTTTAGGCCAAATTTTGGCAGGTGAAAATATATTTTCCCTATCCCATTTTTAGGCTTTTCTGAGTCTTTTGAGACACGTGCCATCATTCTGTTTTTTACCGCACTTTTTCGTCGTCGCTACCCTGATTCTGAAAAAAAAACGTCAATTTTTTTCGTGCATATCATCTTAGTTTGACTTGGGAAGAGTTTTGAGACACTCGCCATTATAGTGATTTTCGGCAAAAAAAGGAGCGCAAAAAGGCAAAAAATATCAGAGTGTGCTTTCCCCTTGATTACGTGCAGCGCCATGATTTCGTAGTGTCTAGTACGGTCTAGCCTAGGACCAGCACAGTACCATCGTTGAGCGTTTATTCAACTTTGCATCTCTGAATTGATTATTGCTGACCCTTTTTGCTACAATAATATAAGCCTTCCCAGCTCGACATACATCTACGTCGTGCGTTTGACTCTCCCTGGCAATCGTTTTATCCAAGCTTTGAGAGTTTTGACTACCACGGTTGCCGATCACCACCTGCTGCTGGGTAAGAACTGGTAAGAATTTGAGATTTGCTTGAAAGATTTGTGACGCCCACCACCACCATTTTCTAGTAGTTTGTAGGATCTTATTTTTGTGTGTTTCCATTGCTGCTAACCATGGCAGGATCACAAGTCGACGAGACTGACTGGGAGAACATGACGAACAAGGAGTTGCATGATAAGTTTCAGCAAATGATGGGTCAACATGTAGAAGATGTGATGACCAGTTTGGCGACGCACTAGAGAGGATGGATGGCATTGAGAAGTCAATTGACACCAATGTGGATGCCAAATTTGCTGAAGTGCTTGCGCGTCTACCTCCGCCTGCTGCACCATTGCAACAAGAACAACAACCACCTTCACGTCGCGAAACAGGCCTCCGCAAAGCGATCCGTGTCCATCTTCAGCCTGGCCAAACTATTGGTGCTGATATTGATACTTATGTGGCTCCTTCTGCTGCTGAGGAGGAGGATGATTACGCGGGAGTTTACGAGGATGAGGTTGATCAAAATCAGAACTACGTGCAACAACCAGCACCACAACCACCAGGTCGTCCACATGCAAATAATCGCAATGGTAGGGCTGCACCACACCCTCAGGTACGAGATAATGACCATCTCCCTAAACTAAAATTGAATATTCCACCATTTGAGGGTATATATCTTCCTGATATATATCTTACTTGGGAGTTAGAAACCGAACAACGTTTTACATGTTTAGAATATCCTGAGGAGAGACGTGTTACTGCTGCTCTTTGTGCTTTCACTAGTTTTGCTTGTGTGTGGTGGTCTGAATATTGTAGATTATATCTGGATAATATTCCAACTACTTGGTCTACTTAGAAAACTGCTATGCGTACTCGCTGGGTTCCACCATATTATCAACGTGAATTACTTCAAAAATTGCAGCGTTTAAGACAAGAAAAAAATTCTTTAGATGAATATTATCAAGAATTACAAACTGTCCTGATTAGATGTGGTATTGTTGAGGATAATGAGGCTATGCTTGCACATTTTATGGGTGGTTTAAATAGAGAGATTCAGACAATTCTAGAGTATAAGGAGTATAATAATATCACTCGTTTATTCCATCTTGCTTGCAAAGCTGAACGTGAAGTGTAGGATCGACAGGCCTTGGTGCAAACTAATTTTTCTGCAGGTCGACCTTCATCATGGACACCGCATGCATTCTCTACTTCGACACGTCCGGCTGCACCACCGCCTACTTCATCCATCACTTCTAGCCATGATAAAGGCAAACATCCACCACCACCATCAGCCAGGAGCACACCTTCCGGTCCAGTGCAGAGCTCTTCTTCATCCATGGCATCCATAGGGCCAACACATGATGTTATATGTCGTCGTTGCACTAGTCGTGGTCACTATGCGAGCAAATTCCCATCTCAGCGTGTCATGATTGCTACTGAGGAAGGTGGTTATGAGTCCACTAGTGACTATGATGAGGATACTTTGGCTCTTATTACACGTGAAGAACACGGTGGAGATGATTATGAAAATGAGACACAATACATGGCTCCTGAAGACGCTGACAGGTATGAATGTTTAGTTGCTCAACGTGTTTTGAGTGTGCAGGTCACAAGCGGAGCAAAATGAGAGGCATAATTTGTTCCATACAAAGGGAGTTGTGAAGGAACGTTCTGTTCGCGTCATCATAGATGGAGGGAGGTGCAACAACTTGGCTGGCATGGAGATGGTGGAGAAGCTATTCCTCACAACAAGACCACATCCACATCCTTACTACATCCAATGGTTCAACAACAGTGGCAAGGTTATGGTAACACATACTGTTTGTGTGCATTTTAGTATCTCTACATATGCTGATTATGTTGATTGTGATGTGGCACCCATGCAAGCATGTTCCTTATTACTTGGAAGACCATGGCAATTTGATAAAAAATCTGTACACCATGGTAGAAACAATCAGTATACTCTTGTTCATAAGGATAAATGTATTACTTTGGTTCATATGTCTCGTGATTCCATTTTGAAAGATGATATTAATAGGCTAATATAGAGAAACAAGAGCAAAATAAGAGTGCAGATTGTGGCAAAAGAATTGGAGCAACAAATGAAGCCTAATAACACACCATCATCTCATCTTGCATCTGAAATTAAATTAAAAAGTGGATGTTTACTTGCCACCAAATTTGATATTGATGATCTAGATTTCAGCAAATCTGTTTGCTATGCTTTTGTGTGCAAAGATGCATTATTTTCATTCGAGGACGTGCCTTCCTCTTTGCCTCCTGCTGTCCTTAACATTTTGCAGGAGTTCGTGGGCGTCTTTCCACAAGACGTGCCACCGGGATAAGCACCTATTCGAGGGATTGAGCATCAGATTGACTTAATTCTCGGTGCATCGCTATCCAAACCGCGCACCATACCATACCAATCCAGAGGAGACGAAGGAGATTATGCGTTAAGTACAAGAGCTACTCGGCAAAGGTTATATACGTGAATCCCTTAGTCTTTGTGTTGTTCGTATTATACTAGAGCCGAAAAAGGATGGTACATCGCGTATGTGTGTTGATTGTAGAGGCATTAATAATATTACTATTCGTTATCGTCATCCTATTCCTAGGCCAGATGATATTCCTGATGAATTGAGTGTCTCTACAATATTCTCCAAAGTTGATTTGCATAGTGGATACCATCAAAATCGTATGAAATTGGGAGATGAATGGAAAACAACATTTAAAACTAAGTTTGGATTATATGAGTGGTTAGTCATGCCTTTTGGGTTAACTAATGCACCTAGTACTTTCATGATATTAATGAATGAAGTTTTACGTGCTTTTATTGGACAATTTGTGGTAGTTTACTTTGATGATATATTGATTTATAGCAGATCTTTGGAGGAACATTTGGAACATTTACGTGTTGTTTTTATTGCTCTACGTGATGCACGTTTATTTGGTAACCTAGGAAAGTGCACCTTTTGCAACGACCGAGTATCTTTTCTTGGCTATGTTGTTACTCCACAGGGAATTGAGGTTGATAAAGACAAGATTGAAGCAATTGAGAGTTGGCCGCAGCCCAAAACGGTCACACACGTGAGGAGTTTCCTTGGCCTCACTAGATTCTATAGGCGTTTTGTGAGAGATTTCAGCACCATTGCTGCACCTTTCAATGAGCTTACAAAGAAGGATGAGCCTTTTGTTTGGGGTACTGCACAGGAAGAATCATTCACGGTATTGAAAGATAAGTTGACACATGCTCTTTTACTCCAGCTCCCTGATTTTAATAAGACTTTTGAGCTTGAATGTGATGCTAGTGGAATTGGGTTAGGAGGTGTGTTATTACAAGATGGTAAACTTGTTGCATACTTTTCTGAAAAATTGAGTGGGCCTAGTCTGAATTATTCTACTTATGATAAGGAATTATATGCTCTTGTTCGGACTTTGGAAACATGGCAACATTATTTATAGCCCAAAAGAATTTGTTATACATTCCGATCATGAATATTTGAGGCACATTAAAAATCAAGCAAAAATCAAGCAAAATCAAGCTAAATGGGTTGAATTCATAGAGATTTCCATCATGTTATTAAACACAAGAAGGGAAAACAAAATGTTATTGTTGATGCATTGTCTCGTCGTTATACAAAGCTTTCACAACTTGACTTTAAAATATTTGGTTTGGAGACCATCAAAGATGAATATGTGCATGATGCTGAATTTAAAGATGTATTGCAGAATTGTAAACAAGGGAGAACATGGAACAAGTTTGTCGTTAATGATGGATTCGTGTTTCGTGCTAACAAGCTATGCATTCCAGCTAGCTCTGTTCGTCTTTTTTTGTTGCACGAGGCGCACGGAGGAGGATTAACGGGACACTTTGGCGTGAAGAAGACGGAGGACGTACTTGCTACACATTCCTTTTGGCCAAAGATGAGACGGGATGTTGAGCGTTTTGTTGCTCATTGCACTACATGTCAAAAAGCTAAGTCACGACTCAATCCTCATGGTTTATATATGCATTTTCCTATACCTAGTGTTCCTTGGGAAGATATATCTATGGACTTTTTTTTGGGTTTACCCCAAACAAAGAAGGGGAGGGATAGCATATTTGTTGTCCTGGATAGGTTCTCAATAATGGCACACTTTATACCATGTCATAAAAGCGATGCTGCTGCTAATGTTGCTGATTTGTTCTTTCATGAAATTATTCACTTGCATGGTGTGCCAAATACTATTGTTTTAGATCGTGATACTAAATTTCTTAGCCACTTTTGGAGATGTTTATGGGCTAAGTTGGGTACTAAACCGCTTTTTAGTACTACTTGTCACCCCCAAACTGATGGACAAACTAAAGTAGTCAATAGAACTTTGTCTACTATGCTTAGGGCTGTTTTGAAGAATAACAAGAAAATGTGGGAAGAATTCTTGCCTCGTATTGAATTTTCTTATAATCGTTCATTGCATTCTACTACTAAGATGTGCCCTTTTGAAATTGTCTATGGTTTCCTACCTCATGCACCTATTGATTTGTTGCCTCTTCCATCATCGGAGGAGGTTAATTTTGATGCTAACAAACATGCTGAATTGATCTTCAAAAAGAATGAGTTAAGTAAGGAAAATATTGAGCGCATGAATGCTAAATATAAACTTGTTGGAGATAAGGGTAGAAAATGAGTTGTCTTTGCACCCGGAGATCTTGTTTGGTTACATTTGCGTAAGGATAGGTTTCCTAATTTGCGCAAGTTAAAGCTAATGACATGTGCTGATGGTCCTTCTAAGGTGTTAGAGAAAATATATGATAATGCATATAAACTTGAGTTGCCTGCAGATTTTGGGGTTAGTCCCACATTTAACATTGCAGATTTGAAGCCTTACTTGGGTGAGGAAGATGAGCTTCCTTCGAGGACGACTTCAATTCATGAAGGGGAGGATGATGAGGACATCACTAATAAAGTTACAGCCATAGAACCAACTGATAAATATACATGACCAATTACTAGATCTCGCGCACGCCAATTAAATTACCAGGTACTTCTGTTTCTTGGTAATAATTCTAATGTTCATGAGAATATGATGCTACCTAAATTGGATACCTTTGTCTTGCTTACAAATGAAGGCCCCAGCTTGGACAAGAAGGATGAATATTGGAGCAAGATCAAGCATGGAGACGATGGCATGCGCAAGGGGGACAAGAACGGAGTTACAAGTGATGATTTCAGGACTTTGAAGCCACCATAATGAGTGCATGAATCCTTGGACGAAATATACAAGATGCCACTTCATAAATTTCTTCCAGAGGCTATTATCTGTGTTGCATCACCTTATTATATGGCCAGGCCCATGTAATTTCGAAATACTTGAGTATAGGCAATTTTTAGAGTCCGTATGTGTAGGGAAACAAGAGTTAGGGTTGGTTTAAGACCCCTCCTCCAAGGTCCACGAAATCCCCCCCTTCCTCCATATATACAGCCCTTAGGGCGTCATTTAGACTTTGGGTTTTGTTTAGATTAAAGTTCGCCATAGCTGCAACTTCGCGTACTTCGTTTGTGTTCAACGACCAGACAAAGGGGTCATAGAACCCCACCTTGATCAATAAAGTTTTCCTCTAATATTTGCAATATCCAGATTGCAACCTCAGTTTCTTGCTTGTTCTTGGTTTGCTTGCTCGAAATAGACACTCGTGGTCAGGTTGATCGTGCTCCGGCGTGGTCAATAACCTCTCGGAGTTGGTTTAGCGATTGCTAAGGCGCAACGTCTTCGCACGTTCGTAGTCGGATCGTCAAAGTCTACTCCTCCAAAAACGATAATCACCATCTCATCGAAAGACGGGACACCTTTGCCTCTATCAAAGAAGCTATGTGGCCCTCCGTGTCTCTATCGTCGTTGGGGACTCGCCTTCAACTGGTAGAGCCGCTAGTCGTGTTGCCACAACAATCATATTATCTAGTGGGTTAGAATAATGACCCGGGGGTGTCTGAACATGCTGAGGTGGAGTACCATTCAAACACGGCGGGTTCGTTGCGCGTGGCTGAATCGGCGCTCCTATCATGGGCGGTTCAACCGCCCGGTTCACAGCCAGTGGGTCATTGGTCCCGGCTCCAGGCATGTTGAAGAGGTTCCTCGCATCATAAACCGACGATAAACGGCTCGGGTGTCTCCTTATCATTACTTCATTTGAAGCGTTTGTATCCAAGGTGAGCCGGAAAGAGTCTACCTGAATCTGTTGTGCTTGAGCATCCAAAACAGCTCGCTGCCTGGCCATCCAAGCGTTCTCAGCCGCCAGGTCGTCCTTGGCCTTAGCTATCTCATCCTTTAGCTTTGCAACTTCTAGTTTATGCTGCTCTTGATTATCTGGGGTTATCTCCACCGCCATTAAAGTTGCCAAAGCTTCCAGCAACTCAATCAGAACTTGAGCCGGCCGGGCGCGCAGAGCTGGCAACGCCAGCTATTGCCGCGGCCATAGAATTAGAGGTCATAGCAGTAGCAGTTATAGATCCAAGCACCGGTTGTGTACCGGCCATGAAGATCGTTACCCTGCTCGGTTGCTCATAGGGGTCCGGAATACTGTCGCCACCGGAATAGCCCTCGAGCCGTCCATCTTGCAGTTGACATTGAATCGGTTGAGCCCGCTGATGATTCGCCATCAGAATGCACGACCGTCTCTCCACAAGATGCAGATCCTTCCTCAAATTCTGCACCATGGATATATCCAGCAAAGGCGCGCTTCACGGCGAATTGAACCCGGGCGGGTCATGCACGCTAAGCCATCTTGACAATGTCGGTGCAGGTGTCCGGCTCAGGGCCCAGTTCGCTGATCTTCCCGATGAAGACGTGGATTCCGCCGAAGGGGACCTAGTACCCATACTCAATTGAGCCGGCCTCGGGGCCCCAGCCCGCGTCATCGATGTAGAGGTTTCCATGATGACTCTTGGTCATCCGGTCCACAGCATATCCCTTGATCTCTTCGAAGTTGTCGTTCAAGAACTAGAAACCACCATGCTCCGGCCGCACGGTGGGCGCCAACTGTCGTGGGGTAGTCACGGCAGATGTCCTAGTGCAAGGACTTAGTTATGGAGCCATCACGCCAAGATTAGCTTAAAGGGGTTAATCGGGATAAAGGACACAGAGAGCTTATACTGGTTCGGCCCCTTGCGGTGAAGGTAAAAGCCTAATCCAGTTTGAGGTGGTATTGTTAGGGTTTCGATTACCAGGGAGCGAGTACGCTTGGCCTAGTTTTCGATCTCTTTCTTTCCTGTCCTAAACTGCCGCCAGCTCCTCCCTTTATATACATAGGTTGATGCCCGGCGGTTCACGGAGTCCCAACCGGCTCATACACAACGTGTCCGGCTCGGTGACTAACTACTCTTGCCTTACAATACAAGTCATACATATATGGCGGTTCATCCTCCTAGGCCTTAAGTTATCTCTGGGTCTTGGGCCGTCAACATGCTCGTATGATCCGCCATCTTTATTGTTAATCCACCAGGCGCATGACCCGGGCCCTCCTGGGCAGTTCATCTCCTGCAGTTATATCCCCAACAATAACTAAAAGAAAACTCCAAAAAAAATTTGTCCATACTCCACCTACGGAACAACATTTTCCTTTCCATCGGTCTAGTGTTCACGCAGGGTGTTACCATTAAAATAAAATGTACTGGTTCATCCATAATTTGTATTCTCTTCATATCAAATCCTTTATTACATCCTTAACCACTACTCAAAAGTCAAATTTCAAAGTATTTTTTTTTACAAAATTTGCCATCCACATAGTTTGGTATGGTCAAGCATTACTTCCATCTTTATTCATTTGCCCATCTTGAAGATGTGTTAGTGCCACTGGAATTGTGCGATGTGATCCTTGAAATCTTCGATCTTCTCCTTCATCATGGTGGCCATGATCTTCATCTCCATCATCTCTGCATGGACCTCTTTCAGTTATTCCTGAGTGTGATGGAGTCTTGCTTCTGGTATTTCTCCAATCTGACGTGTGGCTTCCATAGAAGCTTCACGAACAGCCTCGAAGAATGTTGCTCGTGGTACTTGAGAAATGAAAAAGTATCACCCCATAGTCTTTGGGAAAACCCCTTTCACACGATGGAGGTGTACCCCCACGAACCAAAGTTCAACGCCATTCTCCATAATAGGATAACCCTTGTAGACTGCATCTCCTTCAAGATGAATATGTTTCATCATATCCTTCAACTTTTATTGCTACACGAACTATTACAATTTTCCTTCCATAACTCAAATCAACATCCCCAACAAAAATAAATGCGCGTCCGCATTTAAGATCTCAAATACTTAGCTCAAGATTTCTTCGGGTCTGAACATTCTCTGGCAAAATGTCCTACTTCTTGGCAGCTTAAACAAATGACGATAAACATGGGCTTCCTGGTGGTTATCTTGGCTCCTTGGGTTATTGGCTTCCTTTCTGGGCATTTGCTAGCATAATGATCTGTATTCTTGCTCTTGAAACATGTGATATGACTTTTGTCCTTGTTTGCAAAAATTGGGTTGTCCGTGGGATACATGCTCTTCCTCTTCCTGAACTTCTTCATTCCGATCAGTTCTTCGATCTCTTGTGGATCAAACTCCACTTCTTCTGTTGGGATGTCTTGGTCCTGATTACTACTATTTCACTCATGTCTCACCATTAACTCTCCACAATCCACGTCTACATTTGCGAGGCAAAAATAAACCTACACGGTGGAGACAAGGGTGGTATAGTTCAGACGTACCTCAAATGAACTACTAGGTAAAGGCATAGCCATCTGGCATAAGTTCTTTTAGGGATATAACCCCGTGGTATGACCGTCCCAGGAAGGGTCGCGTTATACCGTTGGCTACTCATAGCAAGGGACCAAGTAGGCCCAAGAAGACAGGACATAAAGACAACGGCTCATAGGCAGGCATGTTGATAGCCCAAGACCCGGAGGCGACTCAAGAACCGAAGGTGTGAGCCGCCCGATGATGACTTGCCTTGTAGGGCAAGGAGACTTAGAATCTGAGTCGGTTACGTTGTGTGACCCGACCTGGACTCCTGTAAGCCGCTAGGCCTCGACCTGTATATATAAAGGCGAGACCCGGCGGAGGGTTAACTCAAGTAACAATTGATCGATAGCTAGGTCAAGCGATTCCACTCCCTTGTAATCGGTACTCAAGCAATACAACACAAAACAGCAAGTAGGTATTTACCTCATTGCGAGGGGCTGAATATGGGTAAACTCGCGTCTCTCGTCCCAATCAACCCCTTCGAGCTAACCTACATTGCGATGGCTCCATACCTAAGTCCTTTTAAAAGGGCCTCTGCTGTGACAAAACCATGAGAGTTGGCGCCCACCTTGGGGACAGCACACAGTGGTTTTGAGTTCTTGAAGGGAACTTTTGCAAGGCTCGAGGTATACGCCATTGCTAGGATGAGTAAGAGTCGTCGCGGCAAACTGTACATCGACATTTCTGGCTGGGGCCCCGAGGCCGATTCAATCGAATACGGGTACCGGGTCCCCTTTGGCGGAATTCACATTTTCATCAGCAAGATCGGCGAGTGAGCGCCTGAGCCGGACACCTTCCCGACCTCTTTGAGTCAGCTCAGCGTGGACAACCCGCCCGGATCACACCCGGCTGGAAACATGCTTTCGTCGGGTTCACGCAGGGTTTAGAGCTTGCAGAATATTCTGCATCTGGTGGGGAGACTCTTGTCTATTCTGATGAGTCCTCGACTGGAGATAAGAAGTCAATCTATCATCTTCAAGATGGCAGGCTTGGGGGCTATTCTGATTGTGACAGTATTCCGGACACATATGAGCCGCCATACAGTGCTGTCGTCTTCATGGCTGGTACTCAGCCAGTTTTAAATTCATCAACATCAGCGGCTTTGGTATCTGGAATGGCTGCAGCTAAGGGGGCCCGTGGCTCAGTGGTATCGCCGGCTCAAGTTTTGTAGATCTCCTAAATACCCCGAGCACAGTGCTTGCAACGGACGTTACTGTGGAGAACCAGGTGGAGCGTAATGCATAAATTGGAAGGATCCAAGCCGATATTACTATGGCTCAGGAGGATGTCAATGAAGAGAATGCTAGGATGGTAGAGGAACTGCCTCATATGCCGGTAGAGTCAGAGCGAGTCAAAGTGGATGCTTGGAACTTGAGTCTGGATCAGAACGCCTCCAATGCAGTATTCCAAAGGAGGCATCAGACATGCCTGCCTTTGCAGTATGACCCCGGGAATTTGTTTAACTCCCCTGGAGCGGGCCCAAGGCCTCCGAACGCTCGGATGGATCCTCAGTTAAATTTAGATGGACCTGGAACTTGGGCGGCGGCTCAACCTTGGCAGCCTGAGCCGGCACAAAGGGATGAGCGGGCGCCTAACCCGCCTCCTGATGAGGACATTAATACCTTGGATACGACCAAAAATATTGCATACATGCATATTTGTGATGTGATTTCTAATGCAAATTATACAATAATTTATTTATGTTATCCAGGAAAAAAAATACTTCACAGACTTTTGTGCCATGTCTAATTGCAGGTGTATGGGACATTTGTACAATCCACTTATGAAGATAAGGGAAAAAGAGAAGTTTAGGTGTTGTTCAAAAAGTCCTCTCACGTCACTTTTTGCCCAAGAGAAGATAGAGTACTAGTCTCTCACGTTCTGGACTCAGATTCAGACTACACAGACATACCTGACTCAAAACGCCAAGATCTCTTTCATCCAGACTCCGAATTAGGTGATTCTTTTTTGTTGGGAAGTCGATTTCGTGCACTTTCCAACCCAATTGGATTCACCTTCAAATTCATCTGGAACGTTGAGTTCTGGACGAAACAATCTGATGTTGTAGCAGAATCCGAGTCAAACTACAAGTCCAAAGGTGTTGCATCACCTCCACTTGGTCCCACGAGCCTTGTACGACCTAGGGTTATTTTTACGCTGCCTTGGGACGTCCTCCCACCTCCTTGGCCACCACCCATTGATCCTATATAAGTAGATACATCTAGTATCATTTCCCTTGGGATTTGTTTAGTCAAAAGTTATCCTTTGCAACTTCGTGTACTTCGTTTGTGTCCAACGACCAGACCAAGACCTCTTACGGATCCCAACCTTTATCAATACTTCATCTATATCTGCAATATTCAGATTGTTCTATCATATTCTTGCTTATTATCGATTGCATGCAGGAATAGTCCTTCGTGGTCAGGCTGATCGTGCTTCTCGCATCACCAGTAACCCCTCGAGATTGGTTTAGCCATTGCTAAGGCGCAGCATCATGCACATTTGTAGTTGGATTGTCAAAGTCATCTCCACCAAATTGATAGTTATCATCTCATCGAAAGATCGGACACCTTCGCCTCTATCACCCCCAATGGCACTCTGCCTCAACGGTTTTTAGCACCACCGCCTGGGCATTTTTCTAACCCGGTGGATAACATGGTGGCAGCGGCAACCCGGTTGATGGCTATTCCGGTCAAGGGCGAATCACCAGTGGTCGTGGAGACCCGGAACATGGTAAATCTCCTTCAAATAGCTATTGCACAGTAGGTGGCTTATTCATATAGTCGAGATCGTATTCATTCAACACCTCGTCTGGGTCGAAGTTATAGCCGACGTGTAGAGTCGCCTGCAGTCTCTATCAATGAGCGACGCCGTA
>LR738714.1:275990292-276114112 GCA_902687465.1 Secale cereale | reverse complement strand
CCGTGATGATAACCCTCCCCACAATGTTGATATACTGATCAATGCTCAGGAAATTGTGGATAATGCCAGGGCTCGACGTGAGGCAGAAGCAAGCAGCTCGGCAGGGTGCTTATCAGCAGCCTCTAATGACTCCTGAACAATCGGAGTGCAATCTTTGTTACCAGCTTTGCACAATGAGTGTCTGCCCAAGGATTTCAATGGCCATCGCAAGGTACCTAATTACACAGCCGATCTCCCACGTGAAGCTTGGATAGAAAGTTACGAGTTAGCCATGGAGATGTTGGATGTCAACGACGCGGTCTGTGCCAAGTGTTTTACTATGATGATGGACCAACTTGCACATACATGTCTCAAAAGCTTAACTGCTAATTCTACCAGCTCATGGGCAGAGTTGAAGGCGTGTTTCATCAGGAATTTCCAAGGTACATGCAAGCAGCCCCTAACGATCATTGACTTGGACAACTGTGTTCAACGAGCGGCTGAGTCAGCCCATCATTGGGTCCGGCGGGTCTCGGAAATTATCCATTCATCTGATAGTATTGCGGCGGGTCATGTGGTTGTGGTTTTGGAAAAGAATTGCCACTTTCATCCCCTTAAGCTGAAACTTGGGCGGCTAAAGCATTATTGCGATGATATGGGAGAACTCATGGCGTCTCTCATTAATTATGCGGACACTGACAATACCAAAGACCCTGCATTGGATGATGAGAAGTCAAATATGAGTAAGGAAAATGGTAAAGCTCAGCAGCAAAACCCAACGGGTAATACCTGCCGAAACCAAGGTAATTGTGGTAAGCGTAAAGACCCCGATGGCGGGTCGGATTTTGTGGCTAACACTAATGTAGGGCACAAATGTCAGCGGCGCAACAATAAGGGAAAACCATCCTTTGGTAGGAAAAACTTTAATCTGGATGCGATGCTCAATGAACCTTTCCCAAAACATAGTATGCCTGATCAGCCAGCGACTCATGCCTGGAAGGATTGTTTTATTATGTGTTCGAATCAGGGTCATGTTACTAATAACAATGGACCGCGTGGCGGGTCAGGATCCGGTCCGTAGGACCCCGGCTTTGGTGGCGGCAGCTCAAGCTCTGGTTTTCGAGGTCAAGGCAACCATGGTGGTTATAATCAATACTCTCGTCGGGGAAACCAGCATCAAGGAAATCAATCAGGGTATCAGAGTAATTCAAAGCAACTTAATAGTGGGTAGTACCATGTTTTCACCACAAGTATGTGCAAACGAGATCAGAAGGTGCATAAGCATGCGGTCCATTCTATTGAGCCGGTTGTACCTCAATACATGCGGTGGTCAGAGTACCCAATCACATGGAGTCGCGAGGATCACCCACCCTGAGTTGAGAATCTTGGTCATCTGGCTTTGGTGGTAGCCCCTCAGGTTGGGGGTTATAAGTTTACTAAGGTGCTCATGGATGGTGGCAGCAGTATCAACAATCTATATTATGACACCTTTCGCCTGATGAACTTAACAGACAAGGATCTTAAGCCGTCTTCTATAGTTTTTCACGGTGTAGTGCCTGGGAAGTCAGCATATCCTGTTGGAAAGATTGCCCTGGAAGTTTCCTTTGGCAATGATTATGATTATAGAGCAGAGACATTATGGTTTGAGGTGGTCAAGATTAGGAGTCCATATCATGCCTTGTTTGGACGGCCGGCTTATGCCAAATTTATGGCTCAGCCTTGTTATGATTATTTACAGCTTAAGATGCCACGACGAAAAGGCATAATCATGATCCATGGTGATCGAAAAAATTCTTTGGAATGTGAAGAGGGAGATGCGCCTTATGCAGAGTCGGCTTGTGCTAATGACGAGTTAAATTTTTATAAGTATAATGTTGACCCGGCTGATATGACCCCTCTGAAGAAAACAAGCACTGAACAAGAGCCTATGTTGAAATTTCAAGCCGATGATAAGCAGGTCAATTTTGTCCCTAGTGATACATCTCAGCAGTTTACTATGGGGGCCAATATGGATCCTAAATAAGAAAGTGCTCTCATCGAGTATATCCATGAGAATCAGGACATCTTTGGATGGAAACCTTCTAACATGCCGGGTGTTCTGAGAGAATTTGCTGAGCACACTCTTAATGTGGATCCTAAGTTTAAGCCGGTTAAACAATTCCTTCATTGTTTCAATGAAGAGCGACGTAAGGCTATTAGAGAACAGGTGGATCGGCTCTTGGTAGTTAAGTTCATTATTGAAGTGTTTCACCCTGAGTGGTTGGCTAACCCGGTGCTTGTGCTAAAAAAGAACGACACTAGGCGTATGTGTGTGGATTACACAGATCTTAATAAGTCTTGTCCGGCTGATCCGTTTGCTCTCCCTCGTATTGACTAGATTATTGATGACACGGCGGGATATGAGAGTTTATGCTTCCCGGATGCCTATTCTGGTTATCACCAGATCAAGAGTGTTGTCAAAGACCAGGAGAAAACATCTTTCATTACACCTTTTGGAGCTTTATGCTATGTTTCTATGCCTTTTGGGCTTAAAAGTGCCCTTGCAACTTATCAGCGTTGTGTTCAGAATTGTCTTCACAGTAAAATTGGGCATAATGTTCATGCTTATGTGGATGACATTGTGGTCAAGTCCAGAGAGGAGACTCTCCTTGATGATTATCTCCGAGTCTACGAAATGATGCTTAACCCGACCAAATGTCTCTTTGGTGTACCTGTAGACAAACTATTGGGCTTCTTGGTTTCAGAAAGGGGAGTTAAAGCTAACCCGGAGAAGACCTAGGCTATTACCTCTCTTGCTAAGCTGGCATGTATTAACGACGTCCAGCGTCTGGCAGGTCGTATTGTAGCCTTCAGCCATTTTATAAGTCGCCTAGGAGAGAAGGCAATTCCTTTGCATCAAATGATGAGGAATAAGGATCACTTTGTCTGCAGTGATGCTGCTAATGAAGCTTTTGAGGCGCCAAAAAAACAGCTAGCTAAGCCGCCCGTCCTTGCTGGTCCTATTAAAATGGAGCTCTTTCTCCTGTATGTCGCGGCTAATAGCAAAGTTGTGAGTGTGGCAATAGTTGTGGAACGCAAGGAGGCGGGTAAGGAATATCCTATTGAGAGGTGCTGATTGGATCTAAGCAACGATAGCCACATTGGCAGTAGCTGGTATATGGGGCCTTCATGGCAAGTGGCAAGCTGGAGCAATATTTTCTTGGTCATCCTATTATTGTGGTCAGTTCTCCTCTTTGGGGGGATATTATACAGAATAGAGAGGCTACATGCCGGGTTGCTAAGTGGGCAATCGAGCTTTGACCTCATGGTTTGAAATATGTCCCCATAACAGCCATTAAATCTCAGGCATTGATAGATTCTATAAATGACTGGACAGAATTGCAGATGCTTGAGAAAAACCCTGACAGTACATATTGGACGATCCACTTTGACGGGTCCAGGCAGTTAGAAGGCTCGGGGGCTGCATTTATTTTGACTTCTATAGGATCCAGGGCTCCGCAAAACCCTTCTAGGTTCAAACTCTGGGGTGCGTGCGAAGAACTCAACCTCGCCTATCTACCTACTGGCCATCTCACGAACTAGCTCGATGAACAGGAATGTAAAAGAGACACGAGGCTGTTTATCCTGGTTCGGGCCACCTAGTGGTGAGTGGCCCTACTCCAGCAGTATGGTGGATTAGCCTCGAGATGGACTGAGGATGAACTAGTACAATGGGTGAATAACCTTCGGAGGTGTGTTCTTGCTTTGTGGTAGAGAGGAGGGTCTGAATGATCCCTCCCCTTGCTTGGTGGTGGCTATTCTACTTATACAGTGGCGTTGGTCCTCTTCCCCCGAAACGTTGGCGAGAAGGGATCCCACAATGGCCAATTTAGAAGGGAGACAACTAGTACATCTTATCCTGACTAAAGGTGGTCTTCGCCTACAAAGCCTCTAATCCTGACGCCACAGTGGGCTCGGCGATGACCACCGTCCTGCCATCCTGGCAGTCTTGGTCTTGTTGCACGGAAATGGAAACCTTTGGCAGATTCCTCGGGACTCTGTGCCTCAGCCCGCTTCCTTAGCACCAAATAGGAAACTGTTGTACTACGCCTACTAGCGCATGCCTGGCCTTGGTCGTCATGGCTTGTGTCATGCAAACCTCGGGAGGTGGGTGGTTTCATAGAGTTCTCCGCTCCTCAGGAGCCAGCCAGGCGAGGCTGCCCCTCCGGAGGTCTTGGTGTCGTTCGCCCCACGAGGCTTGGCCCCTCGCAGGGGTCATCAGTGTTGATGCTGAGGATGGGCCATACCAGGCCATAAAAGCAGCCATGTCGCGAGCTGCAGGCAGGTAATCTGGGTACCCTGGTTCCCAGAATGCCGACAGTAGCGCCCGGGCCCAAGGCGCGCTTGGACTTGGCTTTGGGGGGAAGCCAAAGGGCAAAAGCGAAGCACCGTGGGCCCCAATCGCCTGCGGACCTTGTCGACGCGTGGCGCCTAGATTGGACGTGGGCATCTCCACTTCCCCACGTCGCCTCGGCAACGCTTCGACTTGACTGGAGCCGCTCATCTCCATTTCCTCGCTGCTTACCCCTCTTCACTTCAAGCATCCATGGCGCTGCTGAAGAAGTTCTTCGCTGCTGAGAAAGGCAAGGCCCCCAACGAGGGCCCGAACGTTCCCCCGACGAAGTGGGGCCGTGGGTGCCCTCGCAAGTATGCTGCGACCCCGGCAGTGGCCTCTCGGGGGCGCGGGCGTGCTTCTTCGCACTCGGGCGCCGCTTCCTCACGCGGCGAGGACCGCGGCGAACGTGGTGGTCTCTGCGGCGAGGGGAAACACGCCGTAGCTGCTCGGCCTCCACTGCTGCACTCCCGCTCGGCAGACGCCTATCTGGAGTTGGTCGGGTGGTCGGAGAGGCCCTCGGGACCTGGCTTCCGCTCCCACGCTTCCTTGCGAGGTCGCTGCCGACGAGGCTTGACGGCATATGGCTGCAAGACGATGGGTGCTGCAGCAAGGCCTTGTAGGTGGGGGTCGAGGTCGCTGCCGCGAGCGGCGTGTCATTGAACTGCTGCTGACAGACGTTTGCCCGCACGCGGGGTCTGAGGGAGTGGTGCACCCTCCACTTCAAGTACAACGGCCTTGCTACCCTCTATGTGAGGGTGTTTGTAGAAGATGGCTGGCGCGTGGGGTGCTGCCCCGAGGGCGACAACGAAGACGGCGAGCCCGCCCTTGACGACATCCGCGGCTCCTCCAGCAACGGCAGCTCCTCCTCCGAAAAAGCGCCAGCAGCAGCAGCTCTAACGGGCCGCCGCACCGCCGTACCCAGGCTGGGGAAGGCGACGAAGCATCTTGTCGTCGTGCCGCAGTGAAGCACGAGGAGGGCACAGACTGAGTGCCCATGCCGCCAGTGCCTTGCCTGAGGAGCTCTCGCGGGGGTTCCTCTCCTTTTGGTCCTTTCCTGCATTTCCTAAAAATAGGTCCCGCTAGGACAGGTAATGGATTATGGTGCTTGCGCCAACATATTATGTTATGTTCTACTATGCATGTTATGTCCTGATATCAGAGCTACCACTAAGTGCGGATAGGATAACTTAGCCTGCCGAGCCCGTGGTAGGCGTTGGATTCCATGAGTCTTCCCCCGAGGCTCCCTTTATGTCAGCCTTGAATCCGTTGAGCCTCCAGAGGCATGGGTCGTGGTGTTGCTGCAAAATTAGGGAATCTCATGAGGCATATTGTCCTTACTTTCCTAGCTAGCTGTGGCCGATGACTCTTGGTCCCGGTGCATGGGGTCACGGACTTGGAGAGATCATGCACGCGCCCAAGCTCATTCGAGCATGTCCTTTGAGGATAATAGACGCCGAAGCACTGGGGTACCCAGGCTTGGCATGGTGTGACTGCGGGCTAGTCCTACCTAGGCTTGGCGAGGTGTGACGGCGGGCTAGCCCGGGCATACACACCTACCATGCCCCTGCGCATGGGACACGCTTGGGAGGAGTGACGAGCGACTACCGCTATTCCTAGGGTAGAAACGAAATAGGCGAGAAAAATCAAAAACGAGGGAGGAATTCAAGCTCTCGAGAGAAAAAACAAATACTTCCAAATTTCATTCCAGGAAAAAGCAAACCAGCTACATAAAGCAATCAAAAGAACAGCCGTGTTGGCACCTAGTTTAGTCTTCATCTTCTCACCAGCGCGGAGCTAAGTGCTGCCACTAAGACGTGGAAGGGAGCCCCCGTGAGGCCCCATGGCAACTTTCAGGAGACTCCGGGGCGTGTACAGCCCCACTCATTATTACATGAGAGTGTCACGAGCGAAGACCTTCACAAGCACGGGGCCTTGCTTCATGGGTAGGATTTCCGGAGATGTTGGATGTTCCAGGCGTTCTGAATGAGTTCCCCATCCCGCGTCTCCAGGCGCACGGCGCTAGGCTTGGAGACACAAGTCATCCTGAATGGGCCTTCCCACATAGGCGAAAGCTTATGCAGCCCTTGGAGAGTACCCGTCTCAGGATGAGGTTGCCCACCTCGAGCGTACTGGAGCGGATGTTGTGGCTGTGGTGTCGCCGCAGCGCGTGCTGGTACCTCACTATTCGGAGCGATGCTTGACGATGAAGCTCCTGCCCTAGCACAAGGTCCGTCCCCCGCGAGGCGTCCTGGCATGCCTCGTCAAATGCCAAAACCCACGTCGAGCGGTGCTTGACCTCGTGTGGGAGTACCACTTCAGCTCCGTAGACGAGGAAGAATGGGGTCTCACCCATTGGCTTGGTCGCGGTGGTGCGGATGGACCACAGCACGCACTGGAGCTCGTCAAACCAGCCCCTGCCGCAAGCCTTGAGCTTCTTCTTGAAGGTCCTCGTCTTGAGGCCTCTCAGCACCTCAGCGTTGGCGCGCTCGGCCTGGCCATTGCTCCATGGGTGTGCAACCAAAGCGTAGCATACCGGCGTTCCAAGATTAGCACAATACGTTTTGAAAAGATTGCTGGTGAATTGAGAATCGTTGTCTGTGATGATGCGGTTCGGGACCCCATAGAGGCTCATGAGGCCCTTGACAAATTTGACTGCCGAGCCGGACGGTATGGGGCGGACGGCTTCTACCTCCGCCCATTTGGTAAACTTGTCGATGGCTACATAGAGGTAACGGTAGCCCCCGGGTGCCCTAGGGAACGGGCCCATGATGTCCAGCCCCCAGACCACGAACGGCCAGGACAGTGGGATGGTCTGGAGGCCCTGTTCGGGCAGGTGAATCTGTTTTGCATGGAATTGGCAGGCGTTACAGGACCTTACCAGTTCTGAGGCATCGTTGAGCGCTGTGGGCTAGTAGAATCCGCCGCGGAATGCCTTACCCACGAGGGTTCGTGGGGAGGAGCGGTGTCCGCAATCTCCGCCGTGTATGTCTTCCAGCAGCTCGCGTCCCTGCTCCTTGGATATGCATCGCAGGGACATGTCATTCGGCAGCCTCCGGTAGAGCTCGCCGTCTTGGATGCAGTACGCTGTGGCTTGCCGCACCACACACTCTATTTCTTCTTCTTTCTCTGGTAGGGTCCCTTGGAGCAGGTAAGCCTTGAACTCCTCCGCCCAGCACCCCTCCTGAGGCTCCAGCGCGAGGAGTAGGCAAGCTGCTGAGGCCGGCCAACAAGCTGGTGCACCCGAGGCAGGTGCTTGCGGGAGCTCCTCTCGAGGCCGTGCCGGCCCGTCGGTGGGAGGGGCTGCTGATGGCTTGAAGAGTTGCTCCTCGAACACGCCAAGGTTTTGTGGCATGCATCGAGATGCCCTTTTGGCGATGTCGTCCGCCTCCTTGTTCATGCCACGTGGCACGTGCTGCAACTCCAAGCCCAGGAATCGCTTCTTAATTTTCCGCACTTCATCAAGGTATGCCTCCATGTGCTCGTCCTTCGGTGTGTATGCCTTGTTGGAGAAGTTGACTAGGAGCTGGGAGTCGCCTTTGATGGTGAGGTGCCTCACCCCCAGTGTTGCAGCAGCCTTGAGGCCAGCAATCAGGCCCTCATACTCTGCGATGTTGTTGGACACCTTTTTGCCATTCTAGAAGCATAGTTGCATGGCGTAATAGAGCTTATCCTTGGTGGGCGAGATGAGCACAGCTCCAGCCCCCGCGCCCTGCCGCACGAAGGCTGCGTCAAAGTAAATGACCCATCCATCTGGGGCTTCGTCTCTAGTGGTGAGGGAGAAGTCTTCGCTCTCCTCCTAGTCCAGGGTGTCAGTCCATTCTACCACGGAATCAATGAGGGCCACTCCTTTGATGATCCAAGTCGTGCTGAATTCCAATTCAAACGCTTATAGCTCAATGATCCACTCTGCAACTCTTCCCGCTGCGTTGGCGCTCCGGAGTACCCTCTCCAAGGGGTAAGCTGAGAAGACCTTGATCGGGTGACCTTAAAAGTTGTGATGCAGCTTCTAGGAGGCAACAAGAAGTGCTAGAAGGAGCTTCTGCGGCATGGGGTAATGGGCTCATGCATCAGGTAGTACTGTGCTGACGAAGTATAGTGGGTGCTCGACGAGGGTGGATGTTTTGGCAGAGTCCTGAGGTTCCTAAGGCGAAGAGTCTCCGGGAGCCTTGTCACCCACCGAGGATGTCGGGGCCACAAGTGCGCCGTCCTCATGAGCCTTGCCATCTTGACGGTCTGCCACGGTCCCAGGGGCGCCGCCCTGAGCTTGCAATGCGCCAGCTTGGCCTGAGCCGCTTTGTTTCTTCGGGTTACCATTTTGGCGCCCCTCCCGGATCGCTACTAGCGCGGTGCTGGCTGAATGTGGCGTGGCAGCCAGATAGAGCACCAAGGGCTCGCGAAGGCGTGGCTCCAACATCACAGGGGGGCTGGTGAGATCTCTCATGAGGTCTTTGAAAGCTGTGTCTGCCTCCGGAGCCCATTCGAACGGGCATTTTCTCTTCATCAGCTTGAAGAAAGGGACGGCGCGTTCCCCCAACTTGGAGATGAATCGTCCGAGCGACGTTATGGAGCCTGCCAGCTTCTGCATCTCCTTGAGGGTCTTCGGCGGGCTCATCTTTTCTATGGCCTTGGCCTTCTCGGGGTTGGCTTCTATCCCTTTGTGAGACACCAAGAAACCCAGGAGCTTGCCTGATGGGACGCCAAACATGCATTATTCTGGATTGATCCGCAGGTCCACCTTGCGCAGGCTGGTGAAGGTTTCTTCCAAGTCGCTGATGAGGGTTCTGGCCTCCTGAGACTTCACCACTATGTCATCGACGTATGCTTCTGTGTTCCTCCCGGGCTGACCCCCCCGGGCGATGTGCATTAGTCGCAGGAAAGTTGCTCCTTCATTGCGTAACCCGAACGACATGCAAGTGTAGCAGTACACCCTGCAAGGGGTTAGGAAGGCCGTCTTCTCGACATCTTGCACTGCTATCTTGATTTGGTGGTAGCCCAAAAAGGCATCCAGGAAACACAGCAGATCAGACTCGGCGGTAGAGTCGACGATCTGGTTGATGCGTGGGCGAGGGAAAGGGTCCTGAGGGCAGGCGTTGATGAGTTTGGTGAAGTCGACACACATACACTCCTTTCAATCTTTCTTGGTGACGATAACCTAGTTCGCGAGCCACTCCGAATGTCGTACTTCTCGGATGACGCCTGCCTCGAGTAAATTGTGGACCTCCTGAGTGATGAACGCCTGCTTCTCCGGAGCATGTCATCGCGCGTTCTGCTTCACGGGGCGTGCGTTTGGGCACACCATCAAGTGGTGTTCGATCACCTCGTGCGGGACCCCGAGCAGGTCCGCCGCCTCCCACGTGAGCACATCCTTGTTCGTGCGTATGAAGCGAACCAAAGCTTCTTCTTAGTCTGCGGAAAGGCCAGCCTCGATGGTGAAGGTGGACCCTGGCTTCCCGTCTTCATCCACCGGCACTTGCTCCGTTTCGACCCGATCTTGACAAAACTACTGCTTCTTTTTTGCTGGGCAGCCTCCGGCCCCTCCGGTGCCCCTCCGTCGTGCGCCCGTGCAGCTCCCACGAATCTGTAAGCAAGGCTAAGCACCTGAAGTGTGTCCTTGGTGTCTCCTGGCACGGTGAGGGCGCCGCCACTCCTCGGCATCTTGATGAGATTGTATGCGGGATGGGTTGCCGCCATGAGCTTGGCCAGTGTTGGGTAGCCGAGGATGGCATTTTACAGCAAATTGATGCGGGTGATGTCGAAGTCGATGAGCTCGGTGCGGTAGTTGTGGCATGTGCCGAAGGTGACCGGGAGGCGGATCTGCCCGAGGGGGTTGACAGAACCGTCGACGACCCCGGAGAAAGGCTTGATGGGGAGGAGTCGCTCGCAGTGCACATGGAGGAGGTTGAACGCCTATATGGAAAGGACGTTTAGGACGGCACCACCGTCGATGAGGGTCTTGGTGATGGCCACGTTGCATATGGTGGGTGTGTAGAGCATGGGGAGCGTGCCCGCCCCCGCTGTGGGACGTGGGATGGTTGCCTGAGTCGAAGGTGAGGTCGGACCTGGGGGCCACACAACCTGGGGGCGAGCATGCGATCCCCGCCTGTCATATGAACTGCTTGACGTGCGGTCTAACCTCGGTGCCCGTGAGCCACTGAGGAGCATTGTGACCGCGTGGGGCACCCGCGCCGTGAAATGTGTTACAAACAAGTCGTGCAGCTCTGCCCAGGAGGCCACCGAGGACTTTGGCAAGCCGAGAAACCAGGCGCATGTCTCCCCCAAGAGGGCCATGGGGAGCCAGTTCGCCATCACCTTGTCGTCACCACCAGCTGCCCAGACGGCCTCTGTGTAGGCCTGGAGGAATGCCTCTGGGTTAGCCGCGTCGTTGTACCGCGGTGGCAGCGCCAGCCTGAACCTTAGCAGCCACCGCACTTGTCGCATGGCGGGGGAGAGGGCCAGGTGGCCCGAACCACCTCCGAGCGCAGCCCACAGGGCAACAGGTGGTGCAACGCCTGCCATGGTCGGAGGCTGGACGACGAGGGTAGAGCGTGGCGGCGGGGAAGGTCGTTGCTCGATACGCACCCCTACTTGGCGCGCCAAATGTCGGATTCAGGGCTCCGCAAAACCCTTCTAGGTTCGAACTCTGGGGTTCATGCAAAGAACTCAACCTCGCCTATCTACATACTGGCCATCTCACGAACTAGCTCGATGAACAGAAATGTAAAAGAGACACGAGGCAATTTATCCTAGTTCGGGCCAGCTAGAGGTGAGTGGCCCTACTCCAGCAGTATGGTGGATTATCCTCGAGATGGGCTGAGGATGAACTAGTACAATGCGTGAACAACCTTCGGAGGTGTGTTCTTGCTTTGTGCTGGAGATGAGGGCCTGAATGATCTGCCCCCTTGCTGGGTGGTGGCTATTCTACTTATATAGTGGCCTTGGTCCTCTTCCCCCAAAATTTTGGCAGAAGGGGTCCCACAACGACCAATTTTGAAGGGATACAATTAGTACATCTTATCCTGACTAAAGCTGGTCTTCGCCTGCAAAGCCTCTGATCCTGACGCCATAGTGGGCTCGGCGATGACCTCCGTCCTGCCATCCTGGCGGTCTTGGTCTTGTTGCATGGAAATGGAAACCTTTGGCAGATTCCTCGGGACTCTGCGCCTGAGCCCGCTTAATTAGCACCGAAGAGGAAACTGATGTACTGCGCATGCTGGCGCCCGCCTGGCCTTGGTCGTCACGGCTTGCGTCATGCAAACCTCGCGAGGTGGGGGGTTGCATAGAGCTCTCCGCTCCTCAGGAGCCAGCCAAACGAGGCTGCCCCTTCCGGAGGTCTTGGTGTCGTTGGCCCGTGAGGCTTGGCCCCTCGCGGGGGTCTTGAGTGTTGGTGCTGAGGATGGGCCATACTAGGCCATAAAAGGAGCCACATCGCGGGCCGCAGGCAGGTAAGTCTAGGTACCCTAGTTCCGAGAACACCGACAACTTCCCCACGAGGTGACAAATTTTGTTATGTTCTAAGGGTAATGTTTCCTTGCACTAATAATGTAGTTGAGTATGAAGCGTTGCTCCATGGCCCTTGCATGGCCAAAGAGATGAATTTAAGCTGGGTTAGGTGCTTGGGCGTCTCAGATCTTGTGGCTCAGCTGGTCTTTGGCAAGTAGGACTCTAAAGACCCACTTATGGCGGCTTATCATCGGACTATTGACAATATTGCAGGTCATTTCAAGGGTTATCAAGTGGATCACCTTGATCGCCGGAAGAATGAGGCGGCTGATGCTTTAAGCCGAATTGGTTCTCAATGTAAGCCAGTGCCTCCCAATGTGTTCCTCGATGTGCTTCACAATCCCTCAGTCAAATTGCCGTCTGTAGAGGACCTTGCTGTCCCTGACCCGGAGGCCTAGTTGGTGGTCGTTCTTCATGTTATCCCTGATTGGACTATGCCTTATCTAGCTTATATGACCAGGGGTGAGTTACCGGAGGATGAAACTTTAACACGGCAAATCACCAGCCGGACTAAATCTATGACTATCATCAATGGCGAGTTGCATCTACGCAGTTTGACTGGTGTGTTCCAGTGTTGTATTTCTCCTAAGGAGGGCTGTGAAATTTTATGAGAAATTCATGAAGGTGATTCTGGTCATCATGTCGTCTCAAAATCGTTGGTAGCTAAAGCTTTTCGCCATGGTTTTAACTAGTTTATGGCTCATACTGATGCAGAGCACATTTTTAGTAAGTGTGATGGGAGTCAAAAGTTTGCAAGGCAGGCTCATGTGCTGGCTAAGTAGTTGCAGATGATTCCAATAAACTGGCAGTTTGCAGTTTGGGGGCTTGATATGGTTCGACCGTTCAAGATGTCCAAGGATAAAAATACCCATCTTCTTGTGGCGGTTGATAAGTTCACGAAGTGGGTTGAGGGAGAGCCAGTCAGCAAGTGTGATGCAGCGACTCCAATTCAGTTTGTTAAAAAATTGATCTTTTGCCTTGGTTACCCTCATAGTATCATTACTGCTAATGGTACTAATCTATCTAAAGGTGTTATGAAAGAGTTCTGTCAACAAGAGCACATCCATCTTGATGTTTCTTCTGTGGTTCACCCGCAATCTAATGTTCAATCGGAAAGGGCTAATCAAGAAATTTTGAGAGGTATCAAACCTTGGCTTATGGTTCCTTTGGAGCGCACGCTAGGTTGTTGGGTTGAGGAGTTACCTTCAATACTCTGGAGTATCAATACTACTCCCAAT
This sequence comes from Secale cereale, assembly GCA_902687465.1. Lineage (NCBI taxonomy): Eukaryota > Viridiplantae > Streptophyta > Magnoliopsida > Poales > Poaceae > Secale > Secale cereale. Next base: position 276,101,020 of record LR738714.1, on the reverse strand, counting down.
AGATCAACGGGTTACACGCCCTTGTTCATGGTTTACGGTGCTGAGGGGGTTCTCCCAAGTGATATCCATCATGACTCACCTAGGGTGGCGGCTTATGTTGAAGCTGATAATGAGTCAGCAAGACAGAACGCCCTTGATGCTTTGGATGAAGAACGTGACCTTGCGGCGGCTTGTTCGGCAATACACCAGCAAGACCCGCGTCGCTATCATAGCCGCAGAGTCAAGACCCAGGCGTTTCAAGAAGGTGATCTGGTGCTTCAATTTATTCAAGATCAGAAAGATATGCATAAATTGTCTCCTCCTTGGGATGGACCTTTTGTGATCAGTAAGAATCTCAACAATACCTCGTATTATCTGAGTGATATACGTGAGCACCATAAGTCACACACCTATAAGCAGGAGCCAAACAGGCCATGGAACATTGCTCACCTTTGTTCTTACTATACTTGAGCCACTGGCTCTCCTCATTATACATACTACTATTGATATATATATATATATTTTAGGATCAATATAATAAAGTCGGCATCTCTGACTTATTCAGGGCCTCTGTAGTTTCATTTTTCTGTATTGGAGTCTTTATTAACTGATCATAAGGTCACTTGGGGGCTTCTAACCAACTGAGGTTTAGCTTTCATACCCTTTTGACCGGCCTGAGTTGCCATATTTTGCGTTACACCTACCTGTTTGCAACTTGCTACTCTATGTGACCCGCCAAACTATTAACAATCAATCTTTTAAGACCCTAAACTTGTTAAAGTTTGAGCTGGCAGCCCGTGTCTTGTGAGAGCCGTCTTACAGTAAGCTAGGATAAACTCAAACGGTTGTGCAGGCTTGAAAGCACATAGCCTGTGAGCCAACTTGTTTGGTCATGTTTTGAAAAAATGACCTTACAAATATTTGAATGATTTTGTGTTTTTTCCTTTGGGATTTATTAATGATTTTGTGTTTTTAAAACAATTTTTTTTGGTGCAAATTTTGATTACCGGACTATGAGATTCCGGGTTATGATTCTCATGATGGAGAAATTTGTGTCGTCACCCGCACTGGTTTTGGACTTTAAGTTGCCAGTATGTTTTGACTTCAATAGCCATGATCATGATTTTCTTACCGGTAGTCATACAAATCTACCTATATTGGGGTTGTCACCCGTCCTGGTTTTGGACTTTAAGTCGCTAGCACATATGATTGATTGACCTCTCGTAGATATGTTCAAACTTCAAGAGAAGATAAGATTTGTGGCACTGATCATACATATGATTCAATCAAGCATGCAACACTGTTTTTTCTCACAAGGCTAGAGTTCAATAAAACATGCACGAAGGCATGGCAGGGAAGATCATTGTTTTATGGGTTATCCTATTACAAGGCTTTCAACTGAGCCCAAAAAATTCCGAGTTAAGTGTTTTCTGAGCCACACTCTATTATGTTAAGCCGATACGAGCGCCGTCTGGGTTGTTCTCATCATCATGCCTTGAGGAATAGGCTTCCGGGTCAGCTTGCACTGGCTCTTCTTCATCCGTGATCTGGAGATCAGTAGACGTCCAATCGATACCACACAATGCTTCAAAGCTGGCTTCATTGTTCATAATTGGAGCAGGATATGTGTCAGGGCCGAAAGTATGCTTACGCCTCGGTGGAGTGAGATCCACAATGTCATGAGTCAGAGATTTGATTCTGGTATTATCCATGTTGTAAGACGGCTGATACCTTGATAAATCATCTTCTTCGGCAAGTTTGCAGGCTAAAGGACACATTTCCTTTACACATCTCGTAAAGTTAGTTTGATCAAAAGGAGACCCATCTTCCTTCAATCCTGGACAGCCAGTTGCCATCTCCTCCGGGTCAAGATCTTGCCATGCTTTTTGCCCGACTCAAGGCAGTAATAGCACCTTAACGAGCAGCTAATAGCTTTAACTCTTCAATCTGCTTCAACACTAAGGACAATTGATCTATCGCCATCTTGATGAAAGTGGGTGGCAGCTTTTTTATTGGAGATGGCTACGAGTGCTCGTTGAGTGCCAGTGTATAATTGCTCAACAAGAGAATACACAGCCTTCAGCTTTAAAACATATCTTGGCCAAGGTTGGAGCTTGTGGGGCTTGTTTCACAATCGTACGCGTAAGTCGCCAGGCAAGTCAAAAATGAAAGTTATGAGGTGTTAAATGGCCAAAATACTCAAATTTACATATTGCTTACCAAAGATGGCTGCTGTCATCTAAGATATGCACCGTTTTTAACCGGTCAGCTCTTCAGAAGTGATTTTCAATGAAGACTCGGCAGCCTCTACTTTCTGCACCAATGTGGCCTTCTCCCTTCCTAGGAGGCTCTTTCTATGTCAAAGCTGGCCTTGAGTTTCTCATTCTCCTCCAAGCTGAATTTAAACTTATTCTCAGCTTTGAGGGTGTCTGATTCTTGGTATTTGAGTGTCTTTCTTAACTCGCTCAGCTACGAGTCTTTAAGATTCAAAGCCTCCTGCAAATGAAAAATTGAGATCAACAGTACAGTTGATCATGGAGGCAATTCGATTATGGAATAAATATTTTAAAGTCCCAAGCACATTACAAGTAGTATAATTGGCACTTGGGGGCTAATGCGTGATGAAGTTCTTATGAGATTAAGTACAGAAGACCCGGCTCATCTTTATAAAATGTGTCTGCCTTTGGGGGCTATCATTTGGAGCTCTGCTTTATTAATCTTCAAAAGACCCGGCTCACCTTTGTAGATTAAGCCGGTCCTTGAGGGCCATGAGAGGTTCTTTTGCAGATACATATCATGAAGCACCGGCTCATATTATTTCTATAAGCCTGTTTTTGGGGGCTATGATCCGAGCTTCTAAGTCAAAACTTTACTAAAGTCTTAGACATATTTCATGACTTTTTCTTATGATTAAGACTTGGTAGCTGGATAAATATATGTACATACAGAAGTTAATGAAGGAAATATGCCCTAGAGGCAATAATAAAGTTATTATTTATTTCCTTATATCATGATAAATGTTTATTATTCATGCTAGAATTGTATTAACCGGAAACTTAGTACATGTGTGAGTACATAGACAAAACAGAGTGTCCCTAGAGTGCCTCTACTAGACTAGCTCATTGATCAAAGATGGTTATGTTTCCTAACCATAGACATGAGTTGTCATTTGATCAATGGGATCACATCATTAGGAGAATGATGTGATGGACTTGACCCATTCCGTTAGCTTAGCACTTGATCGTTTAGTTTGCTGCTATTGCTTTCTTCATGACTTATACATGTTCCTATGACTATGAGATTATGCAACTCCCGTTTACCGGAGGAACACTTTGTGTGCTACCAAACGTCAGAACGTAACTGGGTGATTATAAAGGTACTCTACAGGTGTCTCCGAAGGTACTTGTTGGGTTGACGTATTTCGAGATTAGGATTTGTCACTCCGATTGTCAGAGAGGTATCTCTGGGCCCACTCGGTAATGCACATCACTATAAGCCTTGTAAGCATTGCAGCTAATGAGTTAGTTGCGGGATGATGTATTACGGAACGAGTAAAGAGACTTGCCGGTAACGAGATTGATTATTGACCGGAGACGTGTCTCGGTCATGTCTACATAGTTCTCGAACCCGTAGGGTCCGCACGCTTAAGGTTTCGATGACAGTTTTATTATGAGTTTATGAGTTTTGATGTACCGAAGGAGTTCGGAGTCCCGGATGAGATCGGGACATGACGAGGAGTCTCGAAATGGTCGAGACGTAAAAATCGATATATTGGATGACTATATTCGGACATCGGAAAGGTTCCGAGTGATTCGGGTATTTTCGGAGTACCGGGGAGTTACGGGAATAGAGGAGAGAGGCCAAAAGGAAGGAGGCGCACGCCCCCCTTCTGGTCCGAATTGGACAAGGGGTGCAGCCCCCTTTTCCTTCTCCCCCTCCCCCTCTTTCCTTCTTTCCTACTCCGGAAAGGAAAGGGGAATCCTACTAGGACTTGGGAGTCCTAGTAGGACTCCCCACACTTGGCGCGCCCCCTGTAGGGCCGGCCCTCTCCCTCCCTCCTTTATATACGGGGGCAGGGGGGGCACCTCTAGAGACAACAACAATTGATCTCTTGATCTCTTAGCCGTGTGCGATGCCCCCCTCCACCATTGTTCTCCTCGATAATATTGTAGCGGTGCTTAGGCGAAGCCCTGCGACGGTAGAACATCAAGATCGTCACCACGCCGTCGTGCTGACGGAACTCTCCCTCAACACTCGGCTGGATCGGAGTTCGAGGGACGTCGTCGAGCTGAACGTGTGCTAGAACTCGGAGGTGCCGTAGTTTCGGTGCTTGATCGGTCGGGCCGTGAAGACGTACGACTACATCAACCGCGTTATTCTAACGCTTCCGCTTTCGGTCTACGAGGGTACGTAGACACACTCTCCCCTCTCGTTGCTATGCATCTGGTAGATAGATCTTGCGTGATCGTAGGAAAATTTTAAAATACTATGTTCCCCAACAGTGGCATCATGAGCTAGGTCTATGAGTAGATGATATGCACGAGTAGAACACAATGAGTTGTGGACGATACTAGTCATACTACTTACCAGTATGTCATACTTTGGTTCAGCGGTATTGTGAGATGAAGCGGCCCAGACCGACATTACGCGTACGCTTACGCGAGACTAGTTTCACCTCTATGAGCACTCGTTGCTTAAAGGTGACTGGCGGCAGTCTGTCTCTCTCACTTTAGCTGAATCGAGTGTGGTTACGCGCGGTCCTTGTGAAGGTTAAAACAGCACATACTTGAGGAAACATCGTTGTGGTTTTGTATGCGTAGGTAAGAACGGTTCTTGCTAAGCCCGTAGCAGCCACGTAAAACTTGCAACAACAAAGTAGAGGACGTCTAACTTGTTTTTCCAGGGCATGTTGTGATGTGATATGGTCAAGACATGATGAGTTATACGTTATTGTATGAGATGATCATGTTTTGTAAAGTTATCGGCAACTGGCAGGAGCCATATGGTTGTCGCTTTATTGTATGAAATACAGTCGCCATGTAATTGCTTCACTTTATCACTAAGCGGTAGCGATAGTCGTGGAAGCAATAGTTGGCGAGACGACAACGATGCTACGATGGAGATCAAGGTGTCGCGCCGGCGACGATGGTGATCATGACGGTGCCTTGGTGATGGAGATCAAAAGCACAAGATGATGATGGCCATATCATGTCACATATTTTGATTGCATGTGATGTTTATCTTATTATGCTTCTTATTTTGCTTAGTACGGCGGTAGCATTATAAGATGATCCCTTACAAAATTTCAAGGTACAAGTGTTCTCCCTGAGTATGCACCGTTGCGAAAGTTCGTCGTGCCGAGACACCACGTGATGATCGGGTGTGATAAGCTCTACGTTCAAATACAACGGGTGTAAGCCAGTTTTGCACACGCAGAATACTCGGGTTAAACTTGATGAGCCTAGCATATGCAGATATGGCCTCGGAACACTAGAGACCAAAAGGTCGAGCGTGAATCATATAGTAGATATGATAAACATAAGATGTTCACCATTGAAACTACTCCATCTCACGTGATGATCGGACATGGTTTAGTTGATTTGGATCACGTGATCATTTAGATGACCGGAGGGATGTCTATCTAAGTGGGAGTTCTTTAAGTAATATGATTAATTGAACTTTAATTTATCATGAACTTAGTCCTGGTAGTATTAACATATCTATGTTGTAGATCAATAGCTCACGATGTAGCTCCTCGTTTGTTTTTTATGTTCCTAGAGAAAACTAAGTTGAAAGATGTTAGTAGCAATGATGCGGACTTGTTCCGTGATCTGAGGATTTTCCTCATTGCTGCACAGAAGTATTATGTCCTTGATGCACCGCAAGGTGACAGACCTATAGCATGAGCAGATGCAAACGTTATGAACGTTTTGACAAAAGCACGGTATGATGACTACTTGATAGTTTAGTGCACCATGCTTTACGGCTTATAACCGGGACTTCAAATACGTTTTGAATGCCACGGAGCATATGAGATGTTCCAATAGTTGAAATTAGTATTTCATACTCATGCCCATGTCGAGAGGTATAAGACCTGTGACAGTACTTTGCCTACAAGATGGAGGAGAATAGCTCAACCAATGAGCATGTGCTCAGATTGTCTGGGTACTACAATTGCTTGAATCAAGTGGGAGTTAATCTTCCAGATAAGATAGTAATTGACAAAGTTCTCTAGACACTATCACCAAGTTAGTAGAACTTTGTGATGAACTATAATATGCAAGGGATGACGAAAGTAATTCCCGAGCTCTTCGCGATGCTGAAATCGACGAAGGTAGAAATCAAGAAAGAGCATCAAGTTTTGATGGTTAACAAGACCACTTGTTTCAAGTAAAGGGCAAAGGGATAGAATGGTAACTTCAAGAAAAATGACACGCAAGTTATCACTCCCGTGAAGAAACCCAAAGCTAAACTCAAGCCTGAAACTACGTGCTTCTACTGCAAAGGAAATGGTCACTGGAAGTGGAACTGCCCTAGATAATTGGCGGATAAGAAGGATGGCAAAGTGAACAAAGGTATATTTGATATACAGATTATTGATGTGTATTTTACTAGTGTTCATAGCAACCCCTGGGTATTTGATACTAGTTCAGTTGCAAAAAATAATAATTAGTAACTCAAAACGAGAGTTGCAGAATGAACAGAGACTAGTTTAAGGTGAAGTGACGATGTGTGTTGGAAGCGGTTCCAAGATTGATATGATCATCATCGCACACTCCTTATACTTTCAGGATTAGTATAGAACCTAAATAAATGTTATTTGGCATTTGCGTTGAGCATGAATATGATTTGATCATGTTTGTTGCAATACGGTTATTCATTTAAAGTCATAGAATAAGTGTTATTCTGTTTACATGAATAAAGCCTTCGATGGTCATACACCCAATGAAAATAGTTTGTTAGATCTCGATCATAATGATACACATATTCATAATATTGAAGCCAAAAGATGCAGTGTTAATAATGATAGTGCAACTTATTTGTGGCACAGCCGTTTAGGTCATATTGGTGTAAAGCGCATGAAGAAACTCCATAGTGATGGACTTTTGGAATCACTTGATTATGAATCACTTGGTGCTTGCGAACCATGCCTCATGGGCAAGATGACTAAAACTCCGTTCTCTGAAACAATGGAGCGAGCACCAGATTTGTTGGAAATCATACATACTGATGTATGTGGACCGATGAGTGTCGAAGCTCGCGGCGGGTATCGTTATTTTCTGACCTTCACTAATGATTTGAGCAAATATGGGTATATCTACTTGATGAAGCACAAGTCTGAAACATTTGAAAAGTTCAAAGAATTTCAGAGTGAAGTAGAGAATCATCGTAACAAGAAAATAAAGTTTCTACGATCTGATCGTGGAGGTGAATATTTGAGTTACGAATTTGGTCTTCATTTGAAACAATGTGGAATAGTTTCACAACTCACGCCACCCGGAACACCACAGCGTAATGGTGTGTCTGAACGTCGTAACTGTACTTTATTAGATATGGTGCGGTCTATGATGTCTCTTATCGATTTACCACTATCGTTTTGGGGTTATGCATTAAAGACAGATGCATTCACGTTAAATAGGGCACCATCTAAATCCGTTGAAACGACGCCTTATGAACTGTGGTTTGGCAAGAAACCAAAGTTGTCATTTCTTAAAGTTTGGGACTACGATGCTTATGTGAAAAAGCTTCAACCTGATAAGCTCGAACCCAAGTCGGAGAAATGTGTCTTCATAGGATACCCAAAAGAGACTGTTGGGTACACCTTCTATCACAGATCCGAAGGCAAGATATTCGTTGCTAAGAATGGATCCTTTCTAGAGAAGGAGTTTCTCTCGAAAGAAGTGAGTGGGAGGAAAGTGGAACTTGATGAGGTAATTGTACCTTTTCCCGAATTGGAAAGTAGTATATCACAGAAACTAGTTCCAGTGATTCCTACACCAATTAGTGAGGAAGCTAATGATGATGATCATGAAACTTTAGATCAAGTTTCTGCTGAACTTCGTAGATCAACCAGAGTTCGTTCCGCACCAAAGTGGTATGGCAACCCAGTTCTGGAAGTCATGTTACTAGACCATGATGAAGCTACGAACTATGAGGAAGCGACGACGAGCCCAGATTCCCCAAAATGGCTTGAGGCCATGAAATCTGAGATAGGATCCATGTATGAGAACAAAGTGTGGACTTTGGTTGACCTTCCCGATTATCGACAAGCCATCGAAAATAAATGGATCTTCAAGAGGAAGACCGACGCAGACAGTAATGTTACTGTTTACAAAGCTTGACTTGTTGCAAAAGGGTTTCGACAAGTTCAAGGAGTTAACTACGATGAGTCTTTCTCACCCGTAGCGATGCATAAGTCTGTCCGAATCATGTTAGCAATTGCTGCATTTTATGATTATGAAATCTGGCAAATGGATGTCAAAACTGCATTCCTGAACGGATATCTTAAAGAAGAGTTGTATATGATGCAACTAGAAAGTTTTGTCGATCCTAAAGGTGCTAACAAAGTGTGCAAGCTCCAGCGATCCATCTATGGATTGGTGCAAGCATCTCGGAGTTGGAATATACGCTTTGATGAGGTGATCAAAGCTTATGGTTTTGTACAGACTTTTGAAGAAGCCTGTATTTACAAGAAAGTGAGTGGGAGCACTACAGCCTTTCTGATAAGTATATGTGAATGACATATTGTCGATCAGAAATGATGTAGAATTTTCTGGAAAGCATAAAGGAGTGTTTGAAAGGAGTTTTTCAAAGAAAAACCTCGGTAAAGCTGCTTACATATTGAGCATCAAGATCTATAGAGATAGATCGAGACGCTTGATAAGTTTTTTCAATGAGTAGATACCTTGACAAGTTTTTGAAGTAGTTCAAAATGAATCAGTCAGAGAAGAAGTTCTTGCCTGAGTTATAAGGTATGAAGTTGAGTAAAGACTCAAAACCCGACCAGGGTAGAAGATAGAGAAAGAATGAAAGTCATTCCCTATGCCTCAGCCATAGGTTCTATAAAGTATGCCATGCTGTGTACCAAACTTGTAGTGTACCTTGCCATGAGTTTGGCAAGGAGGTACAAAAGTGATCCAGGAGTAGATCACTGGACAGCGGTCAAAATTATCCTTAGTAACTGGATGACTAAGGAAATGTTTCTCGATTATGGAGGTGATAAAGAGTTCATCGTAAAGAGTTACGATGATGCAAGCTTTACACTAATCCAGATGACTCTAAGTATCAATCTGGATGCATATTGAAAGTAGGAGTAATTAGCTAGAGTAGCTCCATCCAGAGCATTGTAGACATAGAAATTTGCGAAATACATACGGATCTGAATGTGACAGATCCGTTGACTAAACTTCTCCCACAAGCAAAACATGATCACACCTTATTACTCTTGGGTGTTAATCACATAGCGATGTGAACTAGATTATTGACTCCAGTAAACCCTGTGGGTGTTGGTCACATGGCGATGTGAACTCTGGGTGTTATTCACATAAAGATGTGTACTATCGGTATTAAATCACATGGCGATGTGAGCTAGATTATTGACTCTAGTGCAAGTGGGAGACTAAAGGAAATATGCCCTAGAGGCAATAATAAAGTTATTATTTATTTCCTTATATCATGATAAATGTTTATTATTCATGCTAGAATTGTATTAACCGGAAACTTAGTACATATGTGAGTACATAGACAAAACAGAGTGTCCCTAGTATGCCTCTACTAGACTAGCTCATTGATCAAAGATGGTTATGTTTCCTAACCATAGACATGAGTTGTCATTTGATCAACGGGATCACATCATTAGGAGAATGATGTGCTGGACTTGACCCATTTCGTTAGCTTAGCACTTGATCGTTTAGTTTGCTGCTATTGCTTTCTTCATGACTTATACGTGTTCCTATGACTATGAGATTATGCAACTCCCGTTTACCGGAGGAACACTTTGTGTGCTACCAAACGTCATAATGTAACTGGGTGATTATAAAGGTACTCTACAGGTGTCTCCGAAGGTACTTGTTGGGTTGACGTATTTCGAGATTAGGATTTGTCACTCCGATTGTCGGAGAGGTATCTCTGGGCCCACTCGGTAATGCACATCACTATAAGCCTTGCAAGCATTGCAGCTAATGAGTTAGTTGCGGGATGATGTATTACGGAACGAGTAAAGAGACTTGCCGGTAATGAGATTGAACTAGGTATTGAGATACCGACGATCGAATCTCGGGCAAGTAACATACCGATGACAAAGGGAACAACGTATGTTCTTATGCGGTTTGACCGATAAAGATATTTGTTGAATATGTGGGAGCCAATATGAGCATCCAGGTTCCGCTATTGGTTATTGACCGGAGACGTGTCTCGGTCATGTCTACATAGTTCTCGAACCCGTAGGGTCCGCACGCTTAAGGTTTCGATGACAGTTTTATTATGAGTTTATGAGTTTTGATGTACCGAAGGAGTTCAGAGTCCCGAATGAGATCGGGGACATGACGAGGAGTCTCGAAATGGTCGAGACGTAAAAATCGATATATTGGACGACTATATTCGGACATCGGAAAGGTTCCGAGTGATTCGGGTATTTTCGGAGTACTGGGGAGTTATGGGAATAGAGGAGAGAGGCCAAAAGGAAGGAGGCGCACGCCCCCCTTCTGGTCCGAATTGGACAAGGGGTGCAGCCCCCTTTTCCTTCTCCCTCTCCCCCTCTTTCCTTCTCTCCTACTCCGGAAAGGAAAGGGGAATCCTACTAGTACTTGGGAGTCCTAGTAGGACTCCCCACACTTGGCGCGCCCCCTCTAGGGCCGGCCCTCTCCCTCCCTCCTTTATATACGGGGGCAGGGGGGCACCTCTAGACACAACAACAATAGATCACTTGATCTCTTAGCCGTGTGCGATGCCCCCCTCCACCATTGTTCTCCTCGATAATATTGTAGCGGTGCTTAGGCGAAGCCCTGCGACGGTAGAACATCAAGATCGTCACCACGCCGTCGTGCTGACATAACTCTCCCTCGACACTCGGCTGGATCAGAGTTCGAGGGACGTCGTCGAGCTGAACGTGTGCTAGAACTCGGAGGTGCCGTAGTTTCGGGGCTTGATCGGTCGGGCCGTGAAGACGTACGACTACATCAACCGCATTGTTCTAACGCTTCCGCTTTCGGTCTACGAGGGTACGTAGACACACTCTCCCCTCTTGTTGCTATGCATCTGGTAGATAGATCTTGCGTGATCGTAGGAAAATTTTAAAATACTACGTTCCCCAATAGTTAAGATAAGGGAAGTATGCTCATACCTCATACTTCTATCGCATCATGTTAACCAAGTTGGCTTCAAGGTCACGACTTGTGTGAAGGCGGCTCAGATAGCCAAAATACAACTCATTAGTGTCCAAAGTGGAATAATTCCCAAGATCGAGCTAGGGTTTGTTCTTGTCCTCCTTAGTGGAATGCCTGGTAAGTACAGAGGAGATCTCAGGCAGCTTTAAGGCTGACCCAGTAACAATTACTTCTTCAGTAGTATCATCAGCTGGGCTTTTGGAAGTTGGCTTGGCAGGAGTTGGCGGCTTAGGGCTCGGCTAGTTGTAGCAGGTTGCTGGGTCATCACTGATATTCATGGGAGACTCAAGATTGATAGGTTCAGTCAGAGATGGCAGGTCAGTTTACTGCATGGGATCTTCAGAATCCCGGATAAGAGCCTCAGTGGCCTCCGACGTTTGTTTCTCTGGCTCAGCAGTATCCGGAGCTTTAGAAGAGCCGGTTATTTACTGCTTCTTACCCGTCTTTGCCTTAGCCCTATAATGAAGATAACTTTGCCCGATGAGTATGCAATGACAGACAGTTTATTAACAAAATTCAGGCACTTCCCTTGGATTAACCACAAACGCGGGGAGCTGTGTTCCAGTTGAGTCACCAGAGGAATGAGATGTGTCATGATAAGCCAAGTCGGAAGGATTAAGAGGTTGTCGAATGAGGCCAGCTCGTGGAAGAGATAAAGTAGGACTATGAGGCACCTCATGACGACGCTTCTGAGCAGATGGGGTGTTGGGTAAGCCGGCCACAAGTTCTTTCTAGCCGCTGCTCCGAGTGTTGTGCCTAGACTCGTGTTGTCGTTTCTTCAAAATAAAGTTTGGGTCCAAATGAGCAAGAGGATGGGAAAATATTACTTTCCTGACGACCCGCCGTGTTTCCTCTCTTAGTAAGGGTTCTGAGTCGGAGGAGACATGAATTACATCGACTATGTTGGCATGGCTTGTTTCCGCGTCCTCCTGAGGGGAATTAGCATCAATAAGTTGCATGAAAAGAATACCAAGTGAGTCAAGATCTACATGTGACACGTCAAGCTCAAGGTGCTCTTGTTATGTTGGCATCTTGGGACGACCCGGACCGCGACTGATAGTCTTAGCCCTTCCCCATTTAGCTGGAGCGGCGGTGGTCGGTATATTCTTTCTCAAAAAGGGAGAGTCGGCCTAAGTACGTATGAGCGATAAAGGTCAAGATATGATATTTAAGAAATTAGAAACAAGATGAATCTGTGTGAAATACTTACATCTGGAGCCGGGTTAAGAGTGCAGAAAGGGTTTAAACCCACCTTGCGGCAATTTTCCAAGGACTCCCCGAGGAGAGTCTTGACTATTTCATTGATTTGTTTGTCAGTCAGCCTGGCGGAGTTGAAACGTTGTCGGTCTTTTGTGTCTCCATATATTCGCACATAAACAGCTGCGCCGGCTCCATGGCATAATTCTCCAGCCGACCCAACAACGGACTAAGTCTATTCTGGTCAAGCAGTTGGCGATCAGAGCCCGGACTTTGGCCAAAGTGGAAGCATGCAAAGCGCGTTTGGCAGTGGTCAATCGGCCCGGAAGTGAGCCGCCGATGGTGAGCCGTAGGGGCGATAACCCAGTAGGGGGTTCTCTCCTTCTGGACAAGTGTCTTTGTAGTAGAACCAGATGTAATTCCAATCTTTGGGGTGACTCAGCAGGGTGATGAACCACAAGTGTAGCTACATTTTTCGAGGGTAAAGTATTCAACCCAAATTTATTGATTCGACACAAGGGGAGCCAAAGAATACTCTTAAGTATTAGCAGCTGAGTTGTCAATTCAACCACACCTGGAAACTTAGTATCTGCAGCAAGGTAATTTAGTAGCAAGATAATATGGAAGTAGTGGTAACATCAATAAAACTAACGGTAGTGTTTTTGTAGTCTTTGTAATAGCAACAACGGAAAAGTAAATAAGCAACAAGCAATATGTGAAAAGCTCGTAGGCATTGGATCAGTGATGGGGAATATGTCGGATGCGATTCATCATGTAAATGTTATAACCTAGGGTGACACAGAAGTAGCTCCAGTTCATCAATGTAATGTAGGCATGTATTCCCATTATAGCCATACGTGCTTATGGAAAAGAACTTGCATGACATCTTTTGTGCTACCCTCCCATGGCAACGGGGTCCTAGTGGAAACTAAGGGATATTAAGGCCTCCTTTTAATAGAGTACCGGACCAAAGCATTAACACATAGTGAATACATGAACTCCTCAAATTACGGTCATCACCGGGAGTGATCTCGATTGTTGTCACTTCGGGGTTGCCGGATCATAACACATAGTAGGTGACTATTGACTTGCAAGATAGGATCAAGAACACACATATATTCATGAAAACATAATAGGTTCAGATCTGAAATCATGGCACTCGGGCCCTAGTGACAAGCATAAAGCATAGCAAAGTCATAGTAACATCAATCCTAGAATATAGTGGATACTAGGGATCAAACCCTAACCAAACTAACTCGATTACATGGTAAATCACATCCAACCCATCACCGTCCAACAAGTCTACGATGGGATTACTCACGTACGGTGGTGAGCATCATGGAATTGGTGATGGAGGAAGGTTGATGATGACAATGGCGACGATCTCCACTCTCCAGAGCCCCGAACGGACTCCAGATCAGCCTTCCCGAGAGAGATTAGGGCTTAGCGGCGGCTCCGTATTGTAAAACGCGATAATTCTTCCTCTCTGATTTTTTTTCTCCCCGAAAGTGAATATATGGAGTCCGGGTGTACGTCGGTGGCGCAACAGGGGGCCCATGAGGCAGGGGCGCACCCAGGGGGAGGAGGCGCGCCCCCGCCCTCATGGACAGGGTGTGGGCCCCCTGGTCTGGATCTTTCCGCCGGTATTTTTTATATTTTCCAAAATAATTCTCCGTGGATTTTCAAGTCATTCTGAGAACTTTTTATTTATGCACAAAAACAACACCATGGCAATTCTGCTAAATACAACGTAAGTCCGGGTTAGTTCCATTCAAATCATGCAAGTTAGAGTCCAAAACAAGGGCAAGAGTGTTTGGAAAAGTAGATATGCTGGAGACGTACCAACTCCCCCAAGCTTAATCCTTTGCTTGTCCTCAAGCAATTCAGTTATAAACTGAAAGTGATAAAGAAAAACTTTGACAAACTCTGTTTGCTCTTGTTGTTGTAAATATGTAAAGCCAGCATTCAAGTTTTCAGCGGGATCATGAACTAACCACATTCACAATACCTTTCAGGTCTCATGTCTACTCATATCAATGGCATAATCAACTAACGAGAAATAATAATAAACCTAGGATGACAACACTTTCTAAAAACAATCATAATAAGATATAACAAGATGGTATCTTGCTAGCCCTTTCTGCGACCGCAAACATAAATGCAGAGCACCATTAAAGATCAAGGACTGACTAAACATTGTTATTCATGGTAAAAGATATCCAGTCACAATCATACTCAATGCAAATTAATAGTAATACATGCAAATGACAGAGGTGCTCTCCAACTGGTGCTCTTTAATAAGAGGATGATAACTCAGCATAAAAGTAAATAGATAGGCCCTTCGCAGAGGGAAGCAGGGATTTGTAGAGGTGCTAGAGCTCGATTTTTAAATAGAGACAAATAACATTTTGAGCGGTATACTCTCATTGTCAACATAACAACCAAGAATCTCGATATCTTCCATGCTACATACATTATAGGCGGTTCCCAAACAGAATGGTAAAGTTTATACCCCCAACCACCAACAACCACACTCCACGGCTAGCCCGAAACAACGGGTACCATCCAAACCAGCATCAGCCCTGGGGGAGTTTTGTTTAATTATTATGGTTTCAGCATGGGTCTGGGCATCCCGGTTACCAGCCATTTTCTCATGAATGATGAGCGGAGTCCACTCATCGTGTGAATAACCCACCTAGCATGGAAGATATAGACATCCCTAGTTGATACATGAGTTGTTCAAGCATACAAAATAGAATATTATTTGAAGGTTTAGAGTTTGGCACATACAAATTTACTTGGAACGGCAGATAAATACCGCATATAGGAGTGGTGGACTCATTGGAATAACTTTGTGGTTTATGGAAGTGGATGCACAAGCATTATTCCCGCTTAGTACAGGTGAATGCTAGAAAGAGACTGGGAAGCAACCACCTAGAGAGCGACAACAATCATGAACATGCATTAAAATTAATCAACAGTGAATGCAAGCATGAGTAGGATATAAATCACCATGGACATAAATATCGTGGAGGCTATGTTGATTTGGTTTCAACTACATGCGTGAACAGGTGCCAAGTCAGACCACTTAAATCGTTCAAAGGAGGATAGCACCCTATCATACCACATCACAACCATTTTAATCTCATGTTGGCACGCAAGATAGACCATTATAAACTCCTGGCTAATTAAGCACGGCATGAGCAGCTATGATCTCTAATTGTCATTGCAAGCATGTTTCATTCATAACAAGCTGAATCAGGAACGATTAACTATCATATTTACAAAAAACAAGAGAGGTCGAGTTCACACCAGCTTTTCTCATCTCAATTAGTTCATCATATATCATCCTTATTGCCTTTCACTCACATGACTGAACAGTGTGGATAATAATAATAGTGCACGTGCATCGGACTATGCTGGAATCTCCGAGCATATAAATACAAGAGAGAAGACAAGGTAATATGGCTCAAGGTTAAGTCAACAATAAAGCATATGAGAGCCACTAAGCATTTTCAATCATGGTCTTCTACTCTTGACCCCAACGAAAAGAAAAGAAACTATTTACACGGGAAAGCTCCCAACAAGCAAAATAAGAACGATAAATCTTTTTGGGTTTTCTTTTAATTACTACTACTACAAGCATGGTAGGTAAACTAGCTAAAAGCTACAACTATTTTTTTTTCTTAAGGTTTTTTTAGCACACAAGAAAAAGACTAAGAAAAAGGATTGAAACTAGCATGGATAGTACAATGAAAGAGTGTGAGCACCGACGACTAGAATAAGTGTGTGAACATGAATGTAAGGTCGGTGAGAAACACGTACTCCCCCAAGCTTAGGCATTTGGCCTAAGTTGGTCTATGGCCAGTATGGGCCTGACGGATATCCAAAGTTGTAGTTGGGGTTGTACTGAGATGCAGCAGCTACTGCCTGCTGAGCAGCAGCTTGGAGATGGGCTACTTCCATTGTCTCCCGATACTCATTTGCCTCCTCCCTGGTTATAGTATATCTCCCTTTTGCCTGAAAGTCAAACAAGGTAGGAGCAGGAAGAGCAATATGGACAGTGTGACGCCTGTTAAAGATTAGTCGATACTTGAGGGATTGTTCATCCCTCTCTATATGCAGCAGCTACTGCCCGCTGAGCTGCAGCTTGGAGACGGGCTACTTCCATCGTCTCCTGATACTCATTTGTCTCCTCCCTGGTTATAGTATATCTCCCTTTTGCCTGAAATTCAAACAAGGTAGGAGCAGGAAGAGCAATATGGACAGCGTGACGCATGTTAAAGATTAGTCGATACTTGAGGAATTGTTCATCCCTCTCTATAAACCGGTGACTAACCATAGCATTGTAATCCAAATAAGCAGGCGGTAATAATTCATCATTTTCATGTATAGGCACACCAAGACGACGGGCTATGCGAGTGGCATAAATTCCACCAAATAAATCTCCATATAAACCATTATGATGTAGCCTACGTGCAACAATAGCTCCCAAGTTATATTGTCTATCACTAAATACAACACTCTTGAGAACACTAAGATCTCGGACACACATGTGGCAAGCCTCATCTTTACCGTTTAAGCATCTACCAATAAAGAAAGCAAAGTAATGAATAGCAGGAAAATGAATGCTCCCTATGGTAGCTTGTGTGATCTCTCTAGATTCCCCTACAGTGATACTAGCAAGGAAGTCTTCATATTCATATTTGCGAGAATCACCCATAGTGCCCCACTGCGGGAGCTTAGAAGCATCATTAAAATCCTCTAAATCCATGGTCTAAGATTTATCATAAAGATCAAACAGGACAGTGTGAGAAATATGTGAAGATGAAAATTTAAACCTTCTCACAAAGGTATCAGTTAAGTAATGGTATTGAGGGCACTTATCTTGCATGAAGCCCTCGAGGTCAGCATTACGCACATATGCGTCAAATTTATCTTTAATGCCTACCCGAACCATAAATTCCTCCGACGGCCATTCACAAGGCCGCACTTGAGCTTCCCTCGGTAGTTCATCATCCGGCTCATGCATCGCGAGCCTTGGTTCTTGCTTCCTTGAGGAACCACCTTGGAAGATTTTCTTCTGCACTTTTCTGAAATTTTCTGAAATTTTTAGTTACTCAAAATAAAAGCGAACCAAACTCAACAAGATTGATAGCAACAACTCCTACAATTTCCTAGAGACTATATCATGCATTAGAACTACTTGGGACCAAAGAAATTTGACATGCAAGCTCAAGAACAAGGTCACCACAGCAGCAAAAATTTGCAATAAATAAAGCACTAGAACAAATACTAATTGGACCAATGGAGGAGTCACATACCAAGGAACAATCTCCCCAAACAGTTTTGTGAATGGAGCTTTGAGCAAGGAGATCGAAAATGGCAGCAAGATGAGCTAGAACTCGTGCTTGAGTTGGATAGTGATTTTTTTGGGAGGAAGAAGAAGTGTGTGGGTGCAGGAATAAGTGGAGGGGGGCCACGTGGGGCCCACGAGGCAGGGGGCGCGTCTTGGACCCTTGTGGCCAGGTGCTGACTCACCTCGTTTGTTTTCTATGCCATATATTCTCAAATATTCTAGAAAAAAATCATATTTCATTTTCAGGGCATTTGGAGAACTTTTATTTTCGCGGTATTTTTTATTGTAGGGATAAGTCTGGCAATAGACAGAAAATGCTATTTTTGCTTTATTTAATCTAACTAATTGAAAGTAAAAGGAGGATACAGAAGGTTGTGCTATCTAAATTCACCCATCTCATGCTCATCAAAAGGAATCCATTAACAAGGTTGATCAAGTCTTGTTAATAAACTCTTTCCGAATAACATGAAACCGGAGAATTTTCGAACAACACTAGGTTACCTCAATGGGATATGTATGTCCACAACAATAAGAATAGCATATGTCTTCTTGACAGTAGGAAGAGGAAATTCAAAACCTCCAATAGTAATAGTTGACATTTTTCCAATATAATTGATACTCTGGACCTGAGGTTGTTTCCTCGAAAAGTGTACCGTATGCTCATTACCATTGACATGAAAAGTGACATTGCCTTTGTTGCAATCAATAACAGCCCCTGCGGTATTCAAAAAGGGTCTACCAAGGATAATAGACATACTATCGACCTCGGGAATATCAAGGATAATAAAGTCCGTTAGAATAGTAACATTTGCAACTACAACAGGCACATCCTCACAAATACCAACATGTATAGCAGTTGATTTATTGGCCATTTGCAAAGATATTTCAGTAGGTGTCAACTTAATCAAGTCAAGTCTATGATAAAAAGAGAGAGGCATAACACTAACATGTCAGGTCCAAGATGCGATTCTATCCCGATCACGTGACACTTACGTGATTGGGGCACAACCGCATTTCGAGCGCTTAGCAAGATGGATATCATTACATCGTACCATTACATACATACATGGGGGATACAACAATACATACAAGTCACATGAATACAACAACATCAATACAAGGCATTCGACTACGGATGCAAACATGAAAAGCACAACGACATCCATCTGCTATCCCAGGCTGCCGACCAGGAACCTAACCCAAGACTGATGAAGAAGAAGAATAAAGAACTCCAACAAAAGAACATCGCTCTCATGTCAAGTCATCGGAAACCTGCACCTGCAACTGTTGTTGTAGTATCTGTGAGCCACGAGGACTCAGCAATCCCATAACCATGGGTAACAAGACTAGCAAAGCTTAACTGGGTAGGAAGAGGTTAAGTGGTGAGGTTGCAGCAGCGACTAAGCAAAAGTATGGTGGCTAACTTACGAGTACAAGAATAAGATGAGCATCTACGCAAGCGGTCGCAACTAGTAATGATTGCTAAAGATCCTGAACTACCTACGAGTCAAACATAACCCCACCGTGTTCTCTTTTCAAAGTGAAAAGAGACGGTCACGGTTACGCATGCGGTTGTGTGTTTTACTTCGGATCCTCTGTCAAGTTTTCTACAACCGGACATTAACAAATTCCAATCTGCCACATAACCGTGGGCACGGCTTTCGAAAGATCATAACCCTGCAGGGGTGTCCCAACTTAGCCCATCACAAGCTCTCACAATTAGCAGAGATAATAATAATATTATCCCTTATCTTAGGGAGAATCCGATTAGGCTCATAATCCCGGTGCACAAGACATTTCGACAATGGTAAAACAAGTCCAGCAAGACCTCCCGGCGTACCGACACCCTGATAGTAGCCGCGCGTATCTTGTCTCAGGCCACGTCCGGATGGGTGATTTTACGGGAGCCATATACCCTCGAGTTTCCCCGTGGCGGCCCCGTTGAACCCCCGTTTGGACCAACACCATCAGCACTGGCCCCCCCTGCTATGTAGAAAGAATCCTCGGGGACGCGACCCCCTATGCAATTTAATTAATTAATTAAGTTGTTATTATGAGGCAAATTAAAACCAATGTTGGGCCTTGCTGGAGGAGTTTTATTCAAAGACGAACTATCAAGGGGTCCCCATATACCCAACCGTGTAAGGAACGCAAAATCAAGGAACATAACGCCGATTTATCGGCTCCTAAGGTGGCATGAGTGGAACAAAACACCGAGCAAAAGGCCAAGCCTTCCACCCATTGCCAAGTATATAGGTGTGTTAAGATATATAAGATATATTGTAATATTCCAACAACAAGTTCCAACATGGAACGATCTTCATCTTCACCTGAAACTAACAACGCTATAAGAGGGGCTGAGCAAGCGGGTAACATAGCCAAACAACGGTTTGCTGGGAAGGTGTCAAAGGTGAGAGGTTTCATGGCAACAAGGAGAGGGGCTAACAATAATGATGGGTAGCGCGACATTTAACGATAGTATCGAGACAACTAGCATGGCAATGATAGTAAAGGTATCCATGTGACTTGTATGTATTGTTGTATCCCCCATGTATGTATGTAATGGTACGATGTAATGATATCCATCTTGCTAAGAGCCTGAAATGCGGTTGTGCCCCAATCACGTAAGTGTCACGTGATCGGGATAGAATCGCATCTTGGGCCTGACATGTTAGTGTTATGCCTCTCTCTTTATATCATAGACTTGTATTCTTGGGCCCTTGTATTGTTGATGTTGTATTCATGTGACTTGTATGTATTGTTGTATCCCCCATGTATGTATGTAATGGTACGATGTAATGATATCCATCTTGCTAAGAGCCTGAAATGCGGTTGTGCCCCAATCACGTATGTGTCACGTGATCGGGATAGAATCGCATCTTGGGCTTGACATAACACCAGCTCCAAGATCACATAAAGCAGTTTTAACATAGTTTCTTTTAATGGAGCAAGGTATAGTGGGTACTCATGGATCTCCTAGTTTCTTAGGTATTCCACCCATAAAAGTGTAATTGGCAAGCATGGTGGAAATTTCTACTTCAGGTATCTTTCTTTTGTTGGTAATAATATCTTTCTAGTTAGCATAAGGATTTGTTTTAAGCATATCAGTCAAACTCATACGCAAAAAGATAGGTCTAATCATTTCAGCAAAGCGCTCAAAATCCTCATCATCCTTTTTATTGGATGGTTTAGGAGGAAAAGGCATGGGTTTCTGAACCCATGGTTCTCTTTCCTTATCGTGCTTCCTAGCAACAAAGTCTCTCTTATCATAAAGTTGATTCTTTGATTGTGGGTTATCAAGATCAACAACAGGTTCAATCTCTACGTCATTATCATTGCTAGGTTGAGCATCATCATGAACATCATCATTAATATTATCACTAGATTCATGTTCATTACCAGATTGTGTTTCAGCATCAGAGATAGAGATATCATTAGGATTCTCAGGTGTGTCAGCTACAGGTTCACTAGAAGCATGAAAAGTCCTATCATTTTTCGTTTTCTTCTTCTTAGAAGAACTAGGTGCATCTAAACTAGCTTTTTGAGAATCTTGCTCAACTCTCTTAGGATGGCCTTCAGGATACAAAGGTTCCAGAGTCACTTTACCACCTCTAGTTGCAACTCTAACAGCATATTCATTAATCTTACTATTTAATTCATTGAGCAAATCATTCTGAGACTTAAGACCTTGTTCTACTTGAGTGGTAACCATAGAAGCATGTTTACTAATGAGTTTCAATTCACCTTTATCTCTAGACATATAATCACTCAAGCGTTCAATCATATAAGCATTGTGTTGCAATTGTCTACCAACATAAGCATTGAAGTTTTCTTGTTTCACAATAAAGTTGTCAAACTCATCTAAGCATTGGCTAGCAGACTTATAACGAGGAATATCACCTTCATAAAATCTATAAAGAGAATTTACCTTTACTACCTGTGTCGGGTTATCAAGGCCATGTATTTCTTCAATAGGCGGTAAATTCTTAACATCTTCAGCTTTAATACCTTTTTCTTTCATAGATTTCTTTGCCTCTTGCATATCTTCAGGACTGAGAAATAGCACTCCCCTTTTCCTCGGAGCTGGCTTAGGGGCTGGTTCAAGAATTGTCCAATTATTTTCATTGGACAGCATATTATTCAATAGTAATTCAGCTTGATCAAGTGTTCTTTCCCTGAAAACACAACCAGCACAACTATCCAGGTGGTCTCTGGAAGCATCAGTTAGTCCATTATAAAAGACATCAAGTATACCGTTCCTCTGAAGAGGATGATCAGGCAAGGCGTTAAGTAATTGGAGAAGCCTCCCCCAAGCTTGTGGGAGACTCTCTTCTTCAATTTTCACAAAATTATATATTTCCCGTAAGGCAGCTTGTTTCTTATGAGCGGGAAAATATTTAGCAGACAAGTAATACATCATATCCTGGGGACTACGCAGACTACCAGGATCAAGAGAATTAAACAATGTCTTAGCATCACCCTTTGACGAGAAAGGAAATAACTTAAGGATATAATAATAAACAGGGTGGCTATATCATTCAACTTAGTAAGATGTGCCACAATAGTTTTGGATTCATAGCCATGCAAAGGATCAGATTCAACCAAAGTAATTAACTCAGGATCAACAGAGAAATCATAATCCTTATCAGTAACAAAGATAGGTGAAGTAGCAAAAGCAGGGTCATATTTCATTCTAGCATTCAAAGACTTTTCTTTCAACTTAGCTAATAATTTCTTAAGATCATATCTATCGTTGCAAGCAAGAAAGTCGCTAGCAGTTTCTTCATCCATAACATAACCCTCAGGAATAACAGGCAATTCATATCTAGGGGGAGAATCTTCATCATCACTTTCATAAATATTATCAGTTTCAATATTTGCATTCTCCCTAACCTTAGCAATTTGTTCATCTAGAAATTCACCTAGTGGCACAGTATTATCAAGCATAGAAGTAGTTTCATCATATATAGCAGAAGTGGCATCATCAAGAACATGCGACATATCAGATTCAATAGTAGGAGTAGGTGTTGCAAATTTACTCATAACAGAAGGAAAATCAAGTGTAGAGCTAGATGGCAGTTCCTTACCTCCCCTCGTAGTTGAGGGAAAGATCTTGGTTTTTTGAGTCCTTCAAATTCTTCATAGTGATCAACAGATATAAATCCCAGGTGACTTAAAGAATATAGCTACGCTCCCCGGGAACGGCGCCAGAAAATAGTCTTGATGACCCACAAGTGTAGGGGATCGCAAGAGTTTTCGAGTGTAAAGTATTTAACCCAAATTTATTGATTCGACACAAGGGGATCCAAAGAATAATCTTAAGTATTAGCAGCTGAGTTGTCAATTCAACCACACCTGGAAACTTAGTATCTGCTGCAAGATAATTGAGTACCAAGATAATATGGAAGTAGTGGTAACAGCAATAAAAGTAACGGTAGTGTTTTTGTAATAGCAACAGCAGAAACGTAAATAAGCAACAAGCAATATGTGAAAAGCTCGTGGGCATTGGATCAGTGATGGGAATTATGTCGGATGCGATTCATCATGTAAAAGTTATAACCTAGGGTGACATAGAACTAGCTCCAGTTCATCAATGTAATGTAGGCATGTATTCTAAATATAGTCATACGTGCTCATGGAAAAGAACTTGCATGACATCTTTTGTCCTACCCTCCCATGGCAACGGGGTCCTAATGGAAACTAAGGGATATTAAGTCCTCCTTTTAACAGAGTGCCAGACCAAAGCTTTAACACATAGTGAATACATGAACTCCTCAAACTTCGATCATCACCGGGAGTGGTCCCGATTGTTGTCACTTCGGGGTTGCCGGTTCATAACACAAAGTAGGTGACTATTGACTTGCAAAATAGGATCAAGAACACACATATATTCATGAAAACATAATAGGTTCATATCTGAAATCATGGCACTCGGGCTCTAGTGACAAGCATTAAGCATAGCAAAGTTATAGCAACATCAATCTTAGAACATAGTGGATACTAGGGATCAAACCCTAACAAAACTAACTCGATTACATGGTAAATCTCATCCAACACATCCCCGTCCAGCAAGCCTACGATGGGATTACTCACGCACGGCGGTGAGCATCATGGAATTAGTGATGGAGGAAGGTTGATGATGACGATGGCGATGATCTCCACTCTCCGGAGCCCCGAACGGACTCCAGATCAGCCCTCCTGAGAGAGATTTGGGCTTGGCGGCGGCTTGGTAACGTAAAATGCGATAATTCTTCCTCTCTGATTTATTTCTCTCCCAAAGTGAATATATGGAGTCCAGGGTACGTCGGTGGAGCAATAGGGGGCCCACGAGGCAGGGGGCGCCCCCCACCCTCGTGGACAGGGTGTGGGCCCCTTGGTCTGGATCTTTCCGTAGGTATTTTTTATATTTTCCAAAATAATTCTCCGTGGATTTTCAGGTCATTTCGAGAACTTTTTATTTCTGCACAAAAACAACACCATGGCAATTCTGCTAAAAACAGCGTCTGTCCGGGTTAGTTCCATTCAAATCATGCAAGTTAGAGTCCAAAACAAGGGCAAAGGTGTTTGGAAAAGTAGATACGTTGGAGACGTATCACAAGGTGGCTGACTGAAAGGTGACATCCCTCCACCTCTGAATAGAAACACCTCCAAGTTCCAAGCTAAGTCCATCAGGCATCTCAATCTGACGATGGATGTAGTAATAGTCTCGGAACAGATCAATGGAAGGTTCTTTACCAAGGTATACTTCAGAGAACACTTGAAAGTTGCATATATTTGAGACAGAATTGGGACTGATATCTTGCGGATGAAGGCCATAGAAATGTAAAATGTACCAAAAGAACTTTGATCCGTGCGGTGAAAATCCATGGAGCATGTGATCAGTGAAAACTAAGACTTCACCCTCTTGAGGATGAGGAGGGCATTCAGAACCCGTAACCCAACAATGGATGGCATCTTTGGCAGGTAAAACATCCATGGCCACATAATCATTGAGGATGTCCTCGGTAACCCGAGAGGGAAGCCAGTCACAGGTTGTGGGTGCTTTGGTCATGATGAGCCGGAGGTAACAAACTGCATTTAAGAAACAAGGTACAACAAGTTAAAGAGTGCAATACTAAGTTGCGTATGATGTGATAACATTATGAGCCGCCTCATTTTAAGAGGGCGGGTGAATTTTAGATTGATTAACTACAACAGATCAAAGGTTGGACAATTTAAGCCCGCCCGAAGTTAGCGGGTTACAGTTTAAGCCGGTCAGACGCTGGTGGGTTACATATTTATTATTTAAACTACCTACATAGAGTGTGGCGGGTCAGTAGCTTATGGTTTGGAATTGCTAAAAAATGCTAAGTGTTGGACGAACAAGTTTCACAAGATGCAGATATGTTCGTGCATCTATGGCAGTTTAAAAAGAAAAGTTATTCCAAAACCTAAGTTGCGAAAGTGGAAGACCTAGCAGGCCAAGCAATGGATTTGTGCAAAGGGGGTCTATTTAAGATGGAAGATAGGATGTGGATTTACCACCGCATTATTTTGGGATGATTTTCCGATTGACTACTGGTCCTAGATGAAACACGGGTAAACTAAGATGAACACTGCCAAACTCGAAGAACTAGAATTTGCTAATGTGGATATGAGGAAGAGTCAATATAGTACCTGATGGTGGTTAGTGATGAACAAAGGAGAACCGCAGTTCTCTGGTCCGGTCAGGTTGATGCATCGGCCTCTACCGGAGTAGCTGGCGACGAACGGACGGAGCGGCGGAGCTCTAGCGCAGCGAAGGTCGCGAGGAGGAAGAAGAGAAGACAGCAAGTGTAAAAGTAAAAGAAGGCGCCCCCTATCCCTATTTGTGATGTTTCTGAGGCGGAGGTGAAATAGTAAACGACAGGCGCGGGAATTAAGGAGCTGACATGATTATCCTAACAGCGAAGACGCCTCAATTTTCGAAAGGATTGGTTAATGCAAAGATCTGTTGTAACGTCATTTGATTTTTTTATTAATTTGATAACATGACGTCATCCATCATCCTGGCGGGTCATGAAGATTTTTTAAAATCAATATTGAGAGGAAGTCAATCAGATTTGCCAACCCAGTGATGAAGATTGACATGAACAGGTTCAAATCAATATGGGGCCTAATGTTGGGGGTATAACCCCGTGGTATGACCCACCCAGGAAGGGCCGGGTTATACCGTTGGCAACTCATAGCAAGGGCCCAAGTAGTCCCAAGAAGACAGGACATGAAGAGGGCGACTCATAGGCAGTCCTATTGAAGGCCCAAGACCCGAAGGCAACTCAAGACCCGAAGGTGTGAGCCACCTAATGATGACTTGCCTTGTAAGGCAAGGAGACATAGAATCAGAGTCGGTTACATTGTGTGACCCGACCTAGACTCTTGTAAGCCACCGGGCCTCGACCTGTATATATAAAGGCGAGACCGGCGGCAGGTTAACTCAAGTAACAATTGATCGATGGCTAGGTCAAGCGATTCCGCTCCCTTGTAATCGATACTCAAGCAATACAACACAAAGCAGG
Source organism: Secale cereale (assembly GCA_902687465.1). Taxonomy (NCBI): domain Eukaryota; kingdom Viridiplantae; phylum Streptophyta; class Magnoliopsida; order Poales; family Poaceae; genus Secale; species Secale cereale. Next base: position 276,074,567 of record LR738714.1, on the reverse strand, counting down.
AAGTAGGTCTTTACCTTGTTTAGAGGGGCCAAACCAGGGTTAACTCGCGTCGCTCGTCCCAATCAACCCCTTCAATCTAACCTACATTGCGATGACTCCACATCTAAGTCCTTTCACAAGGGCATCTGTCGTGACAAAACCATGACAAGTTCCTAATATACAACCCTACCACAAAGGACTAAGTGCATATATAAAACATAGGTAATTGAAAGAATGGTCAAATGTGAACTTGCCTTGTTTCTGGTGGTTCAACTCTAGAGAATGATAGTAATGTGCTTCGCACTCCGGACAATCTATCGCCAAAGTAAATAAATGCATATAAGCAATCATTTCAAAGAATCGAATGTTATCCAACATGAAAAAACTCAGAAAATCCAAATGAAAATCTAACACACTCAACTATCACAAAAATATTCTAAGTGCGATACAACATGTGAAAAATAGGATCCAAGAATGTGTTGTGAACAATGGTGCATACTAGGCATAGAAGTGAAACTACCATGGACATATCCTATTTTCTTGAAAAATATGTGACAAAGGTCCAACTCGTGGGGTTTGGCTATGGTGACAAAATGCAAAAAGAATAAATTCAAACGGGGCCACGATTTAGGAGACATGGCTGAATAGAGTTCAAATTTGAATTTAAAACAATTCAAAATTTTCAAATTATCAAAAGTTTGCATATATGGATCCAGTGGTTATATATCTAATCAATACAAAGAATTTTCTGCTGGTTTCATCTAATCTGGATCTAAAGTTAAAAAGTTGTGGCTATCCAAAGTTTAGGAGCTAATTTGTAAAATGCAGGGACTAAATAGTGAAGAAAATTATAGCGAATAGGTCCTCGACCACATGGTGGTTCGTGGTTGGCCGAGCAGCGTCCACTGCGGCACCCATACGAGTAATGACCACTAAATAAGTAAAACAAATACCGCGGCTAAAAAATCAAATAAATCGAGATCGGTTTAACGAAAACCACATGGTTTATTTAGAATCGCGGTTAACAGATCGAATCCAAGTAAAAAAACTAAACTAAACGGACAATACGGTGGGGCTGCTCACCGAGGCGACGACGTCGGTGTTAGGCAGGGCTCGGCGTCGGCGAGGCGGCGGCTCCACATCGGCGCTTTCCGATGGCGGGGAAGAAGGAGCCGACGTGCGGCACTGCACGAGCGGTCCAGTGGCGGTGGCGGGGGTCCTCGAGGTGGCCGGGATGGGTGAGGCGAGGGCGGCGGTGCTCCCGTGCTCCGGTGATCATTGGGGCGGCATCTCCAGCGGGACCTAAGGGCCGAAAAAATGTCAAAAAGACGCGTGATAGTACGGGAATTCAACTAACAAAGAGAGAGGGCCCAGTTTTGTTCACCGGTGATGATTTCTCCAGAAAAAGTGCGTCAACCAGCGAGATGCAAGTGGCGACTGCGGGCGGTAGGAGCGGCGAGAGGTGGAAAGAAGAGGCATGATGGATAGAGGGGGTACGGGGGTTTTATCACGGTGGCCAGGGTCTCGGGGAGCGGCGAGATAAGGCTTATCCCAAGGGCAATAGCATCGGTGGTTGCAGGAGCGTGAGCGCGTGCTCTATCCGGAGCGAAGCGATCGGGAGGTTAGGGATGGAGCAGCCTAGCGGGCGGGTCCCGCTTGGCAGCGAGAGTAGTGGGAGCCGAGCGAGGGGAATGCCTTCGGGCAGTGGAGCTAGGCCGTGGGCCAAAAGCACGGGCAGGTCGGCTCGTGTGTGATGTGGGGCTAACCCAATCTAGGCCGATCTTTCATGATTGGAGGGGATTGCACGAAGATCACGAAGAACACGAGGGAAAACACGAGGGAAACGAGAGGAAAACACTCAAATCAACAAGATACAGTCACACATGTGCTAGATCCAACTACACACGAGTTCACAAATATCCAAAGACAACAAAGGAAAGATACAAGGTAGCTAGTTCATCTCCGTAAGAAGGTCTTGAATCCGTGATGGATCTTCCTTTGAGGGGTCTTGAATCCAAGTGTGGATCTTCTCCGTAGAGGTCGCCGTCTCTCGATGGAGTAGAACCACATGGATGAGCAAAGCTCTATCTCACAAATGAGCTATCACAGTGCTAACCCTAGAATGGAGGAGGTGGTGGTCTACTTATAGTCTAAGCCATGATGGGGTAAGTGAGGAGGGGATACATGGGCCGGAGGCCCGTTTCATTGTGCGCAGATAGGTGCTGGATGGGTGGGCACAGGCCAGATGTCTGGGCTGAGGACCAGATGTCCGGGGCAGAGGGGCCAAGTTACAAGTATGTTCTGTGAAGGGCGTCAAATTTCCGAGCAGGCATCGGATGCCCGACCCATCATAGGGCACCGGATGTCCGGCGACTGTAGAGTCGCGTTGCGTCTATGTCTCTCTAGTCTACATCTGGTTGGTGGCGCCGGATGTCCGGCCGCTGTAGCTCCGCGGCGACTCCACTTGAGGCACTTCTTGATCCGCTTCTGTGTGGACTTGTCCTATGCATCGAGCATCTCCATGGTTATCTCCTTGGTTCCTTAGAACACGTAGTGTCTTTTCATTAGGTAGAACCCATGTCTTGCATGAATGGAAAGCAGAAGCATTCAGGAGTGAGTTCACCTTGTGTCCAATGGTGTATGCTTGAGGTCTCGTCGTGTGTTCACTTGGGGCTTGAGGAGTAGTCGTAGCGTATATGGGGATGACCAAAGGATGCTCCGCATCATCTCTCCCCCCTCGGGAAAGATCCGACCTCATATCGTAAACCTCATCACCATGGAAGCAGTTTTCGTGGACATACTTGTAGTTGGATGAGGTTGAAGACATGGCGCAATCCAAGTACTCCAAGGTGTCTGCGGAGTGTTATACATGCAAGAGGAGCAAACACAAACGACACTTGGAAATACAATGGTCAGCGCACACAAGGTGTCCATATAATAAGCATGAGTTCGTATGAAAAGATTGTACGTGGCAAGGCACAAGATGCTTATAAAAAAGATGTAGAATCATATGTAATGAGTTAATGGGAGAAAATTCATTCATGGTGCACACAAAGGTGTTGCAAATGTGATCAATGCAACCGTTGTGCAAAATGATGCCATTGTGTGATGGTTTATCAAGAGCATCTACATGGCAATGGATGGACAATATGTGTATGTTATGGGCAAGATGATCATGATTTGGAATATGTCATCGAGAAAGATCACAACAAATTTCCTAAGAAAATGCACAAGCTCATGTATCATGGATGACATGGGAATACAAGATGCAACAAGGCAATAATAATGCAAGTCAATCCATGCATATGGTGCAAATATGTGGTGTGTATGATATGTCCATCGAGCATGGCATGTGGGCACACAATTAACAAATATGGAGGTTTTGGTGCAATGTGTTAAAGGGGTGTCGATGAACCAATGCTTGATGTCGTGGCATGAGTGGTGGTCTGGAGGTGCATCCAATAAGTCTGAGCGCTCCTCAACTAGAAGGTGCATAGGGTCCATCTCCAATGCCGGTCCACCCTCCAATAGATGTATCATGTAGAAAAGAAGAACGAGACAACAATGAAAGAATGACCCATTCAATATGCGTAATTGAGGATGTGATGTGGGGTCAACCCGATAGGAGGCCGCTCTTTCACGAAGAGGAGGGATCCTGAGGAAGAACACGAAGAACACGAGGGAGAACATGAGAAAAGCAAGAAGAGAACACTCTAATCAACAAGTTTAGGTCACACATATGCCAGATCGGGGAACACAAAGAGTGATACATGATCCACGATCAATTAAGGATGATACAAGTAGCGATAGTCTTCTCCGTGAGGAGGTCTTGAATCCCGTAGGTCCTTCCCGTGAGGGGCCTTGAATTCGGGTGGATCTTCTCCGTAGAGGCCGCGGTCTCTCATGGAGATGAACCACTAAGGATGAGCAATGCGCTAGGTTGAGATGAGCTATCACAATGCTGACCCTTAAGAGATGTAGGGGGAGAGTATATATAGTCTAGGGGGCAAAGGGGTACAAGGGCCTCGGCCCTGAAGTAAACGCGCGCACAGGGAGCAGACGTCCGCTGGGCACAGGATGTTCGGTGGCTCGAGAGGGACCGGACGGCCGGAAGTCCTCGGATGTCCGCTATTTTGTTCTTCAAAGTGCAACTATCCCTGGGTGGTTTTGGTAATTACTAACAACATATAGCTCATTGAACTAATGCTATATCAAAATAATATTTCAAGAGTGTTCAATGATTGGCATGGCATGGATTAGGATTGTGGACCCCTCAAAATGTTAAGGACAAAGGATTGGCTCAAGCTCAAGACTCTACTTTTTCCATTTTAGTGATCCAAGAGAACATTGAGTCCATAGGAAGGCCAATACTATTAAAAGGGGATGAGGTGTTGCCTAATGGTTTTCTTGCTCAAAATTCTTAGTGATATGCTCCAAAACCCTCAACCACTTTTCCACATCCACACATGTCCCAAACCAAAAGTCAAACTCGGCCCCACCGAAAATATCTATCCGGCGCCACCGAGTTCACTTGACATAGCCACTGCCAGAACCCTAATCATTTCGGTCTCCCCGAAAGGGATCTCGGTCTCACAGATGGGATTGGAAACTCTCTGTTTCCCTTCGTAACATTTTGGTCTCACCGAGATGAGCGATCGGTCCTACCAAGTCTGTAATGCAAACTCTCTATTGCCTCTTTCTAACATTTCGGTCTCACCGAAATAAGCGAATCGGTCCGACTGAGTTTGCCTGACCAACTCTCTGTGTGCTTATTACCAAAATCGATCTCACCGAGTTTGTGTAATCGGTCTCACCGAGAATATGTTATGCCCTAACCCTAATGAAATCGGTCCCACCGAGTTGATCTTATAGGTCCCACCAAAATACCTAACGGTCACATTATGAACTAAATCAGTCTGACCGAGTTCTTTGAATCGGTCCCACCGAGTTTGGTAAATTGTGTGTAACGGTTAGATTTTGTGTGGAGGCTATATATACCCCTCCACCCACTCTTCACTCGTGGAGAGAGCCATCAGAACATACCTACACTTCCATCATTCATGTTCTGAGGGAGAACCACCTACTCAAGTGTTGAGATCAAGATATTCCACTCCTACCATATGAATCTTGTTATCTAGCCTTCCCCAAGTTGCTTTCCACTCAAATCATTCTTCCACCATACCCAAATCTGTGAGGAGCTGTTTGAGTGTTGGGGAGACTATGATTTGAAGCACTTGAGCAAGGAGTTCATCATCAACACACCGTTTATTACCTTTTGGAGAGTGGTATCTCCTAGATTGATTCAGTATCACTTGGGAGCCTCCGACAATATTGTGGAGTTGAACCAAGGAGTTTGTATGGGCAAGGAGACCGCCTACTTCGTGAAGATCTACCGCTAGTGAGGTAAGTCCTTCATGGACGATGGCCTTGGTGGGATAGACATGGTTGCTTCTTCGTGGACCCTTCATGGGTGGAGCCCTCCATGGATCCGCGCAGCCGTTACCCTTCGTGGGTTGAAGTCTCCATCAACTTGGATGTACGATAGCACCACCTATCGGAACCAAGACAAAAAACATCATTGTCTTCACTTGCGTTTTGATGCGGAGCATCCTATGGACATCACCATGTCAAGTGTCTACTTGGCAAGTGACACGTGTGACCTCTACTTCTCATACAAAAAGGTGAATCATCTCCTTTACACGTGTCCACTTGACCCCTTCGAGGATGGTATACTACTTGACACTCCACTCGTGTGCATGCATAGGTATTGTCGGAACTCCACAGATGATGAGGAGGAGTGCAAGCGCCAAGGATCACCAACACTGATACAGGGTGGAACCCTAATCAGCAGATCTTTCACGAAATGGAGTGGATCCCACGATGAACACGAAGAACACGAAGGGAAACGGGGGAAAACACGAGAGGAAACACACAAGAACAAGTCCAATCACACATCCACTAGACAATCAAACACACAAGATCACACGGTACATGAACAACAAAGGGAAAGATACAAGGTAAAGTTCATCTCCAAGAGGAGGTCTTGAATCCGTGAAGGATCTTCCCGCTAGGGGTCTTGAATCCAAGGTGGATCTTCTCCGTAGAGGGGCCGCGGTCTCTCTCGTGGAGTAGATCCGGGATGGATGAGCAAAGCTCTATCTCTCATATGAGCTAAACCATTGCTAACCCTAAAATGGTGGAGGTGGAGGAGTATATATAGTCTAGGGTCATGAAGGGGTAAGTGAGGGGCGAAACGGGTACATGGGCATCGGCCCGGATACATGCACGCAGGCAAGGCCGGATGTCCGGGCTGGCAGCCGGATGTCCGGGGCTTCGAGGCGAGCCGGATGTCCGGGGTTACGGCCAGATGTCCGGGCTGGCTCGGTCCAGCTTCTGTGAAGGAGGGCCCGGATTTCCGGGAGGAGTGCCGGATGTCCGGCTGTTGCGGAAGCGCCGGATGTCCGGCCTTTGGCCCGGATGTCCGGCCGCTGTAGTATCAGCAGCTCCGTCTTCTTCCGTCTTCTCTTCCAAGCTTCCCTCGCAGATGGTGTAGGTGATCCTTGGCGCTTGCACCCCTCCTCGCCATCCGTGAAGCTCCGACAATACCTATGCATGCACACGAGAGGAGTGTCAAGTAGTATACCATCCTCGAAGGGGTCAAGTGAACACGTGTAAAGGAGATGATTCACCTTTATGTATGAGAAATAGAGGTCACACGTGTCACTTCCCAAGCAGACTCTTGACATGGTGATGTCCATAGGATACACCGTATCATCCCCTCCCCCTTGGGAAAGATCCGACCTCGGATCGAAAACCAAATCACCATGGGAAAGAGATGGCGTTGTCATGTAGATGTGGACCATCACGAAGTGCTCATCATCTTGAAGCTCTACATGGGCACTCTCCAGTGTCGCACCGTCTAGTGATTCCTTCAAGAGGAGCGAGGACAACAAACACTTGGAAAAACAAATGTGGTTAGCATTAGTGCAAAACCAAGCATTCAAGAGGTGATTCAACCAACAAGTGTTGTCTTCAAGCATAGCATAGGGTGTGACAAAGGGTTGTAGCATGGCATTTAAGCACATCGATTGAGCACAAGAAAAGATATCATGGGGCCAAGTATGCAATTGGGAGGTAGTGATGCAAGTATGTGTGACAAGAGAATAAGCATCTACCTCATTGTCATAGCAAGCATGCATAAAACGCTCAATAAAAGGTCTATGGTAGGCATAAGAATCATTCACAACACCATGTAAAAAGAAGTGTCTAAACACATGGGTCAAGTGCAAGACAATCCAAGCATAATGTGCATAGGGTGTAGTGAAGATAGTATGGCACTCAACACAATAGAAAGAGCAATTGTTCATCATGTGTGAGGCAATCAAGTCAATCATGTGAAAAGCAATGGGACATGGCATATGTGAAGAGATGACATTGTTGCAACCAAGCATATGATAGGGACAAGTAATCCACAAGTCGGATGCAACACACAAGGCATATATATCATGATGCATGAAGATGTGTAAATGGCAAGTCAAATCAAGATCTCTAACATGTGTGCAAATAAGTCTCATGGTGCAAGCAACACAAGTAGTATGATCCACAATATTCATGCTCATGGTTTGTTGTTTCTCGAAAGAGAAGGATATCACCTTGAAAGCATGTCCTTGTGCGTCCTTCACAATGCCGAAGCACAAGCAAGTGCGATGTAGAAGCGTCGTGAACAAAGGTGGTTCGCTCTCAAGAGCTCGAATGGTCAACTCACGTGAAGTGGAAGTCGACACGATGTCCAAGTATCCTACACATGCACACAACAAAACAAAGAATGTATGCGCATGGTAGATAAACACATCATCCATCATGATGGTTCTCCTCTCTTGCACATAACCATTAGGAACAAAAGTGCATGAATAATATGATGCAACAATGGCTATATTCATGGCACTAGGCATATGGTGCAAAGAGGTAAAACAAGCATGCTTCACAAGAATGATGTCATAATCTCCAAATAAATGCGAGAATGCTATGGGGGCAATCTCATTGGCCAGACTAAAATCATGGTTGCGCTCAATACATGGTAGCATGAGAGATGCAACATGTGGAGACATATGACAACAAGCAATATCAATCATGTCATGTGAACCAATAGTAGGCATATGCAATGCACATGACATATCACAAGCACGAGCACAAATCAAGATCAAAGCATCATAATAGGCATGGTGTGCAAAGGAATCATGGCAATAACAAGTCATATCTCCACCAAGCTTGCAAATACACATACAAGTATGAGAATCAATCATCATGTGTAATGCAAAGCATGGGTCACAAATGCATGGCAAAGGCATATACATGAGCATATCATGCAAAGTGAACATGGCAAGATGGGCATAAGAGATATAATGGACAATAACCCATAACCATGTGAGTGCCATGTAGAAGAGATGCGCGAAGTCTTTGCGCGAAGGGAGCGGTTGGAAGGATAATCCATGGACTCGCAAGTCATTATTGCTCTCTAGAGCTCGTTTCGTCAACTCGTGCTCTTGCGAGGTTGACGAGTATGCATGTGTACCTACACAAAAGAGACACAAGCCAAAGAAATTGTGCGCGTGGTAAATGTACACATCATCCATCATGATGTGTATGTGCACGTTAGAGTTAGCACAAGATAAGCATTTCTCAAAGAAATTTGATGCATGGTATAAGAACATGTCATCCATCATGAATGAATAGTTATTGTGTATAGCATGATGTGGATGCAAATTGAGCATACAATTATATGGCACATCTATAGCATGTTCATTCATGGGGAGCATATTGTGCACACAAGCATGGGGATCATGCAATGGATGGGATGGATCAAAATCTCCTAATATGTATGAGGAAACTATGGGGGTCTCCTCATAAGCAATATCGTAATCATAATGTGGAGAAGTGGAACAACATCCAAAACAATGCATGTGGGAAGCTAGGTAATCATGGCATGGCATATGATGGATATGATGCAATGGAAGCATGTCAATATCATCACAAGAAAAAGAAATGCCAATAACCATGGGCTTGTCATCTATGCCATATGTGCAAATTGGGTTTATCTTAATGGCATATGCATAGGTACTATGAAGAGATTGCAAATATGACATATGATTGATCTCATGCATAGCATATGACAAGTCAAGCGGATTGTCAAACATGATGTGGCCAATAGAATTATCACAAGAAATCCTATGCAACATGGCATCACAACTAATAGACTCCACATGACAATCATCAAACTCATCATCATCGCATGGGGAAATCATACTAGCACGAAGCATGGCAATAGGTTGATCAACATCATGCAAGCAATCAATGTCAACATAGTCCACTAGTGGGACGAGAGCATCACCTTCACCTTTCTTACCTTTCTCATTCCACTCATGTGGTGTAGGTGAGGTGGGAAAGACCAATTGGTGGTCATCATCTTCATCTTGATGGAACCATGTGGGGGGTGCATCATATTCCACCATGGCCATCGTCTTGTCCAAAGGAAGGACGAAGTCGTCGAGGATCGGCGCGTCATCGTATATGGGACCTAGCACCAAATGAGAAGGCACAATAGAGGTAGAGGTTAAGTCGTTAGTGTTGAAAGTGGCCTCACATGACCTATCAACTATCTCACTCTCTCTATGTGGTGGCTCACTCACTCCCTCAAGGTAGGTGCACTCAAACTCGCATATGGTGGAGTCACTCATCTCACTCAAGTGGTGGGGATGGTAGCTCTCCTCACATGGGAATTGTGGCAACTCATCATATATGGGGCTAGTGGTGAAGTCACTCTCACTCTCAATATGGTGGCACAAGTCACTCAAGTCATCATACGTCGCCGTGGTCGAAGGGAAAATCCCATGCTCAACCATCTCGTAGTCGTCGTCGTGGATGAAGGCCGAAGATGGCACATCATCACTCTTGCCTCCTAAGATGGAAGCATCATCCTCGCTCGCCACCTTGTCGCTCGCCTCCAAAGCTTGGTCCTCGAATGGCTCCGTAGTCGTAGTCGTCGCCGCGCCGTCTTGAAAAAGAGTCAAAGTAGACTCGGCATCATCAATGCCACAAAGAGGGATGGCGATGAAGTCGAACTTGGGAACGTCGTCTTGGAGCTCGTCGGGCTTGGACATCATGGTGGTGCTAGCCTCATGCTCGCCATCTTGGAGCTTGGTCTTCGAGAAGTGTGCTTGCGGTGGAGAAGCCTTGGCCTTCATAAGTTCTTGTTCTGCCTTGAGAGCACCAATGTAGTTGTCGTCGAGGGACTTGTAGTTCTCGAAGAAGATAGTCTTGTAGACGTCATTGTGCAATCCCATCATGAAGTGGAGCTTCATTGAAATGGGGTCGTCCACGCCGGCTCGTTGCAAGGCCATCTTCATCTCCTTGAAGTACTTGTCCATGGACTTGGATCCTTGAATGGTGTTCTCCAGTTGGCGTAGAAGTTGTTCCGTGTAGGTGGGAGGCACGAACTCTCGCCGCAAAGCTCTCTTCGTCTTGGGCCAATTCACGTTGAAGCTCGTCGAAGGTGTGTGAAGCCACCATGTTGACGCGTTGTCGTGGAAGTTTCTTGTGGCGCACTTCACTTGATCTTCGTAGGGAACTTGGTGTAGCTTGAGGTAGTCGTCCATCCTGCGCTCCCACTCGAGATACTCCTCGGGGTCTTGAGTCCCATAGAAAGGAATCTCGTGGTCGTTGTCGAGGTCGTAGTAGCTCGTGGTAGTCGCGGACTTGAGCTTGGTAAGCTTCTCTTGATCATAAGCTTGAGGTGCTTGTTGGCGAAGATGCCGTATGTCCAAAGGCGAAGATGCCTTGGTACATGGTGAAGTCGTTGAGCGGTTGTTGGAGTTGAGCTCATGACCTTCACGTTCTTGTCGTTGATGGTGTCGATGCCGATGAGATCTTGCCGGAGATGGTAGCTCGGAAGGATGTGCACTTGAGCGTCTTCTCGAAGATGAGGGAGACCTCTTGCGGTTCTTGATGAGGGCTTTGAGCTCCTCCATTTGAGCATCCAAGTTGGCACACAAGTTGTTCGTCATGGCATCGAACTTGTCGTTGTTATTGTAGACCGAAGTAGATGAAATGCTTTTCCTATCCATCACAAGACTCGAGCAAAGGTGAGTAGGAGATGAGATAAACAATACCAAGTTACCTTTTCCGAATGTTGAGGATGTATCCCGTTTCACTCAATGTGAAATGAAAGAATAGTGGAATTGGTACCGGACTTGTTCACTCACACCTATCAAGTAAAGCTTATGGTGGAGCTCGGTGAGGATAGTGGCACAAAAATTTGATGCAAAATGTTAGCAAGAGTCAATAATGTTGAAAGAGATTCACAAATTCGCAAGTGAAACAAGTAGACCAATAGCAATATGTGGCACACGGAAACACACACACGGATAGATAGATGGGGTCGTGCAACCAAGGAATGAGCACAAAATGTGGAGTCCACGGAAAACGCTCGTGTTGCACAACTCAAGAGAGACGCTAGCACGATTGCTCTATAGGCGGATACGACACTTGTGCACAACCTATAAGATGCGAATGTATGAACTTTCTATCCCAAGTATGCTATGTGTATGATGTTCCGGTGGTATGATCCAAAATGATCAAGTATGATATCATATGATGCTATGCTATGTCTCTTGCTTACAAGCTTCTTTGTCTTCCTCTTTTTGCTTAAAAGCTTTATTCTCTTTTTTTTTTTATATATGGCCACGATGCACAAACCAAGATAGCAATTGTGTATATGCGGGAACAATCTTGTGACACAAGGGATGATATGATGATACCAAGATGATATGGTATGTATGCAATGGTAGGCGGATCGATGATCACTAATGTGCACAAGTAACGTTGCCGGCAATACTCAAAGGCTAGTCTCGATAGGCAAGTGACGCAAAATGGGCTAGGGGTTAACAATGCAATTGCAAGGGGAATATACAAAGATGTCGTCGAGGTTACCGTCCGTGTCGATGATGAGAGGTGGTGCTCTTGATGTAGACCCGTTCCTAATTAGCCGAAACACCTTAGGAAACGGAAAAACCACAACTCAAAATCTCAAGGACAAATATCAAATGGTGGTAGCAGCAATGCCGTGGTGGTTACGGAAGTGGAATGATGGGCTATACACGATGTCGGAGTTGAAGTCACGGTCCCTAAGTAGCCGAAACACCTTAGGAGACACAAGCCACAACTCAAACAAGCTCGAACAAAAATTTGGTTAAGTTGGGTTGGCTATGTATGGTGGACAAGGTTATGCGGAAGTGGTGGTGGTAGTTGATGAAGAAGCAATGGTCCCTAAGTAGCCTAAACACCTTAGGAGACTCAAATCACTACTCAAGCAACCACAAATGCTATGGGGGACAAAAAGGTTAGGTTGCGGAAGTCGGTGGTGGTTATGCGGATGATATGGTGGAAGCCCTAGGCAAAGATGCCAAAATCCACAAAATATGATGGAGTCAAATGATTATGGTGGTATTTTTGTGTTATGGGGGATGTCAAGAGCTTCAAAACGAGCTCAAGAACGTCGAAATCGGAGTTCGTATGAATTAGTTATGGACAAAACGGTGAAATGAAAAAGTCTGAAATTCCCAGGGGTCGGACATCCGGGGCCGGGGCCGGATTTCCGGGGCCTGATGTCCAGAACCGCGCGGGATTTTTCACTCCAGGAGCCGGATGTCCGGCCCGATAGCCCGGATGTCCGGCCAGTGGCCCGGATGTCCGGCCCGAAGTTTCCAGATCTGAATCGGGACTTCCAAACTCGTTTGTGGGCGGAATTTGATGATTTTGGGGGCGAAATTTGAGCGATTTTGTGGAGGAAAGATGGGGAAACTTGGGGAAATGCTAGATCCACTTGAAACCAAGCAAATCCATGGATCAAAATCAACAAAATCTCATCAAACCAACAGATCACAAAAAATTTTGGGGCTATTTTTGGTGGGGGATTTTCGAATTTGGGGAAGAACACAACAAAACAAGGCTAGAAAACGGTGGGGGGGCTCCAAATTCGTGAGAAACCGTGGCTCATGATACCATATGATACAGGGTGGAACCCTAATCAGCGGATCTTTCACGAAATGGAGTGGATCCCACGATGAACACGAAGAACACGAAGGGAAACGGGGGAAAACACGAGAGGAAACACACAAGAACAAGTCCAATCACACATCCACTAGACAATCAAACACACAAGATCACACGGTACATGAACAACAAAGGGAAAGATACAAGGTAAAGTTCATCTCCAAGAGGAGGTCTTGAATCCGTGAAGGATCTTCCCGCTAGGGGTCTTGAATCCAAGGTGGATCTTCTCCGTAGAGGGGCCGCGGTCTCTCTCGTGGAGTAGATCCGGGATGGATGAGCAAAGCTCTATCTCTCATATGAGCTAAACCATTGCTAACCCTAAAATGGTGGAGGTGGAGGAGTATATATAGTCTAGGGTCATGAAGGGGTAAGTGAGGGGCGAAACGGGTACATGGGCATCGGCCCGGATACATGCACGCAGGCAAGGCCGGATGTCCGGGCTGACAGCCGGATGTCCGGGGCTTCGGGGCGAGCCGGATGTCCGGGGTTATGGCCGGATGTCCGGGCTGGCTCGGTCCAGCTTCTGTGAAGGAGGGTCCGGATTTCCGGGAGGAGTGCCGGATGTCCGGCCGTTGCTGAAGCGCCGGATGTCCGGCCTTTGGCCCGGATGTCCGGCCGCTGTAGTATCAGCAGCTCCTGTCTTCTTCCGTCTTCTCTTCCAAGCTTCCCTCGCAGATGGTGTAGGTGATCCTTGGCGCTTGCACTCCTCCTCGCCATCCGTGAAGCTCCGACAATACCTATGCATGCACACGAGAGGAGTGTCAAGTAGTATACCATCCTCGAAGGGGTCAAGTGAACACGTGTAAAGGAGATGATTCACCTTTATGTATGAGAAATAGAGGTCACACGTGTCACTTCCCAAGCAGACTCTTGACATGGTGATGTCCATAGGATACACCGTATCAAACACCATCCGCGAGGGAAGCGTGGAAGAGAAGACGGAAGAAACGGAGCTACTGGAAAAGCTACAGGCTCCGGACGTCCGGCCTCTACCGGACGACCGACGACTCCCAGGCGACCGGACGACCGGAGGCCACCGGACGTCCGTGACTTCGGCAACAGAACCGAAATCCAGGAAATTACCGGAAGTCCGGGAACTACCGGACGTCCCGTCCCTCCCGAGCCACCGGACGTCCGGTCTCCCAGCGGACGTCCGACCCCATGCTGTCTGCGCACAGTTATCGGGCCAGAGGCCCATGTATCCCTCTCACACTTACCCCTTCGTGGCCCTAGACTATATAAACTCCTCCACCTCCACCATTTTAGGGTTAGCATTGGTTTAGCTCATATGAGAGATAGAGCTTTGCTCATCCATCCCGGATCTACTCCACGAGAGAGACCGCGACCCTTCTACGGAGAAGATCCACCTTGGATTCAAGACACCTAAACGGGAAGATCCTTCACGGATTCAAGACCTCCTCTTGGAGATGAACTTTACCTTGTATCTTTCCCTTTGTTGTTCATGTACCGTGTGATCTTGTGTGTTTGAATGTCTAGTGGATGTGTGATTGGACTTGTTCTTGAGTGTTTTCCTCGTGATTCCCCTTTGTGTTCTTCGTGTTCATCGTGGGATCCCCTCCATTTCGTGAAAGATCGGCCATCTAGGGTTCCACCCTACATCATTATGGTAACAGAGCCATGGTTTCTCACGAAATTGGAGTCCCCCACCTAGTTTAGGATCATTATGGTATCATGAGCCACGGTTTCTCATGAATTTGGAGCCTCTCCATCGTTTTCTAGCTTGTTTTTGTTGTGTTCTTCCCCAATTTCGAAAATCCCCACCAAAAATAGCCCCAAAAAATTTTGTGATCTGTTGGTTTGATGACGTTTTTTTGATTTTGATTCGTGGATTTGCTTGGTTTCAAGTGGATCTAACATTTCCCCAAGTTTCCCCATCTTTCCTTCACAAAATCCGTCAAATTTTGACCCCAAAATCTCCATTTTCCGCCCAAAATCGCGTCCCGGATCTCAAATCTCGTGTTGACCCCGACCCACCGGACGACCGGCGTTTTACCGGACGTCCGGACCCTCACGAAGCACCAGACGTCCGGAACTCACCGGACGACCGGAACCACCTATACAGAAGAAATTACTGGATTTCTGGTCTTTTCCGGACGTCCGGTACACCCAGATTTTGACTTCGGCTGATTTTTGTTTTGGTCATAACTAATTCATACGAACT
This sequence comes from Secale cereale, assembly GCA_902687465.1. NCBI lineage: Eukaryota > Viridiplantae > Streptophyta > Magnoliopsida > Poales > Poaceae > Secale > Secale cereale. The sequence continues at coordinate 276,059,299 of LR738714.1, read as the reverse complement.
CCGATTTGGACGTTCTTGAGCTCGTTTTGAAGCTCTTGACATTCCCCATACCAGAAAAATACCACATATTCATTTGACTCCATCAAATTTTGTCAAATTTGGCAAGTTTGTATAGGCCCTCCACCATATCATCCGCATATCCACCATAGCTTTCCGCAACCTAACCATTTTGTTCCCCATAGCATTTGTGGTTGCTTGAGTAGTGATTTGAGTCTCCTAAGGTGTTTAGGCTACTTAGGGACCATTGCTTCTTCATCAACCACCACCACCACTTCCGCATACCCATTGCCCACTATACATTTCTGACAACCCAACTTAACCTAGTTTTGTTGAGCTTGTTTGAGTTGTGGCTCGTGTCTCCTAAGGTGTTTTGGCTACTTAGGGACCGTGACTTCAACTCCGACATCATGTATAGCCCATCATTCCACTTCCGCAACCACCACGGCATTGCCTCTACCACCATTTGATATTTGTCCTTGAGATTTTGAGTTGTCGTTTTTCCGTTTCCTAAGGTGTTTCGGCTAATTAGGAACGGGTCTACATCAAGAGCACCACCTCTCATCATCGACACGGACGGTAACCTCGACGACATCATTGTATATTCCCCTTGCAATTGCATTGTTAACCCCTAGTCCATTTTGCGTCACTTTCCTATCGAGACTACCCTTTGAGTATTGCCGGCAACGTTACTTGTGCACATTAGTGATCATCAATCCACTCTTCCATTGCATATATACCATATCATATTGGTATCATCTTATCATCCCTTGTGTCACAAGATTGTTCCCGCTTATACACAATTGCTATCTTGGTTGGTGCATCGTGGCCATATAAAAAAAAAGCTTTTAAGCAAAAGAGCCACAAAGAAGCTTGTAAGCAAGAGCCATAGCATCACAAAATATCATATCATACTTGATCATCTCGGATCATCTAGTACTAAAAGCACCGGAACATCATACACATAGCATACTTGAGATAGAAAGTTCATACATTAGCATCTTATAGGTTGTGCACAAGTGTCGTATCCGCCTATAGAGCAATCGTGCTAGCGTCTCTCTTGAGTTGTGCAACACGAGCGTTTTCCGTGGATTCCACATTTTGTGCTCATTCCTTGGTTGCACGACCCCATCTATCTATCCGTGTGTGTGTTTCCGTGTGCCACATATTGCTATTGGTCTACTTGTTTCACTTGCGAATTTGTGAATCTCTTTCAACTTTATTGACTCTTGCTAACATTTTGCATCAAATTTTTGTGCCACTATCCTCACCGAGCTACTCGAAAAGCTTTACTTGATAGGTGTGAGTGAACAAGTCCGGTACCAATTCCACTATTCTTTCATTTCACAGTGAGTGAAACGGGATACATCCTCAACATTTGGAACAGGTAACTTGGTATTGTTTATCTCATCTCCTACTCACCTTTGCTCGAGTCTTGTGATGGATAGGAAAAGCATTTCATCTACTTCGGTCTACAACAACAACGACAAGTTCGATGCCATGACGAACAACTTGTGCGCCAACATGAATGCTCAAATGGAGGAGCTCAAAGCCCTCATCAAGAACCACAAGAGGTCTTCCTCATCTTCGAGAAGACGCTCTAGTGCACATCCTTCCGAGCTGCCATCTTCTGCGAGATCACATCGGCATCGACACCATCAACGACAAGAACGTGAAGGTCATGAGCTCAACACCAACAATTGCTCAACGACTTCACCGTGTACCTTGGCATCTTCGCCAAGCGACTTCAAGGCATCTTTGCCTTTGGATATGCGGCATCTTCGCCCACAAGAACCTCAAGCTTATGATCAAGAGAAGCTCCCCAAGCTCAAGTCCGCGACTTCCACGAGCTACTACGACCTCGACAACGACTACAAGATTCCTTTCTATGGGACTCAAGACCCCGAGGAGTATCTCGAGTGGGAGCGCAAGATGGACGACTACCTCAAGCTACATCAAGTTCCCTACGAAGATCAAGTGAAGTACGCCACAAGAAACTTCCACGACAACGCGTCAACATGGTGGCTTCACACACCTTCGACGAGCTTCAACGTGAATTGGCCCAAGACGAAGAGAGCTTTGCGGCGAGAGTTCGTGCCTCCCACCTACACGGAACATCTTCTACGCCAATTGGAGAACACCATACAAGGATCCAAGTCCATCGACGAGTACTTCAAGGACATGAAGATTGCCTTGCGACGAGTCGGCGTGGACGACCCCATTTCAATCAAGCTCCACTTCATGATGGGATTGCACAATGACGTCTACAAGACTATCTTCTTCGAGAACTACAAGTCCCTCGATGACAACTACATTGGTGCTCTCAAGGCAGAACAAGAACTAATGAAGGCCAAGGCTTCTCCACCGCAAGCACACTTCTCGAAGACCAAGCTCCAAGACAGCGAGCATGAGGGTAGTACCACCATGATGTCCAAGCCCGACGAGCTCCAAGACAACGTTCCCGAGTTCGACTTCATCGCCATCCCTCTTTGTGGCATTGATGATGCCGAGTCCACTTTGACTCTTTTTCAAGATGGTGCGGCGACGAGTACGACTACGGAGCCATTCGAGGACCAAGCTTTGGAGGCGAACGACATGGTGACGAGCAAGGATGATGCTTCCATCTTAGGAGGCGAGAGTGATCATGCGCCATCTTCGGCCTTCATCCACGGCGAAGGTGACGAGATGGTTGAGCATGGGATTTTCCCTTCGACCACGGCGACGTATGATGACTTGAGTGACTTGTGCCACCATATTGAGAGTGAGAGCGAGTTCACCACTAACCCCATATATGATGAGCTGCCCCAATTCCCATGTGAGGAGAGCCACAACCCCCACCACTTGAGTGAGATGAGTGACTCCACCATATGTGACATTGAGTGCACCTACCTTGAGGGAGTGAGTGAGCCACCACATAGAGAGAGTGAGATAGTTGATACGGCATGTGAGGCCACTTTCAACGCTAACGACTTGACCTCTACCCCTATTGTGTCTTCTCATTCGGTGCTAGGTCCCACATTTGATGATGCGCCGATCCTCGATGACTTCGTCCTTCCTATGGACAAGATGATGGCCATGGTGGAATATTATGCACCCCCCACATGGTTCCATCAAGATGAAGATGATGACCACCTTTTGGTCTTTCCCACCTCACCTACACCACATGAGTGGAATGAGAAAGGTAACAAAGGTGAAGGTGATGCTCTCGTCCCACTAGTGGACTATGTTGAAATTGATTGCTTGCATGATGTTGATCCACCTATTGACATGCTTCATTCTAGTATGATTTCCCCATGCGATGATTTACCCATTTATGATGAGTTTGATGATTGTTATGTGGAGTCTATTAGTTGTGATGCCATGTTGCATAGGATTTCTTGTGATAATTCTCTCGGTCACATCATGTTTGACAATCCACTTGACTTGTCATATGCTATGCATGAGATCAACAATATGTCATATTTGCAATCTCATCGTAGTAACTATGCATATGCCATTAAGATAAATCCAATTTGCACTTATGGCATAGATGACAAGCCCATGGTTATTGGCATTTCTTTTTCTTGCGATGATATTGACATGCTTCCTTTGCATCATATAAATCATATGCCATGCCATGATTATCTAGCTTCCGACATGCATTGTTTTGGATGTTGTTACACTTCTCCAAATTATGCTTCCAATATTGCTTATGAGGAGACCCCCATAGTTTCCTCATACATTTTAGGAGATTTTGACCCATCCCATCCATTGCATGATCCCCATGCTTGTGTGCACAATATGCTCCCCATGAATGAACATGCTATAGATGTGCCATATAATTGTATGCTCAATTTGCATCCACATCATGCTATACACAATAACTATTCATTCATGATGGATGACATGTTCTTATACCATGCATCAAATTTCTTTGAGAGATGCTTATCTTGTGCTAACTCTAACGTGCACATACACATCATGATGGATGATGTGTACATTTACCACGTGCACAATTACTTTGGTTTGTGTGTCTTTTGTGTAGGTCCCCATACTTACTCGTCAACCTTGCAAGAGCACGAGTTGACGAAATGAGCTCTAGAGAGCAACGACGACTTGGGAGTCCATGGATTATCCTTCCAACCGCTCCCTTCGCGCAAAGACTTCGCGCATCTCTTCTACATGGCACTCACATGGTTATGGGTTATTGTCCATTATATCTCTTACGCCCATCTTGACATGTTCACTTTGCATGATATGCTCATTTATATGCCTTTGCCATGCATTTGTGACCGATGCTTTGCATTACACATGATGATTGATTCTCATACTTGTATGTGTATTTGCAAGCTTGGTGGAGATATCACTTGTTATTGCCATGATTCCTTTGCACACCATGCCTATTATGATGCTTTGACCTTGATTTGTGATCGTGCTTGCGATATGTCATGTGCATTGCATATATCCACTATTTGCTCACATGACATGATTGCCATACCTTCTCCTAGTGTGTTGCATCTTCGCTCCACTAGTTTGCACAACTTGATCACCATGCTTGCTTATGTTGCATCACCGATGATTCATACTTGCTCCTTTCATGCGGTTGATGACAACCATTGCCATGTTTTGCACATGATTGATATTGCTTGTTGTCATATGTCTCCACATGTTGCATCTCTCATGCTACCATGTATTAAGCGCAACCATGATTTTAGTCTTGCCAATGAGATTGCCCCCATAGCATTCTCGCATTTATTTGGAGATTATGACATCATTCTTGTGAAGCATGCTTGTTTTACCTCCTTGCACCATATGCCTAGTGCCATGAATATAGCTATTGTTGCATCATATTATTCATGCACTTTTGCTCCTAATGGTTATGTGCAAGAGAAGAGAACCATCATGATGGATGATGTGTTTATCTACCATGCGCATACATTCTTTGTTTTGTTGTGTGCATGTGTAGGATACTTGGAATATGTGTCGACTTCCACTTAACGTGAGTTGACCATTCGAGCTCTTGAGAGCGAACCACTTTCTACCACGACGCTTCTACATCGCACTTGCTTGTGCTTCGGCATTGTGAAGAATGCACAAGGACATACTTTCAAGGTGATATCCTTCTCTTTCAAGAACCCAAAAACCATGAGCATGAATATTGTGGATCACACTACTTGTGTTGCTTGCACCATGAGACTTATTTGTCATCTTGGACCCCTTGATCGCGCACATGTTAGTGATATTGCTTTCTTTCACGATAGCCACATTGCCATGCCTCATGTTATATCTGCCTTGTGTGTTGCATCCGACTTGTGGATTACTTGCTCCTATCATGTGCTTGGTTGCAACAATATCATCTCTTCACATATGCCATGTCCCATTGCTTGTCACATGATTGACTTGTTTGCCTCACACATGTTGAACAATAGCTCTTTCTATTGTGTTGAGTGCCACTCGATTTTCACTACACCCTATGCACATTATGCTTGGATTGTCTTGCACTTGACCCTTGTGTTTAGACACTTCATTTTCTTTGGTGTCGTGAATGATTCTTATGCCTACCATAGACCTTTCATTGAGCGCTTTATGCATGCTTTCTATGACCATGAGGTAGATGCTTATTCTCTTGTCACACATATGTGCATCTCTACCTCACATTTACATGCTTGTTTCAATGATGTTCTTGATTGTGCTCAACTTATATGCGTATTTGCCATGCCATACTTCTTTGTCACACCTTATGCTATGCTTGATGACAACACTTGTTTGGTGAACCACCTCTTGAATGCTTGGTTTTGCACTAACGCTAACCACATTTGTTTTTCCAAGTGTTTGTTGTCCTTGCTCCTTTTGAAGGAATCACTAGACGGTGAGACATTGGAGAGCACCCATTTCAAGCTTCAAGATGATGAGCACTTCGTGATCGTCCACATATACATGACAACGCCACCTCTTTCCCATGGTGATTTGGTTTTCGATCCGAGGTCGGATCTTTCTCAAGGGGGAGGGGATGATGCGGAGCATCCTACGGACATCACCATGTCAAGAGTCTACTTGGCAAGTGACACGTGTGACCTCTACTTCTCATACAAAAAGGTGAATCATCTCCTTTACACGTGTCCACTTGACCCCTTCGAGGATGGTATACTACTTGACACTCCACTCGTGTGCATGCATAGGTATTGTCGGAGCTCCACGGATGATGAGGAGGAGTGCAAGCGCCAAGGATCACCTACACCATCCGCGAGGGAAGCGTGGAAGAGAAGACGGAAGAAACGGAGCTACTGGAAAAGCTACAGGTTCCGGACGTCCGGCCTCTACCGGACGACCGACGACTCCCAGGTGACCGGACGACCGGAGGCCACCAGACGTCCGTGACTTCGGCAACAGAACTGAAATCCAAGAAATTACCGGAAGTCCGGGAACTACTGGACGTCCGGTCCCTCCCGAGCCACCGGATGTCCGGTGTCCCAGCGGACGTCCGACCCCATGCTGTCTGCGCACAGTTATCGGGCCAGAGGCCCATGTATCCCTCTCCCACTTACCCCTTCGTGGCCCTAGACTAGATAAACTCCTCCACCTCCACCATTTTAGGGTTAGCATTGGTTTAGCTCATATGAGAGATAGAGCTTTGCTCATCCATCCCGGATCTACTCCACGAGAGAGACCGCGGCCCCTCTACGGAGAAGATCCACCTTGGATTCAAGACCCCTAAACGGGAAGATCCTTCACGGATTCAAGACCTCCTCTTGGAGATGAACTTTACCTTGTATCTTTCCCTTTGTTGTTCATGTACCGTGTGATCTTGTGTGTTTGATTGTCTAGTGGATGTGTGATTAGACTTGTTCTTGAGTGTTTCCCTCGTGATTCCCCTTTGTGTTCTTCGTGTTCATCGTGGGATCCCCTCCATTTCGTGAAAGATCGGCCATCTAGGGTTCCACCCTACATCACGTTTGCTCCCTCCAAACTCCTCCCTTTACCTTCATATGCAATTGTTTACTTTCCGCTGCTATACTCTTAGAATTGCATGTGTAGGTTGATTGCTTGACTTGTGGTAAGTTGCCAAAATCTGCCAAGAATTAAAATTGGGAAAAGGCTAGATTTTTATTTGGTCAAGTAGTCTAATCACCCCCCTCTAGACATACTTTCGATCCTACAGTTCTGTCGTGGGATTACGGGCGTCCGGAGAAGGTCGGACGTCCGGTCGCCGGTCGTCCGGTGGGGGGCGGTCGTCCGGAGCCTAGGATGCGTCGGATGTCTGGTGCAGGCCGGTCGTCCGGAGCCTGTGGCTCTTCGGGCAGCTTCTCTTGGTCGTTGAACTTGTCGTCCTTGCCACCTTGTCTAGTGGGTGTAGCTATACCGTGGCCTTCATCCAAGCACCCGATCATGCATAAAGTTTCCGTCTTAGGTAGTAGCCATGTCTCGAGCAGTGAAAGCGGTATTTCGGAGAGGAGCGAGTTCACCTTATCTTCGATAGCCCTTGCACGAGCTCTTGTCATTGGTCCAAGTGGCATGTCCATGGGGATGCATGAGGGATGCACCGCATCATCTCCCCCCCCCCTTGGGAGAGATCCGACCTCGGATCAATATCTTCATCACCATGGAAAGGAGAGAGATCCTTGACATTGAAGGTATCGCTCACATTGTAATTGTCGTGTGGGATGTCGATCTTGTAAGCATTGTTGTTGTAGCGTGCTAGCACCTTGAAGGGTCTGTCGGCTCGAGTTAGAAGTTTGGACTTGCGTTCGTTGGGGAAGCGGTCCTTGCAAAGATGAAGCAATACGAGATCTCATGGTTGGAACACCATTGGTGTCTTGTTGACGTTGAGCTTGGTGGCGAGGCAATGTACTTGGCGCTCGATTGTTGCCCTTGTATCTTCGTGCATCTTCTTGAGATAACTTGCTCAAGCACGTGCGTCCAGGTTGGTGCACACTTGTAGAGGTAGAGGGAGAATGTCCAATGGGGACAAAGGGTTGAAGCCGTAGATGACCTTGAAGGGGGACTTGCCGGTCGTTGAATGTCTTGCGCTATTGTAGGCGTACTCGCCGATGGGAAAGCATTGCTCCCATTCCTTTATGTTCTTCTTGATCAACACGCGAAGAAGCGTCGATAGCTTTTGGTTCGTCACCTCCGTTTGGCCATCCATTTGTGGATGATATGCCGAAGATAATAGTAGCTTGATGCCAAGTTTGGCGCATAGAGTCTTCCAAAAGTAGCTTAGGAACTTGACATCGCGATCCAAGATGATCGTCTTGGGCACTCCATGTAGGCACAAGATTTCCCTACAAAAGAGATTCACATCATGTGAAGCATCATCTATCTTGTTGCAAGGAATGAAATGAGCCATTTTGGAAAATCTATCCACAACAACAAACACGACATCCTTTCCATTTTGAGTTCTAGGCAAACCAAGTACAAAGTCCATGCTTATGTCCTCCCAAGGTTGGTATGGAATAGGAAGTGGCATGTAAAGATCATGGGATTGAGCTTTGGACTTAGCTTTGCGGCATGTAGAGCACTGGTTGGTGAAGCGTGAGACGTCACGGAACATCTTGGGCCAAAAGTAATTCTTGGAGAGCATTGCGAATGTCTTGTCGCGTCCGAAATGTCCCATAAGTCCTCCCCCATGAGATTCCTGCAAAAGAAGCAAGCGAAGAGAGGACTCGGGAATGCAGAGTTTGTTAGCTCTCATAAGATATCCATCCTTGATATAGTATCGTTCCCAAGAAGTGTGCGTCACACATTTGGCATAAGGATTTGCAAAGAAAGGATCATGCTCATACAAGTCTTTTATGTGCTCAAAACCAATAACATTCAACTCAAGTTTGGTAACAATCATGCATTTGTGGCAAAGCGCATGACATATGGAAAAGACTCTACAAACTCACTCCACTTAGCATGACGCTTGTTCAACTTAGTTTGACCCTTGAGATACTTGAGCGTCTAATGGTCCGTGTGAAGAATGAATTCATGAGGTCGAAGATAGTGTTGCCAAACACGCAAAACTCGCACTAAGGCATAGAGCTCTTTATCATAGATGGGGTAGTTAAGTTGCGCTCCAGAAAGTTTTTCGCTAGCTTTTCTTGCATTAACACGCCTCTTATGCCGGTACCACTAGCGTCACAATGTATCTCAAATGGTTTGTCAAAGTTTGGTAGGGCAAGAAGTGGTGCGTGAGTATGCAAGGTTTTTAGCTCATTGAACGCAGTGTCTTGCGAAGGACCCCAAATAAAGGGCGCGTTCTTCTTGCTCAAGGCGTGTAGAGGCATAGCAATTGTGCTAAAGTCCTTCACAAAACGTCGATAGAAATCGGCTAAACCAAGAAAGCTACGCACTTGTTGGAGATTCGTTGGATGGGGCCAAGTTTTAATTGCTTCAACTTTAGTTTCATCAACATGAACACCTTGTGAAGAAATGACAAATCCTAGGAAAACAACCTTATCAACGCCAAAAGTGCATTTATCCTTGTTAGCATAGAGGCGCTCTTTCCGAAGGATTTGCAAAACCATACGGATGTGTGTGACATGATCCTCAAGCAACTTGCTAAAGACGAGGATGTCATCAAAGTAAACCACTACATAGACGCCTATATAAGGTCGGAGAACGAAATGCATGAGACGCATGAATGAGCCGGGTGCTTCCGATAAGCCCATCAACATGACCAACCACTCATATAAACCAAACTTGGTTTTGAAAGCTGTTTTCCACTCATCACCCTCTTGAATGCGAATTTGGTAATAACCACTTTTAAGATTGATTTTTGAAAAGATGGTAGCACCAAATAATTTATCAAGCATGTCGTCTAAGCGTGGAATAGGGTGACGGTATCTAACGGTGATAGCATTTATCAGACGACGATCGAAGCACATGCGAAAACTTCCATATTTCTTAGGCACGAGAATAGCTGGAACGGCACAAGGGCTTAAGCTCTCACGTACATGACCTTTGTCGATGAGTTGTTGTACTTGTCGTTGTATCTCCTTGGTTTCCTCGGTGTTGACGCGGTAAGGAGCTTTGTTCGGAAGTGGTGTGCCGGGTATGAGGTCGATGCGGTGTTCGATGCCGCGAAGTGGAGGTAGACCCGGTGGTAGCTCATCGGGAAAGACATTCGAGAATTCCTCCAAGAATTGAGACAACACTAAAGGTAGAGGCGGTGAAGTGTTAGTAGGTTTTGCTTCCCCTTTGCATAGAAGCACAAGGTGAAAGATGCTCAATGGGTTCTCACACACTTCTCTCACCTCACTTTTGGTGGCGAATACCACTAGTTGTTTCTTGTCGCTCATCGTGGAGGCGCTCGAATTTGGTTTGTGGCTCTCACTCTCCTTTTGGTGGTTCACTATCTCACCATTCTCTCCATAATGGTTGGTAGGTATTTGTTTGTCCGCGGCTACTTCACTTGGTGACATTGGGCGTAGCACAAAGTCTTTGCCCTTCATCTTGAAGCTATAATGGTTGGTCCGTCCGCTGTGGGTGACTCCGTGATCGTATTGCCATGGTCGTCCAAGAAGATGGCACACGGACATAGGGACCACATCACACTCATGTTTTTCCTTGTAGGCGCCTATCTTGAAGGATACTTGCACGGTGTGCTCGACTCGAATAGTTCCAGCGTCGCTAAGCCATTGATCCTTGTAGGGATGAGGGTGCTTCGGCTTGACCAATTTTTGCTTGTCGCATAGCTCTTCACTTGCCAAGTTATGACAACTTCCTCCATCGATGATAACCTTGATGGAATGTTTGTTGATGTCGGCCTTGGTATGGAAGATGTGACATTGTTGATCTTCATCGTGATGATGTTGATGTGTCAAAACCTTGGAGACAAGGAGATTTGGACTCGGGTCATTGTCGCAAAACACTTGATTATCTTCACCTTCATTCACTTGGTGATGCATAGCTACGTGCTCAAGGGCTTCCATCTCATCATCGCTCATTGAGTCATATGATCCGTCATCATTAATGATCATGGTGCGAACGGTCTTGCACTCAATTGACTTGTGGACTCGTCCTTTGCATTTGAAATACTTGATGGAACTCGTCTTGGAGGTATCCTCAGTTGGAGTTGTAGATGATGAAGCTCTTGGCTTGAAGTTGTTCATCGGAAGGGGGTGACTTGATGTAGTCGGATGCTTGTAGCTTGACTTGTCACCGAAGCTTGGTGATGGTTTGGTAGAGGTAGGATGTGCCGTAGTCGTTGAAGCTTGGGTGTAGGATCCGTAGTTCTTGGATGTGAACTTGGAGTACTTGTAGTCTTCTTGCACTTGTCGCTCCGCTTTGGTTGCTTGGTGTACTAGTTCAAGGAGATTTGTGTATGGTTGGAAGTCCGCAATCTTCTTGATAGGATAACTGAGTCCATTCAAGAATCTCGCCATAGTTTGCTCTTCATCTTCCGTGATGTTGGCTCTTATCATGGCAATCTCTATTTCCTTGTAGTACTCTTCAACGAACTTTGTTCCTTGCTTCATAAGTTGCAACTTTTTGAACAAGTCACGGTTGTAGTGTGTTGGCACGAAACATGCTCTCATGACTTCCTTCATTTGACTCCAAGTAGTGATAGGTGGTTCACCTTTTGCTTCTCTTCTCTAGAAGACTTGCTCCCACAAAATGAGAACATAGTCTTTGATAGAGGCAAAGGAGTCATGTCTTTCGATGAGATGGTGATTATCGTTTTCGAAGGAGTAGACTTTGATGATTCAACTACGAATGTGCGAAGACGTCGCGCCTTAGCAATCGCTAAACCAACTCCGAGAGGTTATTGACCACGCCGGAGCACGATCCACCTGACCACGAGTGTCTATTTCCTGCAAGCAAACGAAGAACAAGCAAGAAACTGAGATTGCAATCTGGATATTGCGAATATAAGATGAAAGATTTATTGATCAAGGTGGGCTTTTGTGACGCCTTTGTGTGGTCGTTGAACACAAACGAAGTACGCGAAGTTGCATCTATGGCGAAATTTAATTTAAACAAAACCGAAAGTCTAAACAACGCCCTAAGGGCTGTATATATGGAGCAAGAGGGGGAATTTTGTGGCCCTCGAGGAGGGGTCCGAAACCAACCCTAACTCTTGTTTCCCCACACATACGGACTCTAAAAACAGCCTATACTCAAGTATTTCGAAATTACATGGACCTGGCCCAATAATAAGGTGACGCAACACATATACTAGCCTCTGGACGAAATTTATGAAGTGGCATCTTGTATATTTCATCCAAGGCTTCACTCACTCATTATGGTGGCTTCAATGTCCTAAAATCATCACTTGTAACTCCGTTCTTGTTCCCCTTGCGCATGTCATCATCTCCATGCTTGATCTTGCTCCAATGTTCATCCTTATTATCCAAGCTAGGCCCTTCATTTGTAAGAAAGAAAAATGTATCCAAGTTAGGCAGCATCATATTCTCATGAACATTAGAATCATTACCAAGAAATGAAAGTACCTAGTAATTTAATTGGCGTGCGGAAGCTCTAGTAATTGGTCCTGTATATGTATCAGTTGGGTCTGTGGGTGTAACTTTGTTAGTGATGCCTCTACAATCAACACATATACATGATGTACCATCCTTTTTTGGCACTAGAATAATAGGAACAACACACGGACTAAGGGATTCACGTATATAACATTTGTCGAGTAGCTCCTGTACTTGACGCATAATCTCCTTCGTCTCCTCTGGATTGGTATGGTATGGTGCGCGGTTGGGTAGCGATGCACCGGGAATTAAGTCAATCTAATTCTCAATCCCTCGTATAGGTGGTAATCTCAGTGGCACGTCTTGTGGAAAGACGTTCGCAAACTCCTGCAAAATGTTAGTGACAGCAGGAGGCAAAGAGGAAGGCACATCCTCGGATGAAAATAATGCCTCTTTGCACACAAAAGCATAGCAAATAGATTTGCTGATATCTAGATCATCAATATCAGATTTGGTGGCAAGTAAACATCCACTTTTTAATTTAATTTTAGATGCAACATGAGATGATGGTGTGTTATTAGGCTTCATTTGTTTCTCAAATTCTTTTGCCACAATCTGATTTTTACTCTTATTTTGCTCATGTTTCACTTTATTAGCTCTATTAATATCATCTTTCAAAATGGAATCATGAGACATAGGAAGCAAAGTAATACGTTTATCCTTATAAACAAGAGTATACTGATTGTTTCTACCATGGTGTACAATTTTTTTATCAAATTGCCATGGTCTACCAAGTAATAAGGAACAAGCTTGCATGGGTACCACATCACAATCAACATAATCAGCATATGTAGAGATACTAAAATGCACACGAACATTATGTGTTACCTTAACCTTGCCGCTGTTGTTGAACCATTGGATGTAGTAAGGATGTGAATGTGGTCTTGTGGTGAGAGATAGCTTCTCCACCATCTCCATGCTAGCCAAGTTATTGCAGCTCCCTCCATCTATGATGACGCGAACAAAACGTTCCTTCACAACTCCCTTTGTATGGAACAAATTATGTCTCTGATTTTGCTCCTCTTGTGTGACATGCACACTCAAAACACGTTGAGCAACTAAACATTCATATCTGTCAGTGTCTTGAAGAGCCATGTATTGCATCTCATTTTCAGAATCATCTCCACTGTGTTTTTCACATGTAATAAGAGCCCAAATCTCCTCATCTTAGTCACTAGCGGACTCATAACCACCATCCTCAGTAGCAATCATGACACGCTGAGATGGGCATTTGCTCGCATAGTGACCACGACTAGTGCAACGACAACATATAACATCATGTGTTGGCCCTGTGGATGCCATCTATGAAGAAGAGCTCTGCGCAGGACCGGAAGGTGTACTCCTGGTTGATGATGGTGATGCATGTTTGCTTTTATCACGGCTATAAGTGATGGCTGAAGTAGGCGGTGGTGTAGCCGGACGTGTCGAAGTAGATGATGCACGTGGTGTCCATGATGAAGGTAGGCATGCAGAAAAATTAGTTCGCGCCAAGGCATGTCGATCCTGCACTTCACGTTCATCTTTGCAAGCAATACTGAATAAACGAGTATTATTATTATACTCCTTATACTCTAGAATTGTCTGAATCTCTCTATTTAAGTCACCCATAAAACGCGCAAGCATGGCCTCATTATCCTCAACAATACCACATCTAATCAGGCCAGTTTGTAATTCCTGATAATATTCCTCTACAGAATTTTTTCCTTGTCTTAAACGCTGCAATTTCTGAAGTAATTCACGTTGATAATATGGTGGAACCCAACGAGTACGCATAGCAGTATTCAAAGCAGCCCAAGTAGTTGGAATATTATTCGGATATAATCTACAATATTCAGACCACCACACACAAGCAAAACTAGTGAAAGCACAAAGAGCAGCAGCAACACGTCTCTCCTCGGGATATTCTAAACATGTAAAACGTTGTTCGGTTTCTAACTCCCAAGTAAGATATATATCAGGAAGATATCTACCCACAAATGGTGGAATATTCAATTTTAGTTTAGGGAGATGGTCATGATCGCGTACCTGAGGGTGGGGTGCAGACCTACCATTGCGATTATTTGCATGTGGACGACCTGGTGGTGGTGGTGGTTGCACGTAGTTCAGATTTTGATCAACCTCATCCTCGTAATCTCCCGCATAATCGTCCTCCTCCTCAGCAGCAGCAGGATCCACAGAAGTATCAACAACAGCACTAACAGTTTGGCCAGGCTCAAGAGGGACACGACACGCTTTGCGGAGGGCTGCTTCGCGACGTGAAGGTGGTTGTTGTTGTTGTTGTTGTTGTTGTTGTTGTTGTTGTTGTTGCAATGGTGCAGCAGGTGGAGGTAGACGTGCAAGCACTTCAGCAAATTTGGCATCCAACTTGGTGTCAATTAACTTCCCAATGTCATCCATCCTTGCTAGTGCGTCGCCAAAACTGGTCATCACATCTTCTACCTATTGACCCATCATTTGCTGAACTTATCATGCAACTCCTTGTTCGTCATGTTCTCCCAGTCAGTCTCATCGACATGTGATCCTGCCATGGTTAGTAGCAATAGAAACACACAAGAATATGATCCTACCGACTACTAGAAAATAGTGGTGGTGGGGCGTGACAAATCCATCAAGCAAATCTCAAATTCTTACCAGTTCTTACCCAGCAACAGGTGGTGATCGGCAACCGTGGTAGTCAAAACTCTCAAAGCTTGGATAAATTGATTACCAGGGAGAGTCAAACGCACGACGTAGATGTATGTGGAGCTAGGAAGGCTTATGATATGGTAGCAAAAATGTCAGCAATAATCAATTCAGAGATGCAAAGATGAATAAACGCTCAACGACGGTACTGTGTTGGTCCTAGGCTAGACCGTACTAGAGACGCGAGCCTAGAACGTTAACAAAATCATGGCGCTGCGTGTAATCAAGGGAAAAGCACACTCTAGATTTTTTTGCGCCTCTTTTTTTGCGCTCATTTTTTTGGCCAAAAATCACTATAATGGCAAGTGTCTCAAAACTCTTCCCAAGTCAAACTAAGATGATAGACACAAAAAAATCCTGACTATTTTTTTCGGAAATCAGGCAGCGACGACCAAAAAGTGCTATAAAAAACAGTATGAAGGCACGTGTCTCAAAAGACTCAGAAAATCCTAAAAAATAGGATAGGGAAAAAATTCACCTGCTGAAATTTTGTCCTAAAAACTGCCCGGGGTCTCCAAACTCTTTTTTTCCGAGACCTACTCAGCCAAGGAAACACGAAACCGAAACTAGATGGATCTCGAAAACCAATCTAAAACGAAAAGAACTCGGATTGGTGGTGGATATATGGTGGTAGAATATGGCAGTGGTGGTGGTATATGGCAGCGGTGGTGGTATATTGATACAGATTGGTGGTGGTATATGGATACGGATCAGTGGTGGTATGTGGCAGTGGCGATGAAGATGTTGCGGCGGCGGCGTGACAACTTATGACCAGAACTCGAAACTCTAAAAGACTAGATGCTAAGACCAGCAACTTGACACCACGATGCAACCGCAAATTCAACAAAGTAAAAACAGAAAAGACTATGAGAAGGCTCAAACTGGTTCGGATATGATGAACTAACCCTATATTTTTTTTGCTTTTCCATGGACTGTAGGTACGAAGAACAGACTCGATCTAATCTACAAAAGCTGTAAAATCTCACCAAGCAACCTGGAAATCCGATACCACTTGAAAGAGGCAAAGGTGTCCCGTCTTTTGATGAGATGGTGGCTATCGTTTTGGAGGAAGTCGACTTTGACGATCTGACTACGAACGTGCGAGGACGTCGCGCCTTAGCAATCGCTAAACCAACTCCGAGAGGTTATTGACCACGCTGGAGCTTGATCAACCTGACCATGAAGGTCTGTTTCCTGCGGGCATACGAAGAACAAGCAAGAAACTGAGATTGCAATCTGGATATTGCGAATATAAGAGGAAAGCTTTATTGATCAAGGTGGGGTTCTGTGACGTCTTTGTCTGGTCATTGATCACAAATGAAGTACGCAAAGTTGCAGCTATTGCAAACTTTAATCTAAACAAAACCCAAAGAGTCAACGATGCCCTAAGGGTTATATATATGGGGAAAGAGAGGGGGAATTTCGTGGCCCCTTGGAGAAGGGGTGCGAAACCAACCCTAACTCTGTTTTCCCCACACATACGGACTCTAAAAATAGCCTATACTTGACTATTTCGAAATTACAAGGGCCTGGCCCAATAATAAGGTGACGCAACATGAATAATAGCCTCTGGACGAAATCTATGAAGTGGCATCTTGCATATTTCGTCCAAGTCTTCTCGCACTCATTACGGTGGCTTCAAAGTCCTGAAATCATCACTTGTAACTTCGTTCTTGCTCCCCTTGCTCATGCTATCATCTCCATGCTTGATGTAGCTCCAATGTTCATTCTTCTTCTCCAAGCTAGGCCCTTCATTTGTAAGCAAGACAAATGTATCCAATTTAGGCAGCATCATATTCTCATGAACATTAGAATCATTACCAAGAAACGAAAGTACCTTCTAATTTAATTGGCGTGCGTGAGCTCTAGTAATTGGTCATGCATATGTATCAGTTGGGGTTGTGGCTGTAACCTTGTTAGTGATGTCCTCATCAGGGGAAAAGGCGGGGAAAAGCTAGATCCACTCGTGGCAAAGCAAATCCATGGATCAAATCCAACAAAACTTCATCAAATCAACAAATCACAGAAAAAAATGGGGCTATTTTGGTGGGGAATTTTCGAATTTGGGGAAGAACACAACAAAATCAAGCTAGAAAACGGTGAGGGGCTCCAAATTCGTGAGAAACCTAGGCTCATGATACCATATGATGCGGGGTCAACCCGGTAGGAGGCTGATCTTTCATGAAGAGGAGGGATCCCGATGAAGAACACGAGGGATAACATGAGAAAAACAAGAAGAGAACACTCAAATCAACAAGTTTAGGTCACACATATGCTAGATCCAGGAACACAAAGAGTGATACACGATCCACGATCGACTAAGGACGATACAAGTAGCGATAGTCATCTCTGTGAGGAGTTCTTATATCCCGTAGGATCTTCCTGTGAGGGGCCTTGAATACAGATGGATCTTCTCCATAGATGTCGTGGTCTCTCGTGGAGATGAACCACTAAGGATGAGCTATGCGCTAGGTTTAGACAGGCTATCACAATGCTGACCCTTAAAAGAGATAGGGGAAGAGTATATATAGTCTAGGGGGCGAAGGGGTACAAGGGCCTCGGCCCTGAAGTAAACGCGCACACAGGGAGCGGACGTCCGCTGGGCACCGGACGTGCGGTGGCTCGAGAGGGACCGGACGTCCGAAAGTCTTTGGATGTCCGCTATTATTTTTTCTGTCGTGGGATTACGAGCGTCCGAAGAATGTCGGACTTCCGGTCACCGGTCGTCCGGTGGGCGTCGGTCGTCTGGAGCCTGGGATGCGTCGGACGTCCGGTGCGGGTCGGTCGTTCGGTGCGGGCGGGTCATCTGGAGCCTGTAGCTCTTTGGAAGCTTCTCTTGGTCGTTGAACTTGTCGTCCTTGCCACCTTGTCCAGTGGGTGTAGCTATACCGTGGCCTTCATCCAAGTACATGATCATGCATAAAGTTTGCGTCTTAGGTAGTACCCATGTCTTGAGCGGTGAAAGCGGTATTTCGGAGAGGAGTGAGTTCACCTTATCTTCGATATCCCTTGCACGAGCTCTTCTCATTGGTCCAAGTGGCATGTCCATGGGGATGTTGGAGGGATGCTCCGCATCAGGATGGCTCAAAGGGAAGGAGTTCTCCTTTATGAGGATGTTAGAAATATTGGTGTGCGCATCATGTAGGCCTTTGCATGACCAATATGTCTCGTGATGTTGTCGCCTTGTGAATCCTTCAAAACGAAAGAACATGACAAACACTCAGAAAAACAAATGAGGTTAGAGGAAGTGCAAAACCTATCATTCGTGTGGTAAGATACCCAACAAGTGTTTGCATCATGCTCATCATAAGAAAGGACAAGGGAGTATTTCATAGTATGTAGGCATATGATGCGAGAACAACCAAATACAATAGGCTCAAACAAACAAGCATGCATCACAAGTAAGGTGTCAAAGTCTCCAAGATCAATAAACATAACATTGTTGCACTCACTAGAAGTGAATATGAGAGATGCAACTAATGGAGACAAGTGACAATGATCAATGTATATCACGGGAGAGGCATGAACATATGTGTCATCAACCCAAGAAAGCGAGTAAGAATGGAACATGGGTGATGTGACAAAGCAAGCAATCATAGTGATGAAGTCAAGCAAGCTAGTAGTGCGACGATGCAACATACTAAATGTAATCATGGAAATCATGACATGTGTGCAAATAGTAGGCATGAATAATGCACATGGCATATCACAAGCATGAAAGCAAGATATAAGCAAAGTCTCATCAATGTATTGGTGAGAGGCCTTATGTAAGATGCGAAGGGACGTCATGACTCTCCCATCACAACAAGCATCAATAGCATGGGGCACAAAAAATCATGGCAATAGCTACTAGGATCTCCACCAAGCATGCAAATACACATAGTAGTAGCGTAATGGTGAATCATATGTGAGTGCAAGCAAGGGTCACAATTGCATGGCAAAATCATGTAAAGAGGCATAGCATACAAAGTGAACATGAGAGAATGGGTATAAGGTGACAAGTTGTAAATAGGCCATAGTCGTGTAAGAGCCATAGTAACTATGCATGCCACATTAAAGTAAATCCTATTTGCACTTGTGGCATAGATGAGAAGATGATTGTCATTGGCTTTTGTTTTTCATGCGGTGATATTGCCATGCTCCCTTTACATGATTTGCGCAATTCATCTACTATGCCATGCCATGAACACATTGTTCCAAATATGCATTGTTTTGGATGTTGTCAATATTCTCCATGTGTTATTTCCACTAAGGTTCATGAGGAGACCCCCATAGTTTCCTCATACATACTAGGAGATCTTCATGCATTTCATACCTTGCATGATTACCATGACTGTGTGCACCATATGCATTACATGAATAACAATGCTCTACCTACTTGTCATGATGCATTACACGATGTGAGTCTCCATTATGCCATACATAACAACAAACCTCTCATGATGGATGACATGTTTCTATATCACACATCTCATTTCTTTGAGCATTGGATATTATGTGCTAACCAACACACACACATGCGCATCATGATGGATGATGTGTACATATACCATGCACATACAATTTTTCCTTTGCCTTTGTCTTGTGTAGGTACTTTTGCAAACTCGTCAACCTCACAATCCCATGAGTTGACGAAAAGAGCTCTTGAGAGCAACGCCGATTTGGGATTCCGCGGAATCTCCTTACCACCATTCTCTTCACACAACCACTACGCGCATCTCTTTTACATGGCTCTCACACGGCTATGGGTTACTTACCACTTGTCACCTTATGCCCATACTATTGTGTTCACTTTGCATGTTATACCTATTGCTATGACTTTGCCATGCAATTGTGACCCTTGCTTGCCTTTACACATGATTCACCATTATGCTACTCCTATGTGTACTTGCATGCTTGGTGGAGATACTAGTAGCTATTGCCAAGATTTCTTTGTGCCGCATGCTATTGTTGATTCTTGTGTTGGGAGAGTCATGATGTTCCATTGCTAATTACATAGGACGTCATTCCACCACAATGATGAGACTTTGCTCATATCTTGCTTTCATGCTTGTGATATGCCATGTCCATTATTCATGCCTACTATTTGCACACATGACATGTTTGCCATGATTACCTCTAGTACGTTGCATCTTCGCACTACTAGCTTGTTTGACTTGATCGCTATGATTGCTTGCTATCTTGCATCATCCATGTTCCACTCTTACTTGCTTTCTTGGGTTGATGACATATATGTTCATGCCATTCACATGATTGACATGGATCATTGTCACTTGTCTCCATTAGTTGCATCTCTCATATTCCCTTGTATTGAGTGCAACCATGCTATGCCTATTGATATTGGAGACTTGGACACCATACTTGTGATGCATTCTTGCTTGTTTGAGCCAAATGCCTTTGGTTGTTATCGCATCATATGCTTCCAAGTCATGCCACATTACCTTGTCCTTTCTTATGATAAGCATGATGACTACACTTGTTGGGTATCTTACCATACGAATGATCGGTTTTGCAAGTCCGCTAACCTCTTTCGTTTTTCCGAGTGTTTGTCATGTTCTTTCATTTTGGAGTATTCACAAGGCGGTATCATCACTAGACACATTAATCATGCAAAAAGCCCTACATGATGCGCGACACTAATATTTTTGACATCCTCATAAAGGTGAACTCATTCCTTTTGAGCCATCCTCACTTACACATATTGGATGGGCCATGCTTTCATTGTTGTTTCCTTCTTGTTGTCTACATGATACATCTATTGGATGGAGGACCGACATTGGAGATGGACCATATGGACCTTCAAGTTGAGGAGCGCTCAGTCTTATTAGATGCACCTTCGGACCTACACTCATGTCACAACATTGAGCATTGGTATACCAAAACTCCTTTGGCACATTGCACCAAAACCACCATATTTTTTGATTATGTGTCCACATATCTTGCTCGATGGACTTATCATACCCATGAAAAATTTGCATCTTATGCATGGATTGACTCACATTATGATTGCCTTGTTGCAACGTGTATTCCCATATCATCCATCATATATGAGCTTGTGCATTTCCTTAGCAAATTTGTTGTGATATTTCTTGACGGCATATTCATACATCATGATCATATTGCCCAACATCAATTGCATGATCGCATAGTCATATTGAGCACCCATTTCCATGTTCATGCTCTTGATAAAACATCACACTATGACATCATTTTGCACAATGGTAGAAATTGTAGCTTTGCGCACCATGCCAATTACCCTACCTTTGTGTGCACAACAAATGAATGTGCTCACATGAATGCTTTACATGTCATTGTACATCTTTTGGATAAGCATCATGTGTCTTGCCACGCCAAACATTGTCATATAGACTCATTCTTCCATGATGGACACATTGTGTGCGCTAACCATTGTATTTCCGAGTGTCGTTTGTGTTTGCTCTTCTTGCATGTATACCACTTCGGCGACACTTTGGACTACTTGGATTGCACCATGTCCTCAACTCCGTCCAACTACAAGTCCGTCCACGACAACCGTTTCCATGGTGATGAGATTTTTGATCTGAGGTCGGATCTTTCCCAAGGGGGGGTGGAGATGATGCGGAGCATCCCACGATCATCCCCATGTTCACTTCGATAAGACCTCAAGTACACACCATTGGACACAAGGTTGAATCGCTCCTCTCCGAACCTTCACTTTCTGCATGTGATACATGGCTACTACCTCAAATATATGTGCTATGCATGACCAGGAACCAAGAGGGAGGCCATCGAACAACTAGGAGCATTGGACAAGATGGCGAGGACAAGTTCGAGGATCAAATGGAGAAGCTACTAGAAAAGCTACAGGCTCCGGACGTCCGGCCTCTACCGGACGACCGGTCACTCCCAGGCACCGGACGACCGACAAGTACCGGACGACCGGAGGCCATCGGACATCCGTGACTTCGACTACAGAATGTAAATGGCGGAAATCCGAGAGTTACCGGATGTCTGGTCCCTCCCGTGCCACCGGACGCACGGCAATCACGTTTTGAAAGTTCTCGAAACCGTAGTAAAGACGCGTTGCTGCGGCAGAGAGGGAGGTGTGATAAACATGGTAAAGTCGTGTTCGTAGTAGAGAGGGAGTGACCGAAATAATGTAGAATCGTCCTCATAGCGGGTCTGGGAGGGGCAATCATAAGGAGCGAAGGCGGGGATAACATGTCGGATGCGATTATACCAGCAACAAAGCATCGGATGCCATCAGAACTCTGAAGTTAAGCGTGCTTGGGCGAGAGTGAGAGTAGCACTAGGATGGGTGACCTCCTGGGAAGTCCTCGTGTTGCATTCCCTTTTTAATTATTTTTTGCGTCTCGTCACAAGTACAACGCACGTGCAAGATATATATTGACCACATTTATTTTTCTTCTTCTGATTTTCCACGTTTGCGATATGTTTTAGGTCGGTGCTTATTATTCACGCATCCAGCGACAATGTTGTGGCACGGCAATCATGTTTTGAAAGTGGTCGAAACCGTAGTAAAGACGCGTTGCTGCGACGGAGAGGGAGGTGTGATAAACATGGTAAAGTCGTGTCCGTAGTAGAGAGGGAGTGGCCGAAATAATGTAGAATCGTCCTCGTAGCGGGTCTGGGAGGGGCAAGCATAAGGAGCGAAGGCGGGGATAACATGTCGGATGCGATCATATCAGCACTAAAGCACCGGATCCCATCAGAACTCCGAAGTTAAGCATGCTTGGGCGAGAGTAGTACTAGGATGGGTGACCTCCTCGGAAGTCCTCATGTTGCATTCACTTTTTAATTATTTTGTGTGTCTCGTGACAAGTACAACGCACGTGCAAGATATATATTGACCACATTTATTTTTCTTCTTCTGATTTTTCACGTTTGTGATATGTTTTAGGTCAGTGCTTATTATTCACCCGTCCAGCGACGACGTTGTGGCACGGCAATCATGTTTTGAAAGTGGTCGAAACCATAGTAAAGATGCGTTGCTGCAGTGGAGAGGGAGGTGTGATAAACATGGTAAAGTCGTGTCCGTAGTAGAGAGGGAGTGGCCGAAATAATGTAGAATCGTCCTCGTAGCTGGTCTAGGAGGGGAAAGCATAAGGAGCGAAGGCGGGGATAACATGTTAGATGCGATCATACCAGCACTAAAGCACCGGATCCCATCAGAACTTCGAAGTTAAGCGTGCTTGGGCGAGAGTAGTACTAGGATGGGTGACCTCCTGGGAAGTCCTCATGTTGCATTCTCTTTTTTAATTATTTTTTGCGTCTCGTGACAAGTACAACGCACGTGCAAGATATATATTGACCACATTTATTTTTCTTCTTCTGATTTTCCACGTTTGCGATATGTTTTAGGTCGGTGCTTATTATTCATGCGTCCAGCGATGACATTGTGGCACGGAAATCATGTTTTGAAAGTGGTCGAAACTGTAGTAAAGACGCGTTGCTGCGGTGGAGAGGTAGGTGTGATAAACATGGTAAAGCCGTGTCCGTAGTAGAGAGGGAGTGGCCGAAATAATGTAGAATCGTCCTCGTAGCGGGTCTGGGAGGGGCAAGCATAAGGAGCGAAGGCGGGGATAACATGTCGGATGCGATCATACCAGCACTAAAGCACCGGATCCCATCAGAACTTTGAAGTTAAGCGTGCTTGGGCAAGAGTAGTACTAGGATGGGTGACCTCTTGGGAAGTCCTTGTGTTGCATTCCCTTTTTAAATATTTTTTGCGTCTCGTGAAAAGTACAACGCACGTGTAAGATATATATTGACCACGTTTATTTTTCTTCTTCTGTTTTTCCACGTTTGCGATATGTTTTAGGTCGGTGCTTATTATTCACGTGTCCAGCGACGACGTTGTTATCTCAAGAAGAACGCACCCTTTGTTTGGGGTCCTTCACAAGACACCGCGTTCAATGAGCTAAAAGACTTGCTTACCCACGCACCACTTCTTGCCCTACCAAATTTGGACAAACCTTTTGAGATTCATTGTGACGCTAGTGGCACCGGCATAGGTGGCGTGGTAATGCAAGAAAAACGCCCAACTGCGTACTTCAGCGAGAAGCTATCCGAAGCGCAACTTAACCACCCCATTTATGATAAAGAGCTTTATGCCTTAGTGAGAGTTTTACGTGCTTGGGAACATTATATTGGACCTCATGAATTCATCCTTCATACGGACCATGAGACGCTCAAGTATCTCAAGGGTCAAACTAAGTTGATCAAGCGTCATGCTAAGTGGAGTGAGTTCATTGAGTCTTTTCTCTATGTCATCAAATACATCAAAGGCAAAGAAAATTTTGTGGCGTAAGCGCTTTCCCGCAAATGCATGCTTGTTACCCAACTTGAGTTGAATGTTATTGGCTTTGAGCACATAAAAGACTTATATGAGCATGATCCTTTCTTTGCAAATCCTTATACTAAGTGTTTGACTCACACTTCTTGGGAACACTACTACATAAAGGATGGATACCTTATGAGAGCTAACAAACTTTGCATTCCCGAGTCTTCGCTTCGTTTGCTCCTTTTGCAGGAATCTCATGGAGGAGGACTCATGGGACACTTTGGACGCGACGAAACATTTGCTACGCTCTCCAAGAACTACTTTTGGCCCAAGATGCTCCGTGACGTCTCACGCCTCACCAACCGATG
Organism: Secale cereale; assembly: GCA_902687465.1. Classification (NCBI taxonomy): domain Eukaryota; kingdom Viridiplantae; phylum Streptophyta; class Magnoliopsida; order Poales; family Poaceae; genus Secale; species Secale cereale. The sequence continues at coordinate 276,034,523 of LR738714.1, read as the reverse complement.
TTCTACATGCCGCAAAGCTAAGTCAAAAGCTCAATCTCATGGTCTTTACATGCCACTTCCTATTCCATACAATCCATGGGAAGACATAAGCATGGACTTTATACTTGGATTGCCTAGGACTCAAAATGGAAAGGATTCCGTGTTTGTTGTCGTGGATAGATTTTTCTAAAAGGCTCATTTCATTCCTTGTAACAAGATCGACGATGCTTCACATGTGCCAAATCTCTTTTGTAGGGAAATCATTCGTCTACATGGAGTGCCCAAGACTATTGTGTCCGATCGGGACGTCAAGTTCTTCAGCTACTTTTGGAATACTCTATGTGCCAAACTCGGCATCAAGCTCCTCTTCTCTTCGGCATATCATCCACAAACCGACGGCCAAACGGAGGTGACGAACCGCACACTTTGGACGCTTCTTCGTCTATTGATAAAGAAGAACATCAAGGAATGGGAGGAATGCTTGCCCATCACCGAATACGCCTACAACCGTGTGAGACATTTGACTACCGGAATGTCCCCCTTCGAGGTCATCTATGGCTTCAACCCGTTGTCCCCATTGGACATCCTACCTCTACCTCTACAAGAGCGCATTAACATGGACGCAAGTGCACGAGCAAGCTATCTCAAGAAAGTGCATGAAGATACAAGGGCAACGATTGAGCGGCAAGTGCAACGCCTAGCCACCAAGCTCAACATCAACAAGGCACCAATGGTGTTCCAATCAGGAGATCACGTATGGCTTCATCTACGCAAAGACCGATTCCCCAAGGAACGGAAGTCCAAACTTCTACCCTGCGCCGATGGACCCTTCAAGGTGCTAGCACGCTACAACAACAATGCCTACAAGATCAACATTCCACGAGACAAGTACAATGTGAGCGATGCCTTCAACGTCAAGGATCTCTCTCCTTTCCATGGTGATCAAGACTTCGATCCGAGGTCGGATCTTTCCCAAGGGAGGGGAGATGATGCGGAGCATCCCAAGGACATCCCCATGGACCTATCGTCGCCTCACCAAGTGCCTAAAGGACCAATGACATGAGCCCGTGCAAGAGCTCTCGAAGCCGAGGTGAATTCATGGAAACTCTATGCATATTCAGATACTTGGATGAAGGCCACGAAACATCTCTACACGTTGGACAAGGTGGAAGGATCGACAAGTACAAGGAACAAGAAGAAGTGTCGCTGAAGATACTACAGGCACCGGACGTCCGGCCCTTACCGAACGACCGATCCACTCCAGGCTCCGGACGACCGGAAGCCACCGGACGTCCGTGACATCCATCACAGAACCGAAATCGGGGAATATTACCAGAAATCCGAGGCGCACCAGACGTCCGGCCCCTCCCGAGCCACCGGACGTCCGGAGACCAAGCGGACGTCCGGCCCGTCTGCCTGCGCGCAGTGAAGGGCCGAAGCCCATGTACCCCTCGCCTCTAGACTATATATACCCTTTGACTTCCTTTTTGGGTGGGGGGGGGTTAGTATTATGATAGCTCAAAACCCTAGAGCTTTGCTCATCCACTAGTGGTTCATATCCTCGAGAATGACTGCGGCCCCTCTACGGAGAAGATCCACACGGATTCAAGACCTCCGCTTCGGAGAAGATCCTATGGGATACCCTCAAGACCTCCTTCCGGAGAAGACTACCTTGTATCGTCTGTTGTTGACCGTGGATCGTGTATCTCTTTATGTATCATGGATCTAGCACTTGTGTGACCATCTTCATGTTGATTTGAGTGTTCTTCTTGTGTTTTCCCCCATGCTTCCCATTGTGTTCTTCGTGTTCATCATGGGTTTCCCTCCTCCTCGTGAAAGATCGGCCATCTAGGGTTCCACCCTGCATCAGCAAGGGAAAAAGAGGGTCGCCTCTTGCTCGTCGAGGTCCCCTAGGCCGATCCAGAAGACAAGAAGGCCAAGACCAAGGATGTGAAGAGCAAGGGACCAGCTGTGCTCGCGGCTGAGCCTGAGATGAAGCGTGGTTGCGACCATCCTGAGTCCTTCAAAGGCAGCCACCCGTTCTGCATCTTCCACAACATGCACAACCACAACACCAATGACTGCCAGGAGCTTAGGGCCATCCGTGACGGGTGCCTTGGTCGTCGCCCCGAGCGTGGTGACCGAGGCTACGCCCGCGGAGGTGTCCCTGGAGGAGAATGCAGGGAGAACTACGACTCCCGCCAAGGCTGGCACAATCAGCCTCATGAGGACCACTGCCCTTTGGCTTCGCCTCGAAACCAAGTCCAAGCATGCCTTCGGCCCAGGGGCTACTGTCGGCGTTCTGGGAACCGAGGTACCCAAACTTGCCTACCTGCGGCCCATGGCGTGGCCCTTCACCGGCCTGGTATGTCCCATCTTCAGCATCAACAAATAAGACCCTCACAAGGGGCTAAGCCTCGTGAAGCGGATGACACCAAGGCCTCCTGAAGGAGCAACCTCGCTAGGCTGGCTCCTGAGGAGTGGAGATCTCTATACAAGCCCCCACCTCGTTAGGTTCAGAAGATGCAAGCCATGACGACCAAGGCTAGGCGGGCGCCAGCGGGCGCAGTGCAGCAGGTTTCCTCTTTAGTGCTAAAGTGGCAAGTGCAGGCGCGGAGTCCCGATTAATCAGCCCAAGGTTTCCATTTCCATGCAACAAGACCAAGATCGCCAGGACGACAGGACGAAGGTCATCACCGAGCCCACCATGGTGTCATGACCAAAAGCTTTGCAGGCGAAGACCACCTTTTGTCAGGATAAGATGTACTAGTTGTCCCTTCGAATTTCGCCGTTGTGGGATCCCTTCCCGGCTTCATTTGGGAAGAGGACCAAGGCCACTATAAATATAGCCTAGCCACCATCATAGCAGAGGGTGGATCATTCGGAGCACCCTCACCACCACACAAGCAAGAACACACCTCCTGAGGTTGTTCCACCACTGTACTAGTCCATCCTCAGCCCACCTTGAGGCAATCCACCACAAAGCAGGAGTAGGGTATTACACTGCAAGGTGGCTCGAACCTGGGTAAACTGCCTTGTCCCATTTCCTTCCTATTCATCGAGCTTGGCCATGAGAACGATGAGTAGACAGACATGGAAAGTTGAGTTCTTTGCATGCACCCCAGTGTTTGAATCTATCAAGGGTCTGCGGAGCCCCGAATCTGACAGCATCCCCCACATGGTTCCATCAAGTTGAGGATGATGACCACCATTTGGTCTTTCACACCTCACCTACACCACATGAGTGGAATGAAAAAGGTAGCATAGGTGAATGGCATGCTCTTGTCCCACTAGTGGACTATGTTGACATTGATTGCCTGCATGATGTTAATCCACCTATTGCCATGCTTTGTTCTATTATGATTTCCCCATGCGATGATTTACCGATTTATGATGAGTTTGATGATTGCCCCGTGGAGTCTATTAGTTGTGATGCCATGTTGCATAGGATTTGTTGTGATAATTCTCTTGGTCACATCATGTTTGACAATCCGATTGACTTGTCATATGCTATGCATGAGATCAACAATATGTCACATTTGCAATCTCATCGTAGTGACTATGCACATGCCATTAACATAAACCCAATTTGCACATATGTCATAGATGATAAGCCGATGGTTATTGGCATTTGTTTCTCTTGTGATGATATTGACATGCTTCCTTTGCATCATATCCATCATATGCCATGCCATGATTACCTAGCTTTGGACATGCATTGTTTTGGATGTTGTTCCACTTCTCCATATTATGCCTCCCATATTGCTCATGAGGAGACAGCCATAGTTTCCTCATACATTTTAGGAGATTTTGATCCATCCCATCCATTGCATGATCCCCATACTTGTGTGCACAATATCCTTCCCATGAATGAAAATGCTATTGTGGTGCCACATACTTGCTCTAACTTGTGTCCCCATCGTTCTATACATGACAACTATTCTTTCATGATGGATGTACATATTTCTCCATCGTGCTTCAAATTTTTTTTGAGTGAGGCTTATCTTGTCCTAACTCACACATGCACATACGCATCACGATGGATGATGTGTACATTTACCACACGCACAATTTCTTTGGTTTGTGTCTCTTTTGTGTACGTACCCATGCATACTCGTCAACCTCGCAAGAGCACGAGTTGACAAAACAAGCTCTAGAGAGCAACGATGACTTGCGATCCCGTGGATTATCTTTCCCACCACTCCCTTCGCGCAAAGATTTTGCGCATTTCTTCTACATGACCCTCACACGGTTATGGGTTATTGTCCATTATATCTCTTATGCCCATCTTGCATGTTCACTTTGCATGATATACTCATATATATGCCTTTTCCATGCATTTGTGACCCATGCTATGCATTACACATGATGATTGATTCTCATAATTGTATGTGTATTTGGAAGCTTGCTGGAGATATCACTTGTTATTGCCATGATTCCTTTGTACACCATGCCTATTCTGATGCTTTGATCTTGCTTTGTATTCGTGCTTGCAATATGTCATGCGCATTGCCTATATCTATTACTTGCTCACATGACGTGATTGCCTTGAGTTCCTCTAGTGTGTTGCATCTTTGATACACTAGTTTGCACGACATGATTGATTTGCTTGCTTAGTGTATTGCATCACCGATGATTCATACTTGCTCGTTTCATGCGGTTGATGGCATCTATTCCCATTCTTTGCATGTGATTGCTATTGATTGTTGTCATATGTCTCCACATTCTGCCTCTCTCATGCTAGATGATTTTTGATGTATCGAGTGCAACAATTCTTTTATTCTTGATAATGAGATTGCCCCCATAGCATTCTCGCATTTATTTGGAGATTTTGACATATTTCTTGTGAAGCATGCGTGTCTTACTTCTTTGCACCACATGCCTAGTGCCATGAATATAGCCATTGTTGCATCATATTATTCATGCACTTTATCTTCTAATGGTCATGTGCAAGAGAAGAGAACCATTAAGATAGATGATGTGTTTATCTACCATGCGCATACATTCTTTGTTTTGTTGTGTGCATATGTTGGATACTTGAACTTCGTGTCGACTTCCACTTCACATGAGTTGACTACTCAAGCTCTTGAGAGCGAAACTCCTTCTACCACGACACTTCTACATCGCACTTGCTTGTGCTTCTGCATTGTGAAGGACGCACACGGACACGCTTTCAAGGTGATATCCTTCTCTGTCGAGAAACCCAAAACCATGAGCATGAATATTGTGGATCACACTACTTGTGTTGGTTGCACCATGAGACTAATTTGTCATCTTGGACCCCTTGATTGCGCACATGTTAGTGATATTGCTTCCATTCACGATCGCCACATTGACATGCCTCGTGTTATATATGCCTTCTGTGTTGCATCGAATTCTTGGATTACTTGTTCCTATCATATGCTTGGTTGCAACAATGGCATCTCTTCACATATGCCATGTCCCATTGCTTGTCATATGCTTAACTTGATTGCCTCACACATGACGAACAATTGCTCTTTGTATTATGCTGAGTGCGACATGATTTTCACTACACCCTAGGCATGTTATGCTTGGATTGTCTTGCACTTGACCCATGTATTTAGACACTTCATTTTATTTGGTGTTGTGAATGCTTCATATGCCTACCATAGACCTTTCATCATGCAATTTGTGAATGCTTGATATGACCTTGAGGTAGATGCTTATTCTCTTGTCACACATATTTGCGTCACTACCTACCAATTGCATACTTGGCCCCGTGATATATTTTCTTGTGGTCAATTGATGTGCTTACATGACTTTTCACAATCCTTTGTCACACCATATGTTATGCTTGATGATGACACTTGTTGGGTGAATCACCTCTTGAATGATGGGTTTTGCACTAACGCTAACCATATTTGTTTTTCCAAGTTTTTGTTGTCTTTGATCCTTTTTAAGGAATCAATAGATGGTGCGACATTCGAGAGTGCCCATTTAGAGCTTCAAGATGATGAGTGCTTGGTGATCGACCACTTTGAAACAGCGACGCCATCTCTTTACCATGGTGATTTTGTTTTTGATCCGAGATCGGATCTTTTCCAAGGGGGAGGGGATGATGTAGAGCATCCTACGGACATCATCATGTCAAGAGTCCGTTTGGCAAGTTAGACGTGCGACCTCTACTTATCATACATAAAGTTGAATCATCTCCTTTACATGTGTTCACTTGACCCCTTTGAGGATGGTGTACTACTTGACATTCCTCTCTTGTGCATGCATAGGTATTGCCAGAGCTTTACGGATGACGGCGAGGAGTGCAAGCGCAAAGGAACACCTACACCATCTGCGAGGGAAGCATGGAAGCGAAGACGGAAGAAGACGGAGCTGCGGAGTCTAATGCGGTCGGACGACCGACGTGCACCGGACGTCCGACACTCTACAGCGGTCGGACGATCGACGACCTCCGGATGTTCGACAAGCCCCAGCGCCTGGACGACCGACGCCAACCGGACGACCGACATTTCCATACCCGAGCTGAAACATCGGACTTCCGACCCCCACCGGACGTCCGGTCTCCCATGAGCCATCGGACGTCCGACACCGACCGGACGTCTGGTACCTGTCTGCGCACTGCATTCGGGCTCGAGGCCCATATACCCCTTTCTCCCCTCACTTACCCCTTCGTGTCCCTAGACTAGATATACTCCTCCACCTCCACCATTTTAGGGTTAGCATTGTGTAGCGCATTTTAGAGATAGAGCCTTGCTCATCCTTGTGGTTCTACTCCATCGAGAGACCACGGCCTTTACGGAGAAGATCCACGCTTGAATTCAAGACCTCCATGTGAGCATGTGAGAAGATCCTACGGGATATCATCAAGACCCCATCTCCTTTGGATTTGGGATGAAATCTACCTTGTATCTTTCCCTTTGTTGTTCATGTATCTTGTGGATCTATGTGTTGTTAGTCTAGTGGATGTGTGATTAGACTTGTTCTTGAGTGTTTTTTCTTGTGATTTCTCTCCGTTCTTCCTCGTGTTCATCGTGCTCTTCATGGGATCCACTCCATTTCGTGAAAGATCAGCCTCTAGGGTTCTACCTTACATCATATTGAGAGCATGTTCTTCTTCGGCTCTCTTTCTTTATGCAGTTGTTGCTTCTTTAGCAACTTGGCATGTTCAATCTTGTTCTTCTCATTCATGATGAAAGAAGTGAGCACATGACCAGGGCCAGGAGGAAGGTCAAGGTCGTCAAGTGGAGTGTCTGGCTTAGTGCACCAGATATCAATGAAGTCAAGCAGCTTCTTGGGGTCCAGCAGCAAGGGAACTGAGGAATTATTTGCAATGGCTGCTTGCTCTTGCTTTCTTCTGAGCAACTCAGCAAGTTCATCCTCATCTGCCAGCCCATGTTCATCAACCTGAGGCACATCGGCCTTGTTCTTCGGACTTGTCCTAGAACCACGTCATGCAGTGGCTTTTTGCTTTAGCTTGGGTGTTGAGGAAATTGGTGGCCCACTGGCTGAGGCACTTGATGTAGTAATTGAGGCTATATGGAAGCCCACGGTGCGCTGGCAAGATGCGAGCACAACCGGCATTGAAGCTTTATCTGTAGCCATTGCATAAGTTGAAGTAGGAGGGTGTGCTGAAGACTTTGAAGTATTGGGAGCTGAGGATCTTGATGCAACAGGCTAGGCCTCTGATGACATTGATATAGACAGCTTTGGCTTCGTGGAAGGCTTCTTCTGCATAGCATTTTTGGGAGCTCTTGAGCTCGCACTACCACTAGCACCAGCGTCTGTTGATGCCTTTGAGGCTCTGTTGAATTCATCAACAGCCTTCTTTTCCTGTTTGGCCAATTTGGCATGTCGCTTGGCCCATTATTCATGAAATTCTTCATACCTTCTGATGCTTGAGGGATGAGCCTCTTGACCAGGAGCTAGCGGAGCTCGTTTACATAGAGGCTTTACAGCGAATTCCTTAATGTATTTGGGAGTGACATATTTGTAAGCCCTCCATTCATATGCACATCTGCGTTTTATCATCTGCATACGAGTCTTGCATTGTTTGTCAGTCTCCTTACTATGAACATTTTCGTCAGGCATGCAGTACCTTGAGTACAATTCATTAGGAATTTCAAAAGTTGTATGTTCCTCTTTCCTCTTTCCACCTTTCTGTGGCTTCTTTGCATTAGCCATTTTCTTCAACTGAGGATTTTGTACTTTTGAGGACTCTAAAGATGTTTGAAGATTTCCTGAAGGTGTGCCGCAAATGAATTAATTTGATGAGAACCTAGTGATTCGTTGGCAGACATTGTACCCGTGAACAGAGTATGGTTGCGAAGAAATGGGAAGAGTCACATGCGTTCTTAGAGATTTTCAAAATTAACCAGTTGAAGAAATTTGACCCTTATCATCTTGAGGAATTTCATCAAGTGTTCTTGATATAGGTTGTAGGAACAAAGTATATCTACCAGAGGGGGTGAATGGGAGTTTTAAAATTACTTTGGAAATGTCAAAACTCTCAAAACCCAGCAGCGGAGCGAATGAGAACAGTGTATAGAAAGTAAATGTAAACTAACGAATGGAAACTACAAACATGCATCGAGACGAATCACATGATTGAAACAGTTGGAATGTAAAGAGGTGAAGTAGAGGTAACCAGTGATTCTGGATGGCGAGAAAGAATTTGGTAGACCAGTGTGCCCTTCTGCACAAGGAATATGTCTGCTTGGAGGGGTTGTGATTTAACATAGAAGATAAACTCTCTACGCCCTATGCTCCTCGACACTTGGTTCATCAACCAATGTTGATCACTCATGGTAGATACTTGAGGTGATCTCCGAACCTTTACTAACATCTTCTTCGAGAAACACAATTACTCTTGGTCTCTGAAAAATTGACACCTAACCGTCTAGAGAGTTTGCAGCTCTTATGAGTAATAGGCAAAGCGTACTGGACTTAGATTCAAGTGATGCTGAACCACTATCTAATTTTTCGGCTCTCGGGTTTTCTCTCGGTAGATTTTAAACTCAAATCACTCAGGAGAGGGGTTTGCTCAACAATCTTCTCACAATCAAATGGAGCAGCCATCGGACACGCTGGTGCGGGGTGGCTATTTATAGCCACGGCCTTCCCTGGTGGGAAATGACCATTTTGGACATGTGGTCCAGCCAATGGCCAACCAACACGTTCACAACGGTCGGATTTCAAGATCAGCGATAACATTACTTGAGAACCAAGTAATGCTAACTCCTCGATGAGAGACAAATCTCTCGAAGCAAAGAAGATCAAAGTCTCTTGCTCGCAAGTATTTCCTCGGAACACAAAGATATTTCTCTGACAACTTACATAGGATTTGGATTTAGCATCAGACAATCAAAGCTTTGAACACTACACCCTTCTTAGTAGTACGGTGGTCCTATGAGTCAATAAAGAGAAGAGAAACAACAAAATAAATGTTACTTCTTCATTTCATCTTCAATATTCTCGCTCGTAGTCACTTCCTTCGGACGAGCACTAAACCAATTGCTTCGCGTCAGCAATTTTTGAGGGGTCACTCTTGTTCTTATAATCTTCGATGATAACCTTCACTGCACATAGAGGATTAGCTCTGGCGTTTGAATCAAACTCCTCATGACTCCAGGGACCTGTTACTCTATGTGCACTAGCAAACACATAAGTCATTTATTGTTTATGTCAACAAACTCCAAAACATAAAGAGGCAAATTATTGCACCAACAATCTCCCCTTATTGGACGATTGTTGACAAAACATATAATCATCAAAGTGAAGATAGATGAGTGACAAGTAATTACAACAAGAGTGAATAAGTGTTACTTTGCTCGATGATGAAATCGACTCCCCCTAGATGTATGCAGGGAAAAAGATATGAGATTAATTCTCCTACAAGTATTTAAGTATTCATAGGAAATTTCAATCATTTGAGACAATGATTCGCACTAATGACATATAATTGATACGTCTCCAACGTATCTACTTTTCCAAACACTTTTGCCCTTGTTTTGGACTCTAACTTGCATGATTTGAATGGAACTAACCAGGACTGATGATGTTTTTAGCAGAACTGCCATGGTCTTATTTTTGTGCAGAAATAAAAGTTCTCGTAATGACCTGAAATTCAAGGGAGAATTGTTTTGGAATATACAAAAAATATTTGTGGAAAGAACCAAGCCAGGGGGGCACACCCTATCCACGAGGGCGGGGGGCGCCCCCTGCCTCGTGGGCCCCCTTTTGCTCCACCGACGTATCCACTGACTCCATATATTCACTTTCGAGGAGAAAAACATCAGAGAGAAAGAATTATTGCCTTTTACAATACGGAGCCGCCGCCAAGCCCTAATCTCTCTTGGGAGGGCTGATCTGGAGTCCGTTCGGGGCTCCGGAGAGGGGAGATCGTCGCCATCGTCATCATCAACCTTCCTCCATCACCAATTCCATGATGCTCACCGCCGTGCATGAGTAATCCCATCGTAGGCTTACTTGACGGTGATGTGTTGGATGAGATTTACCATGTAATCGAGTTAGTTTTGTGAGGGTTTGATCCCTAGTATCCACTATGTTCTAAGATTGATGTTGCTATGACTTTGCCATGCTTAATGCTTGTCACTAGGGCCCGAGTGCCATAATTTCAGATCTGAACCTATTATATTTTCATGAATATATGTGTGTTCTTGATCCTATCTTGCAAGTCAATAGTCACCTACTATGTGTTATGATCCGGCAACCCCGATGTGACAATAGTCGGGACCACTCCCGGTGATGACCGTAGTTTCAGGAGTTCATGTATTCACTATGTATTAATGCTTTGGTCCGGTACTCTATTAAAAGGAGGCCTTAATATCTCTTAGTTTCCACTAGGACCCCGCTGCCACGGGAGGGTAGGACAAAAGATGTCATGCAAGTTCTTTTCCATAAGCACGTATGACTATATTCGAAATACATGCCTACATTACATTGATGAACTGGAGCTAGTTCCGTGTCACCCTAGGTTATAACTATTACATGAGGAATCGCATCCGACATAATTATCCATCACCGATCCAATGCCTACGAGCTTTTCACATATTGATTGTTGCTTATTTACTTTTCCGCTGCTACTGTTACAATCACTACAAAAACACTATCGCTACTTTTATTGTTGTTACCATTACTTCCATATCACGTTGCTACTAAATTACCTTGCTGCAGACACTAAGTTTCCAGGTGTGGTTGAATTGACAACTCAGCTGCAAATACTTAAGAGTATTCTTTGGCTCCCCTTGTGTCGAATCAAGAAATTTGGGTTGAATACAATACCCTCGAAAACTGTTGCGATCCCCTACACTTGTGGGTTATCAAGACTATTTTCTGGCGCCGTTGCCGGGGAGCATAGCTATATTCTTTATGTCACTTGGGATTTATATCTGTTGATCACTATGAAGAACTTGAAGGACTCAAAAACCAAGATCTTTCCCTCAACTACGAGGGGAGGTAAGGAACCGCCATCTAGCTCTGCACTTGATTCACCCTCTGTTATGAGTAAATTTGCGACACCTACTACTGCTATTGAATTTGATATGTCGTATGTTCTTGATGATGCTACTTCTGCTATGTATGATGAAACTACTTCTATGCTTGATAATACTGTGCCACTAGGTGAATTTCTAGATGAACAAATTGCTAAGGTTAGGGAGAATGCAAATATTGAAATGGATAATATATTTGAAAGTGATGATGAAGATTCTCCCCGTAGATATGAACTGCCTGTTATTCCTAAGGGTTGTGTTATGGATGAAGAAATTGCTAGAGACTTTCTTGCTTGCAATGATAGATATGATCTTAAGAAATTATTAGCTAAGCTGAAAGAAAAGTCTTTGAATGCTAGAATGAAATATGACCCTGCTTTTGCTACTTCACCTATCTGTTATTGATAAGGATTATGATTTCTTTGTTGATCCTGAGTTAATTAATTTGGTCGAATCTGATCCTTTCCATGGCTATGAATCTGAAACTGTTGTGGCACATCTTACTAAGTTGAATGATTTAGCTACCCTATTCACCAATGAGGAAAAGATTCGTTATTACTATATCCTTAAGTTATTTTCGTTCTCGTTAAAGGGTGATGCTAAGACATGGTTTAATTCTCTTGACCCTGGTTGTGTGCGTAGTCCCTAGGATATGATTTATTAATTCTCTCCTAAATATTTTCCCACTCATAAGAAACAAGCTGCCTTACGGGAAATATATAATTTTGTGCAAATTGAAGAAGAGAGTCTCCCACAAGCTTGGGGGAGGCTTTTCCAATTACTTAATGCTTTGCCTGATCATCCTCTTCAGAGGAATGAAATACTTGATGTCTTTTATAATGGACTAACCGATGCTTCCAGAGACCACCTGGATACTTGTGATGGTTGTGTTTTCAGGGAAAGAACAGTTGATCAAGCTGAATTACTATTAAATAATATGTTGACCAATGAAAATAATTGGACTCTTCCTGAACCAGCCCCTAAGCCAACTCCGAAGAAAATGGGTGTTATATTTCTCAGTCGTGAAGATATGCAAGAGGCAAAGAAATCTATCAAAGAAAAAGGTATTAAAGCTGAAGATATTAAGAATTTACCACCTATTGAAGAAATACATGGTCTTGATAACCCGACACAGGTAGTAAAGGTAAATTCTCTTTATAGATTTGATGAAGGTGATATTCCTTGTTATAAGTCTGCTAGCCAATGCTTAGATGAGTTCGATAATTTTATTGTGAAGCAAGAAAACTTCAATGCTTATGTTGGTAGACAATTGCAATGTAATGCTTATATGATTGAACGCTTGAGTGATTATATGTCTAGAGTTAAAGGTGAATTGAAACTCATTAGTAAACATGCTTCTATGGTTACCACTCAAGGAGAACAAGTACTTAAGGCTCATAATGATTTGCTCAATGAATTAAATAGTAAGAATAATGACTTTGCTGTTAGAGTTGCAAGTAAAGTGACTCAGGAACCTTTGTATCCTGAGGGCCACCCTAAGAGAATTGAGCAAGATTCTCAGAGAGCTAATTTGGATGCACCTAGTTCTTCTAAGAAGAAAAAAAACAAAAATGATAGGACTTTGCATGCTTCTAGTGAACCTGTAGCTGACACACTTGAGAATCCCAATGATATCTCTGTTTCTGATGCTGAGACACACTCTGGTAATGAACATGAACCTAGTGATAATGTTAATGATGATGTTCATGATGATTCTCAACCTAGCAATGATAATGATGTAGACATTGAACCTGCTGTTGATCTTGATAACACACAATCAAAGAATCAACGTTATGATAAAAGAGACTTTGTTGCTAGGAAGCACGGTAAGGAAAGAGAACCATGGTTCAGAAACCCATGCCTTTTCCTCCTAAACCATCCAAGAAAAAGAACGATGAGGATTTTGAGCGCTTTGCTGAAATGATTAGACCTATCTTTTTGCGTATGCGTTTGACTGATATGCATAAAACAAATCCTTATGCTAAGTATATGAAAGATATTATTACCAATAAAAGAAAGATACCTGAATTTGAAATTTCCACCATGCTTGCCAATTATACTTTTAAGGGTGGAATACCTAAGAAACTAGGAGATCCAGGAGTACCTACTATACCTTGCTCCATCAAAAGAAACTATGTTAAAATTGCCTTATGTGATCTTGGAGCTGGTGGTAGTGTTATGCCTCTCTCTTTATATCGTAGACTTGACTTGAGTAAGTTGATACCTACCGAAATATCTTTGCAAATGGCCGATAAATCAACTGCTATACCTGTCTGTATTTCTGAGGATGTGCATGTTGTGGTTGCAAATGTTACTATTCAAACGGATTTTGTTATCCTTGATATTCCCGTGGACGATAGTATGTCTATTATCCTTGGTAGACCTTTTTGAATATTGCAGGGGCTGTTATTGATTGCAACAAAGGCAATGTCACTTTTCATGTCAATGGTAATGAGCATATGGTACACTTTCCGAGGAAACAACCTCAGTCCACAGTATCAATTCTATTGGAAAAATTTCAACTATTACTATTGGAGGTTTTGAATTTCCTCTTCCAACTGTCAAGAAGACATATGATATTCTTATTGGTGGGGACATACATATCCCCATTGAGGTAACCTAGTGTTATTCGAAAATTCTCCGGTTTCATGTCATTCGAAAACATTTTATTAACAAGACTTGATCAACCTTGTTAATGGATTCCTCTTGATGAGCATGAGATGGGTGAATCTAGATAGCACAACCTTCTGTACCCTCCTTTTACTTTCTGTTAATTAGATTAAATAAAGCAAAAATAATATTTTCTATATGTTTCCAGACTTATCCGTGCAATAAAAAAAATACCCCAAAAATAAAAGTTCTCCAAATGCCCCGAAAATGAAATCTGATTTTTCTATAATATTTGGCACAGAGAACACAGCAGGGGGAGCCAGCACCACGGCACGAGGGTCCAGGGCGCGCCCACCCTCACTGGGCGCGCCCCTTGCCTCGTGGTCCCCACGTGGCCCCCCCTCCACTTATTCCTGCACCCATACACTCCTTCTTCCTCCCAAAAAACACTATCCAGCTCAAGCACGAGTTCTAGCCCATCTTCCTGCCATTTTCGATCTCCTTGCTCAAAGCTCCCTTCACAAAACTGTTTGGGGAGGTTGTTCTATGGTATGTGACTCCTCCATTGGTCCAATTAGTTTTTGTTCCAGTGAGTTATTTATTGCAAATTTTTGCTGCTGTGGTGACCTTGTTCTTGAGCTTGCATGTTAAATTTCTTTGGTCCCAAGTGGTTCTAATGCATGATATAGTCTCTAGGCACTTGTAGGAGTAGTTGCTATCAATCTTGTTGAGTTTGGTTCACTTTTATTTTGAGTTACTAAAAATTTCAGAAAATTTCAGAAGAATGCACAGGAAAATCTTCCAAGGTGGTTCCTCAAGGAAGCAAGGACCAAGGCTCACGATACATGAGTCGGACGATGAATTACCGAGGGAAGGTCAAGTACGGCCTTGTGAATGGTCGTCAGAAGAGTTCATGGTACGATCAGGCATTAAGGAGGAGTTTGGCGCATATATGTGTAATGCCGACCTCGAGGGCTTCATGCTAGATAAGTGCCCTTAGTGAAAGGATCGATATGGTTGACTAGAGGGGGTGAATAGGCAACTAACAATTTTTGGCTTTTCTTAACCACTTTAAATTAAGCGTCAAAGTAAGTTGTCTAGATATACTAATAGGATGACAACTTATAGGAAGTAAAGATAACAACCTCACAAGAAAGCTATATAAGATAAACAAGTAAAGCTTGCACAGGTAAAGGGAAGAAATAACCACAAGTGGAACCGGTGAAGACGAGGATGTGTTGCCGAAGTTTCTTCCCTTTGAGGGGAAGTACGTCTCCGTTGGAGCGGTGTGGAGGCACAATGCTCCCCAAGAAGCCACTAGGGCCACCGTATTCTCCTCACGCCCTCACACAATGCAAGGTGCCGTGATTCCACTAGTGGTTCCCTTGAAGGCGGCAACCAACCTTTACAAACAAGGTTGGGGTTATCTCCACAACCGAATTGGAGGCTCCCAACGACACCACGAAGCTTCACCACAATGGAATATGGCTTCGAGGTGACCTCAACCGTCTAGGGTGCTCAAACACCCAAGAGTAACAAGATCCTCAAGGATTAGTGGGGGGGAATGAAATATCTCTTGGTGGAAGTGTAGATCGATGCCTTCTCAAGCAATCCCGAGGAAATCAACAAGTTTGACTGGCTAGGAAGAGAGATCGGGCGGAAATGGAGCTTTGAGCAACAATGGAGCTTTGGGGAGGAAGAGGTGAGTCTTCTTGGAGAAGAAGACTCCCTATATATAGTGGGAGAACAAATCCAACTGTTATCCCACAATTCTGCCCCCGGAGTGCGGTACTACCGCATGTAAGTTGCGGTACTACCGCTTGGCAAGCGGTACTACCGCTCTGGGTGCGGTACTACCGCTGGAGCAGTACTATCCTAGACTTAACTCTGTTGCGTTGACACATGGGCGGTAGTACTGCCTGAGTGGTACTAGTGCTCGTCCCTGCGGTACTACCGCAAGGCAGAGATAAGCAGGCAGAGGACAAGCACGGATGAAATAAAATACATCCGTAGCTACATCCGCAGAAATAAGGTAGTAGCAAAAACACGACACGGTACTACCGCTTGACCCAAGCAGTACTGCCGCGTAGGATGCGGAAGTAAAAAATTACTTCCGCACCTACTACCGTACTAGGTACTGTGCCGGGCCAGCTACACGGTACTACCGTGCTCATGATGCGGTACTACCGCTTGGTGCGGTACTACCGTGCCCTGAGGTGGTACTACCGTGTGGCTGTGCGCTACTACCGCTTACAATGAGCGGTACTACCGCCTGCCAGGCAGTTGTACTAGTAGGAAGCCATGGTTTTGTACTGACGAGGAGAACAGCCGGAGCTCCAGAGAAGCAAAGGAAAGGTGGTGCGAGAGTAAAGATGTGTACGTGTTGATTCCACCCAAACCTTTCCGAAGCGGACCCCCTCTTAATAGTACAGCTTTCCTATTACTCAAATCCACCGAAAAAGAAGTAAAAGGAAACACTGTCTTCCATAGATTCCGAGGGGCACACAATCGTCTTGTGCCTAGGTGAGATATATCTGAAAGAGCTTAGAGCACACCATTAGTCCGCAAATGCATTGTCATCAATCACCAAAACTACTTAGGGAGAAATATGCCCTTACAATCTCCCCCTTTTTGGTGGATTGATGACAATACGGGATTTGCACAAGGATATATAAGAAAGTATGCAATCCTAATAAACACTAGAATATAGGCAAGCTCCCCCTAGATGTGTAAATACAATAGAGAGTGCTTTGGACTGCACAACACACATACTAGGATCAATGCCCCCCCCCCTATATTCTACAGATAATATGCTCCTTGCATATAAAGAATAAGAGTCTACGCACAATAGTAAGGAGGATAAGGTGAGCACATATAAAGGGTAAGTAAATAAACTTCTCACAACATAATATAGCAAATACATAATAACGAGTTTAACGATAGAGGAGAGCATATGTCTTACACCATACGATAGTCTCACGCACATGACACAAACGCAAACAAGCAAATAGAGTTCGACCAACGAAAAGCAAATAGAACGGCACAAGACGCAAATCCCACTCTCTCCCCCTTTGGCATCGAGACACCACAAAGGGAAATAGTACAACTAAGAGAGGTGGTAGTTCTGGCAGAAGATCTCAGTCGTCATGCTCTCCATCAGACTCCTGCTGCTCCTCGTCAGACTCAGACCACTTGTACCCCTGATGGGCCATCCATTCTGCCTCGGGAGTGATGATCTCCTCTGACCCACTGGACACATGCTCACCAAAGATCCTCGTGTTCTTCTTGTCACGCTGGCGAGATTGCTTGTGAGTGACATGTGCCTTGTACTGACCCTGAGCTTGCATACATAAGAGGGCCTTCATCTTCTTCTTAAGCTTCTTAGCCCAAGAGGGCTCAGACGAGGGAGGAGCATATCCTCCAGAACGATCCTCAACTGGCTCCTCGTCAGTACCCATCTGTGCTGCAACAGCTTGTGCACGAGTAGCAATGTTGGCCCAACGAGTCTTGATGCGAAGACGGATGGGGTCATGGCGAATACACTCCGCCTCGAACTCCTCATCAGGGTAAAGGTGCTCCCAAGTCTTGGAGATGAGCAGAAACAGGAACGGACCATAGATGGGCACCTTGCGAGTGTAGATCGCAAAGCGAAGCTCACACCACATGATATGGGATATGTCAAGTGGTGGAGACCGAGCTGTGCGAGCCTCCTCACACATCAGCAGCATGTCGACGAGGTATGCATGAATCTTTTCCTTGTCCCCAACTCGAGGAAACAAGGTGTTGCGGAAGATCCTATGCATTATGTCCAGGAAGGGGTTCAACACCCATGACTTCTTACCACTTGCAAGCGTCTTCTCCATATAGAAAGGTAACATACGGTCTTTGTTGGCAGCTTCCGGGTTGGCATGAGGCCAAGCTCCAATTGGGTTGTGGAGTCCCTCGTCAGCAACCTGAATCAGATCCATGAAGTCCTTCCAAGTAGCAGTCATCTTGTGACCATTTGTCATCCAAGTCATTGTGCGGTCTTCCTTGGTATGAAAGTGCACCGAAGCATAAAACTGAGCAATGATTTCTGGGTCAAAATCATTCTGAAAAGTCATGATGTGCTCAATCCCAAACTGCTCTACCAGATCCAGAGCCTCAGCAAAGTAGGCCAGGTTATCAGCCCTCTGCATGTGGACCATGTCCACCCAATGAGCATCCACATACAGGTTGTGCTTGCTCTTGAGTACCTCTGTGTAGAGCGATACTGCAGCTTGGTCCAAAATAGTTCATCTCCATGAAATTGAGCCCGGGGTTCTCCATAAGGATTGAGCTTCCTCCTTGCCATGAACTCATTAGCTGGCATTTCCTCCATGGTCATAGATGATTCCATGTGCTTGTTGGCGGCGGTCTTGAACTTGCGTTGGGGATTGGAGCCCTCTGGCACATCACTGGGGGTGCGCAGACGCTTGGACCCGGTGTCACAGATGGGATTGGTGCGACGAACATTTGAACCGGAGCCACCACCTAAGACACAAACACAGGAACACGACGGAAACACAAAGAGAATCAATGCAAAAGCCACAAAAAGCACATGAAACGAGTAGAAATGATAATATGCATGTGCTACGAAGAAATTATGAACCAAGCGGTAGTACTGCTTGACGAACACGGAAGTAAAGTTTAGTACGGCTTAGGGAGCGGTAGTACCGCTTGGAAGTTGCGGTAGTACCGCTCAGAATGCGGTAGTAAAAATTTATTTCCGCGTTGTCACGGTAGTACCGCTTAGCAGAGCGGCAGTACCGTTTACGCGACAGAGCGGTAGTACCTAGTTAGCCAGTGGTAGTACCGCTCGAGTCAGATCTGAAAAGAACGGGTCTAGACTAGAACGCGTAGAACGACGAACGGTACTACGGCTGATCATAGTAACTTGGTAACATCATACTTACTAGCATTTCCATTGCAAAACACTCTCCTACATCCTAATCTTCCATGGATAAGAACAAGAAGAACACTAGAACAACATGCATCTCCCCAAAACCTAAAAACATCAACTAGGCAAAAAGAAGAGGGGATTTGGGGAGAAACCTTTATCCATGGCAAGAGGTCGAGGTGGGGAACGATCCCATTGGTTGGAATGCGAGGAGAGTGGCCGGGGGAGGAGATCCGGCGAGGTCCTCCAGCGGCGTTCTTGAGAGGGAGAGAGAGAGAGACGACGTGGGGATATGAGATGAATGGGTATGGGGGAGTTGGAACTCCCCCTGCCCTCTTATAACCCCCACCCATTCGGATAAGTGAGGTAGTACCGCGGTCATCGCGGTAGTACCGCCCGGGCGGAAGTACCGCACACGGAGCGGTAGTACCGCTCGACCAGCGGCAGTAAAAAACTACTGCCATGCTGGACTTGCGGTAGTACCGTACTCTCTTTGCGGTAGTACCGTGACTACTCACGGTAGTACCGCCCCTCCGAGAATTTGCAAGTTTCGACAAGAGGCTTTTAGCAAGGAAAAACGCACACGCAAGGCAAAAGGGAAGAGAGAAAACACACACAAAGAAAACAACACTCAAGACACTTCTCCAAGGAGGAGGTCGGTGGCCGAGGCCACCTATGTTTGAGTTATTTGGTATGGCACCACAAATAACTATCCTTGGGCCCATGACCAATACTCGTCTTGAAGCACTTATACCATCTAACATGGCAAATGACAAATACTTGATCGATTTATGCATAATGGGGGAGGAATAGTTCATTGAGAGAACAATACTCCCCCTATGTCCATGCCTACATCTAGACAAGATAACTATATTGAGTGGGAGGTGTGTGTGCAAAGTCTCAAGCCACATTGCTCAAATCGATGATATTTAGCTCAAGCCTTAACTCGCGAAATCTTGCTTCATCCAACGGCTTCGTGAAGATATCTGCAAGGTTATCATGAGTGTTGACATAGTGTAGCTCGATCTCTCCTTGCCGTATATGATCCCGGATGAAGTGATACCGAATCTCTATATGCTTTGTCTTGAAGTGTTGCACCGGGTTGAGAGAAATCTTGATGGCACTTTCATTGTCACACCAAAGAGGCACTTTGTCACAAGTGACACCGTAATCCTTTAAAGTTTGCCTCATCCATAAGAGTTGAGCACAACAACTGCCAGCTGCCACATACTCAGCTTCGGTGGACGAGAGAGACACACAACTTTGCTTTTTGGAAGACCAACTAACGAGAGAGCAACCCAGGAATTGGCACCCTCCGGAAGTGGACTTCCTATCCACTTTGTCTCCCGCACAGTCTGAATCAGAGAAACCTACAAGGTTGAAGTTTGCTCCTCTTGGGTACCATAAGCCAAAGTTTGGGGTATGAGCCAAATATCGAAAGATTCGCTTGACTGCCACAAAGTGACTTTCTTTAGGTGAGGCTTGAAACCATGCACAGAATCCCACACTCAACATAATATCCGGTCTAGATGCACAAAGGTAAAGCAAGGAACTAATCATAGAACGATATACCTTTTGATCCATCGCTTTACCATTGGGATCAATGTCAAGTTAGCACTTGGTTGGCATTGGAGTAGTAGCCGACTTGACATCACTTAGATTGAACCTCTTGAGCATGTCTTGAGTATACTTGGTTTGTTTGATGAAGATTCCTTCTCTTCTTTGCTTGATCTCAAACCCAAGGAAGTACTTCAACTCTCCCATCATAGACATCTCAAAATGTGTGGTCATGAGTGTGGCGAACTCATCATTGAAAGCTTTGTTAGGAGAACCGAAGATAATATCATCAACATATAGTTGGTAGACAAACAATTCCCCTTTGACCTTCTTAGTAAAAAGAGTGGGGTCGATTTTCCCAATTTCAAACCCATGATCTTGTAACAACTCGTTAAGATGCTCATACCACGCACGTGAGGCTTGTTTAAGGCCATAGAGTGCCTTATCGAGTTGATACACGTGATTGGGGAACTTAGGATCCTCAAACCCCGGGTGTTGTTTGACATACACCAACTCATAATAGAACCATTAAGAAATGCACTTTTCACATCCATTTGTTGCAACTTCAAATTATGATGAGAAGCATAGGCAAGCAACAAACGAATAGATTCAAGGCGAGCAACGGGGTCAAAGGTTTCACCGTAGTCGATACCCTCGACTTGGGAGTAGCCTTGAGCCACCAGACGCGCCTTGTTGCAGATGACAATGCCATGAGCATCTTGCTTGTTCTTAAAGATCCACTTGGTTCCAATGACATTATGGTTCTCCTTTGGCCTCGGCACCAGACGCCATACTTTGTTACGCTCGAAGTTGTGGAGTTCTTCATGCATGGCATTAAGCCAATCAGGGTCTTCGAGCGCCTCATAGACCTTCTGAGGTTCAACACAGGAGACAAAAGCTTCATGAGCACAATAGTTTGCTAATTGTCTACGTGTGCTTACCACCTTTTGATGCTTCCAAGAATATTCTCCATGTGATGTTCTCTGGAAGCCAGCCTGGAGGCAACTTTTGCAGCACGACGCTCCAATTGCTCTTCAAGAGATAATTGAGGAGCACTGAGTTGATCATCTTGAGCGATGTCAAGAGCTAGAGCTTGATCTCGAGCTTCCTATTGATCTTGATCTTGCTCAGAGGATAGAACTTGGCCTTGTGCATCATTTGGTGGCTCCCCACCATCTTGTGATTGATCTTTCATTTGGCCTTGTTCGTCCGGATGAGGGCCTTCACTTTGTTCTTCGGAAGCGTGTGGGTCTTGGGTTGGTGATGGTTCCACTTGAGTGGAACATTGTCCTTCTCCTTCGGCCACAAGGGGTTCCTCAATGGGTAGGATATATCCAACACCCATTCTTCTTATGGCTTGAGGAGGAATTTCATCACCTTCATCACAAGTACCACTTTGCTCCACTTGGGAGCCATTATTTTCATCAAACTCTACATTACTCATCTCCTCAATGAGTCCATTGGACTTGTTGAGGACACGATAAGCATGAGAGTTTGTAGCATAACCAACAAATATGCCCTCATGAGCTCTAGATTCAAATTTAAACAAATGAACACCTTTCTTGAGGATGAAACACTTACACCCGAACATCCGGAAGTACTTGAGATTGGGCTTGTTACCGGTAAGTATCTCATATGGAGTTTTGTTCAAGCCTTTGCGGAGAAAGAGCCGATTGGATGCATGACACGCGGTGTTGATGGCTTCGGCCCAAAAGTTGTATGGAGATTTGAATTCCGCCATCATGGTCCTTGCCGCATCCATCAGTGTCCGGTTCTTTCTCTCCGCTGCACCTTTTTGTTGAGGGGTATATGGTGCTGCATATTGATGTTTGATCCCCTCATCACTCATCCAAGGTGTAGTTCTTGAACTCGGTGCCGTTGTCACTTTGGATCATCAAAATCTTTGCTTCATGTTGTCGTTGAGCTTCATTTGCAAAGTTGATGACGGTTTGTTGGGTCTCACTCTTCTTCTTGAAGAAGTATACCCAGGTGTATCTTGAATAATCATCCACAATCACGAAGCAATACTTTCTACCCCCAAGACTATCAAAATATGGAGGCCCAAAGAGATCCATGTGAAGGAGCTCTAGGGGTCTTTTTGAATAGATGATAGTCGTGGGAGGGTGAGCTATTATATGTAGCTTTCCTTCAATGCAAGCCCTGCAAGCACGATCTTTAGAAAAGCTAACATTTGTTAGTGTACGGACATGGTCCCCCTTGAGAAGACTTTGCAAAGATCTCATATTGACATGGGCTAACCGGCGATGCCAAAGCCATCCCACATCAACTTTAGCCATTAGGCATGTCGTGGTATTAGTGGGTTGCTTCGAGAAGTTAACCACATAAAGACCGTTCTCAACATGTCCAACATAGGCTACTTTAAGAGTCTTGCTACACAAGAGGGCCACGGTATCAATATCAAAGAATGTAGCAAAACCCATGAGTGCAAGTTGGCGAACAGAAAGTAAGTTATATGCAAGGGACTCAACAAGCATGACTTTCTCGATCGTGAGATCATGAGAGACAACAACCTTGCCAAGCCCCAATACCTTAGAAGATGAAGCATCACCCCATTCGACGTTGGTGGCCATAGATGAACCTAGATGCACGTCCACCACCAAGTCTTTGCTTCCGGTCATATGATTTGTGGCTCCACTATCGAGCAACCATGATCCCCCACCGGAAGCAAACTCCTACAAGAGATCAATGCTTGGATTTAGGTACCCATTTGGTAATGGGTCCTTTGAGGTTAGTAACAAGGGTCTTAGGAACCCAAATAGACCATCCAATGTACTCATACGAAGAACCAACAAATTTAGCGAATACATGACCGTCACTAGCACGACATAAAACATATGAATGATTAAAGTCGCTGGCCATGTTTGATGGTATGGTGGGGTTTTTCTTGACACCACCACCCTTCACATTGTTCTTCTTCTTAGAGGCGCCCTCTCCCTCTTTCACAAAGGTTTGTCGGAGAGGGGGAGGCAGCTTGGTCTTGTCATTCTTCTTCTTCTTGGGCTTAGGAACAAACCCAATTCCTTCCTTTGCCACAACCTCCTTTTGATTGCTCAAAAGATTGTTGAGGTTCTTCTCACCTTGTATGCATGTCACAAGGACTTTCTCAAGTTGCTTCTTCAACTTGGCATTTTCTTCAACAAGATGCACATGCTCGCAACATGGGTTAGTAGCATTTGCATTATCAAACAACACCATGCGAGGAAAGATAGCCTTTTCCTTGGTTAGCGAAACTTGGAGTTGATCATGAGACTCCTTCAGAGAAGCATGCATACCTTTCAAGGCCTTGTGAGCCTTGTCGAGTATAACAAACTCCTCCTTGAGTCTAGCATGGTCAAGCCCAAGTTTGCCTTCTCGGAATTAAGCATACGAGAGACAACTAAAGCATGATCGAGATCTTTCTTTAATATAGCATGATCATCGTTGTGTGACTCCTCAAGAGCCAAACGAAGATCACACTCTTCCTCTAGAGCATTAGAGAGATCCGATATCTCATCAGCATAGTCTCGACTATGTCCTTCCATTTTAGCAATGGTCTCCTCGTGAGCCTCGGTCATGTCATTGGCCTCACCGAGTTGTTCCAAGAGAGCAACAAAGTGCTTCTTGGGTTTGCCCTGAAGTTTGCTCATGAACAACTCAAATTCATTCTCTCCCTCCTTAGATCCCTCAGTCTCATCAATACAATCCGTCAATGAAGGATTAGAAGGGATGGTAGTATTGATGTTTAGGGTTACCTTGTTGGTGGCCTTGGCCATGAGACACTTGGCGGCGACGTTCTCATTTGGCGAGTCGAAGAGGGATGAGCACGGAGTAGTAGCAATAGCAATTGTGGCCATGGTGACCACCTCATCATCTTCATCATTATCATCATCCTCAACATATTCTTCTTGGGCCACCAACCCTTTAGGAGGGGTCTTCTTGTTGAAGTTGTTCTTGTTGGGATAAGACTTGGCCTTCTCCTTCCGGATAAGCTTGCCTCCAAAGTCTTCTCTTTTCTCATATGGGCAATCTACAACAAAGTGGCTTACATTCCCACAATTGAAGCAAGTCCTCACTCGTTGCTTGCCCTTGTTGCCACTTTAGTTGTTCTTGTTGAAGTTGGGTCTCGCGTTCTTCTTGTTGCCCCAAAATTGCCGTGAAGCAAGAGCCATGTGCTCATGATAGGCATATTTGGTGTCCTCGGGGCAACTCTCATCATCATCCTCCTCCTCCTCTTCTTCCACACAAGCCTTGGCCTTCAAGGCGAGGTTAGGCTTCTTTGATCGCTGAGATCTTAAAACCGCATTGTCGGCGGTCATGTCCAAGATCCTCATGGCAACGAACTCATCCAACACTTCATTTGATGACAAGTGGTGGAAGTTCGGTCTTTGATGGATGACAGAGGACATGGCCTTATGGTAGGGCATCATGGCCTTGAGAAACTTGAGCTTGATCCAATTGTCATCCGTGTCCTTACTCCCATGATCTCGAAGAGAAACCGCAATAGTGGTTAATCTCTGATAAAGTTCACGAGGATCTTCTTCTTCAATCATAGCAAACTCATCGGCTTCATCTTGCACAACTTCATAGTTTGAGAGTTGAATGCTAGCGCTCCCCTTGTACATAGTGCCAACATGCTCCCAAGCTTCCTTGGCCAAAGTGAAGGGTCGAAGATTTGCAATGTCTTCGGGGGGGATTGCATCTTGAAGTATGCAAAGAATGGACTCGTTGAATTGATGATCCACAGTTTCTCTTGGAGTCATGTTGTCGGGATCACGTGGATAAAAACCTTGCTCAATGATTCTCCAAAGATTAGTAGATCAATGATTTAAATGACGTTTGAAGTGAAACATCCAAGTAGCAAAATCAAATTTTTTTATAAACTTAGGAGGAGGCCCAACGGAATTTAAATGCGGTGTGGGAACGGATCCTCCATAGTGAGTAGGAGGAGCGGAGTGGGCAAAGATTCCATTCCCATTCTTAGTAACCGGGGCTTGTTCACTACTAGCTTCTCCCTTGTCAGGAGTAGCCTCCGACACGATGGTGGCGGGACAAACCACCTCCAATGGTGTGGTGGATAATTTAAGCCCCTCAAGTAAATATTTAAACATGCCTTTGACCTCGGTCGCTAGTGATTCTTTCAATGTGGTCATAGCCACATTGAACTCCTCACGAGAGATCGAGGCTCCCCCATCGGACGTAGGCAAGGACGGAGTTCCACAGGAATGTTCCTCTGTCTCGACTACGTTGTCACCCATACTGTTTGGACGGTAAAGTCCTTAAAAAGAGACGAGGCTCTGATACCAATTGAAAGGATCAATATGGTTGACTAGAGGGGGGTGCATAGGCAACTAACAATTTTTAGCTTTTCTTAACCACTTTAAATTAAGCGTCAAAGTAAGTTGTCTAGATATACCACTAGGATGACAACTTATAGGAAGTAAAGATAACAACCTCACAAGCAAGCTATATAAGATAAACAAGTAAAGCTTTCACAAGTAAAGGGAAGAAATAACCACAAGTGGAACCGGTGAAGACGAGGATGTGTTGCCGGAGTCCCTTCCCTTTGAGGGGAAGTACGTCTCCGTTGGAGCGGTGTGGAGGCACAATGATCCCCAAGAAGCCACTAGGGCCACCGTATTCTCCTCACGCCCTCACACAATGCAAGGTGCCGTGATTCCACTAGTGGTGCCCTTGGAGGCGGCAACCGAACCTTTACAAACAAGGTTGGGGCTATCTCCACAACCGAATTGGAGGCTCCCAAGGACACCACGAAGCTTCACCACAATGGAATATGGCTTCGAGGTGACCTCAACCATCTAGGGTGCTCAAACACCCAAGAGTAACAAGATCCGCAAGGATTAGTGGGGGGAATCAAATATCTCTTGGTGGAAGTGTAGATCGATGCCTTCTCAAGCAATCCCGAGGAAATCAACAAGTTTGATTGGCTAGGGAGAGAGATCGGGCGGAAATGGAGCTTCGAGCAACAATGGAGCTTTGGGGAGGAAGAGATGAGTCTTCTTGGAGAAGAAGACTCCCTATATATAGTGGGAGAACAAATCCAACTGTTATCCCACAATTCTGCCCGCAGAGTGCGGTACTACCGCACGTAAGTTGCGGTACTACCGCTTGGCAAGCGGTACTACCGCTCTGGGTGCGGTACTACCGCTGGAGCAGTACTAGCCTAGACTTAACTTTGTTGCGTTGACACACGAGCGGTAGTACTGCCTGAGCGGTACTACCGCTCGTCCCTGCGGTACTACCGCAAGGCAGAGATAAGCAGGCAGAGGACAAGCACGGATGAAATAAAATACATCCGTAGAAATACGGTAGTAGCAAAAACATGACACGGTACTACCGCTTGAACCAAGCGGTACTACCGCGTAGGATGCGGAAGTAAAAAATTACTTTTGCACCTACTACTGTACTAGGTACTGTGCCGGGCCAGCTACATGGTACTACCATGCTCATGATGCGGTACTACCGCTTGGTGCGGTACTACCGTGTGGCTGTGCGCTACTACCGCTTACAATGAGCGGTACTACCGCCTGCCAGGCAGTAGTTCTAGTAGGAATCCATGGTTTTGTACTGACGAGGAGAACAGCCGGAGCTCCAGAGAAGCAAAGGAAAGGTGGTGCGAGAGTAAAGATGTGTACGTGTTGATTCCACCCAAACCTTTCCGAAGCGGACCCCCTCTTAATAGTACGGCTTTCCTATTACTCAAATCCACCAAAAAAGAAGCAAAAGGAAACACCGTCTTCCTTAGATTCCGAGGGGCACACAATCGTCTTGTGCCTAGGTGAGATATATCTGAAAGAGCTTAGAGCACACGATTAGTCCGCAAATGCATTGTCATCAATCACCAAAACTACTTAGGGAGAAATATTCCCTTACACTCAGTACCATTACTTAACTGATACCTTTGTGAGAAGGTTTAAATTTACATCTTCACGTAATTCTCACAATGTCCTGTTTGATCTATATGATAAATCTTATACCATGGACCTAGAAGATTTTAATGATGCTTGTAAGCTCCCGCAGTGGGGCAATATTAGTGAACCTCGCAAATCTGAATATAAAGACTTCCTTGCTAGTATCACTGTGGGGGAATCTAGAGAGACCACACAAGCTACCATAGGGAGCATTCATTTTCCTGCAATACATTATTTTGCTCTCTTTATTGGTAGATGCAATAACGGTAAAGATGAGGCTTGCCATATGTGCGTTCGGATCTTAGTGTCCTCAAAAGTGCGGTATTAGGTGATACACAAATAATTTGGGGGCCATTGTTGCACGTAGGTTACATCATAATGGTTTAAATGGAGATTTATTTGGTGGGATTTATGCCACCCGCATAGCCAATCGTCTTGGTGTGCCTATACATGAAAATGATGCACTATTACCACATGCTTATCTAGATTATAATGCTATGGTTAGCCATCAGTTTGTAGAGAGGGATGAACAATCCCTTGAGTATCGACTAATCGTTGGCATGCGTCACATTGTCCATATTGCTCTCCCTGCTCCTACCTCTTTGACTTCCAGGCAAAAGGGTGATATACTATAACCAGGGAAGAGGCGAATGAGTATCAGGAGACGATGAGGGCAGCTCGTCTCTAGGATGCAGCTCGTTAGGTAGTAGCCGCTGCATCTCAGTACAACCCCAACTATGACTTTGGATATCCATCAGGCCAATATTGGCCATAGACCAGCTTAGGCCAAAAGCCTAAGCTTGGTGCAGTACGTATTTCTCACCGACATTACATTCATGTTCACACACTTTCACTGTACTATCCATGCTAGTTTCAATTCTTTTCTTAGTCTTTTTCTTGTGTGTTAGAAAAAAACCTTAAGAAAAAAAATTAGCTGTAGCTTTTAGCTAGTTTACTTTCCATGCCTGTAGTAGTAATTAAAAGAAAACCCAAAAATATTTCTCGTTCTTCTTTTGCTTGTTGGGAGCTTTCCCGTGTAAATAGTTTCTTTTCTTTCTTTGGGGTCAAGAGGAGAAGACCATGATGAAAAAATTTAGCGGCTCTCATATGCTTTATTGTTGATTTAACCTTGAGCCATATTACTTTGTCTTCTCTCTTGTATTAAATGCTCGCATATTCCATCTTAGTACAATGCATGTGCACTATTATTAGTATCCACACCGTTCGGTCATGCGAGTGAAAGGCAATAATGATGATATATGATGAACTAATTGAGATGAGAAAAGCTGGTATGAACTCGACCTCTCTTGTTTTTGTAAATATGATAGTTCATCATTCCTGATTCAGCCTATTATGAATGAAACATTGCAATGACAATTAGAGATCATAGCTGCTCATGCCATGCTTAATTAGCTAAGAGTTTATAATGGTCTATCTTGCGTGCCAACATGATATTAAAATGGTTGTGATGTGGTATGATAGGGTGGTATCCTCCTTTGAACGATTCAAGTGGTCTGACTTGTCACATGTTCACGCATGTAGTTGAAACAAAATCAACATAGCCTCCACGATATTTATGTTCATGGTGATTTATATCCTACTCATGCTTGCATTCATTGTTGATTAATTTTAATGCATGTTCATGACTGTTGTCGCTCTCTAGCTGGTCGCTTCCCAGTCTCTTTCTAGCCTTCACATGTACTAAGCTGGAATCCTGCTTGTGCATTCACTTCCATAAACCCCAAAGTTATTCCACATGAGACCACCATACCTTCATATATGTGGTATCTACCTGCCGTTCCAAGTAAATTTGTATGTGCCAAACTCTATACCTTCAAATGAAATTCTGTTTTGTATGCTCGAATAGCTCATGTATCAACTAGGGCTGTCTATATCTTCCATGCTAGGTTGGTTATTCTCACGATGAGTGGACTCCGCTCATCATTCATGAGAAAATGGCTGGGAACCGGGATGCCCAGTCCCATGCTCAAATCATAATAATTAAACAAAAACAAAACTCCCCCCCCCAGGGTTGTTGCTAGTTTGGATGGTACCCGTTGTTTCGGACTAGCCGTGGAGTGTTCTTGTTGGTGGTTGGGGGAGTATAAACTTTACCCTTTTTTGTGAACCACCTATAATGTATGTAGCATGGAGGATATCGAGATTCTTGGTTGCTATGTTGACAATGAGAGTATACTGCTCAAAATATTATTCATCTCTATTTAAAAACTGAGCTCTGGCACCTCTACAAATCCCTGCTTCCCTGTGCGAAGGGCCTATCTATTTACTTTATGTTGAGTCATCATCCTCTTACAAAAGAGCGCCAGCTGGAGAGCATCGCTATCATTTGCATGTATTTCTATTAATTTGCATCGAGTATGATTATTACCGGATCTCTTTTACCATGAATTACAATGTCTAGTCAGTCCTTGATCTTTAAAGGTGCTCTCCATTTATGTTTTGCGGTCTCAGAAAGGGCTAGCGAGATACCATCTTGTTATATCATATTATGGTTGTTTTGAGAAAGTTTTGTCATCCGAGGTTTATTATTATTTCTCGCTAGTTGATTATGCCATTGATATGAGTAGACATGAGACCTGAAAGTTATTGTGAATGTGGTTAGTTCATAATCTTTGCTGAAAACTTGAATGCTGGCTTTACATATTTACAACAACAAGAGCAAACAGAGTTTGTCAAAGTTTTCCTTTATCACTTTCGGTTTATCAACTGAACTGCTCGAGGACAAGCAAAGGTTTAAGCTAGGGGGAGTTGATACGTCTCCAACGTATCTACCTTTCCAAACACTTTTGCCCTTGTTTTGGACTCTAACTTGCATGATTTGAATGGAACTAACCCGGACTGTCGTTGTTTTCAGCAGAACAGCCATGGTGTTATTTTAGTGCAGAAATAAAATTTCTCGGAATTACCTGTGATTCAACGGAGAATTGTTTTGGAATATATAGAAAATATCAGCAGAAAGAACCAAGCCAGGGGGGCCACACCCTATCCACGAGGGTGGGGGCACCCCCCATGGGCGCGCCCCTCTGCCTCGTGGGCCCCATGTTGCTCCACCAACGTATCCCCTCACTCCATATATTCACTTTCGGGGAGAAAAAAATCAGAGAGAAATAATTATCACATTTTACGATACGGAGCCGCCGTCAAGCCCTAATCTCTCTCGGGAGGGCTGATCTGGAGTCCGTTCGGGTCTCCGGAGAGGGGAGATCGTACCAATCGTCATCATCAACCTTCCTCCATCACCAATTCCATGATGCTCACCGCCATGTGTGAGTAATCCCATCGTAGGCTTGCTGGACGGTGATGTGTTCGATGAGATTTACCATGTAATCAAGTTAGTTTTGTTAGGGTTTGATCCCTAGTATCCACTATGTTCTAAGATTGATATTGCTATGAATTTGCCATGCTTAATGCTTGTCACTAGGGCCCGAGTGCCATGATTTCAGATCTGAACCTATTATGTTTTCATGAATATATGTGTGTTCTTAATCCTATTTTGCAAGTCAATAGTCAGCTACTATGTGTTATGATCCGATAACCTCGAAGTGACAACAATCGAGACCACTCCCGGTGATGACTGTAGTTTGAGGAGTTCATGTATTCACTATGTGTTAATGCTTTGGTACGGTACTCTATTAAAAGGAGGCCTTAATATTCCTAAGTTTCCACTAGGACCCCCTGCCACTGGAGGGTAGGACAATAGATGTCATGCAAGTTCTTTTCCATAAGCACGTATGACCATATTCGGAATACATGCCTACATTACATTGATGAACTGGAGCTAGTTCTGTGTCACCCTAGGTTATAACTATTACATGAGGAATCACATTCGACATAATTATACATCACCGATCCAACGCCTACGAGCTTTTCACATATTGCTTGTTGCTTATTTACTTTTTCGTCGCTACTGTTACAATCACTACAAAAACACTATCGCTACTTTTATTTGCTGTTACCGTTACTTCCATATTACTTTGCTACTAAATTACCTTGATGCAGATACTAAGTTTCCAGGTGTGGTTGAATTGACAACTCAGCTGCAAATACTTAAGAGTATTCTTTGGCTCCCCTTGTGTCGAATCAATAAATTTTGGTTGAATACTTTACCATCGAAAACTGTTGAGATCCCCTACATTTGTGGGTTATCAATCATCCATCGAGATCGTAGTGCTATCATTCATAACTTCCGATTATAATTCCACTTGCAAAACAAATGCTTCGAGAGAAATAGACTATGTTTCCAGGATGCTCGAATTCGAATATCTTTGTGAGGCGGAAATAATCTAGATATTGCAGCAAGTGATTGAAGCAACCAATATTTCGCACAGCAGGGATGTTCAGGTATTCACGCGGAAATATCTTTCTGCTCTTATAGAGGACCTCAAGAGTAATATATGGCATGTTCCTTTGTCTAGAAGCGAGGCGATTCCGAAGTGCGCGGCCCATCATATGGACTAGCTTGGAAGAATTTGGGATGCACATTCCGATTGAAAATAGGACCTTTGGCGCTAGCTCCTGACGAGAACAAAGGTCATTCTTTACGAGGATATGGCTATGTGAGTTCGTCTTCTGGTGAAAGAAATTCATCGTCGTATACAATGGAGTTAGTACGGCGAGCAAAAATAGCTTTTCGTTCGGAGGTACCAACATCTGTTATTCTTGTTGTTGCGTCAATTGATAACTTAATTGGTGATGGAGATGGTGGCACAATAGAGGGAGCTGTAGATACAGTAGGCAGCTGAGCAGGTTCCTTCACTGTACGCACTAAGACCGAATCAAGCATTGGAGGTGGTTGAGGTTGTTCCACTGGAATATGTTATTGCTGAATAGTTGGAGAGGCCGATACCTTTGGTGCTTCATGAGCTGGAGAAGCTTGGGGCTCAGAGCGAGGGATTTTACCTTCCTCAGAAGAAATTCGCTGGGATGGAATATCAGCTTGAGCAGGGGACGCCACAGGCAGTGATTCAGTTGGCCTTGGCGAGGGAGGAGTGTAACGCCTAGGATGCGGCTATAGCTCCTATGTGTCGAGGCATGACTTAGAGTCATAACCGCATTCTGGAATGGTCTCAATCATGGTATCTTTACACGACCCATGTAATGAACATGATGAAAGAGAGGTTAATAGTTGGCTTACACTCGCCACGTCACACAATTAATACAATAAACATACATTCATCCAGAGAACACAGAGTCCGACTACGGACGAAATCAAGCGAAGAAAAAGATACCACACAGGCTAATCCCGATCGGCCTAGTAGGAACCACTACTGATCGTCGGGGTATGTCTCATACATATGCCCACGTTCTTCATCGAACTCCCACTTAAGCTCTTGCACGTCTCCTGCGTCAAACTCTGAGGTCCCTGTATCTTGTTTGTGTAGTAAATTGTGAGTCACGAGGACTTAGCAATCCCATTCCCGGGTATCAAAACTATCAAAGCCTTTGGGTGAGGAGAAGGTATAAAGGGCTGCAGCAAGCACTAAGCGTACATGAGGTGGCTAGCTTACGTAATTACAGAGAGAGAAGAGAAGAGAAGCCATCGATCGTGAACTAGTCATGATCACTAGATGATCCTGTGTACCTACAAGTCATTCATAACCCAGCCATGTTCTCTTCCCGAGCTCCCGCGAAAAGAGATCATCACGACCACTCAGACGGTAGTGTATTTTAGGGAGTCTTGCGTCAAGTTATCTACAACCGGATATTAACAAATTCCAATCCGCCACATAACCACGGGCATAGCTTTCGAAAGATCATAACCCTGCAGGGGTGTCCCAACTTACCCCATCACAAGCTCTCACGATCAGTAGAGGTAAAACCTCTTATCTTAGGGACAACCCAATCAGACTCGGAATCCCGGTGCACAAGATATTTTGACAATGGTAAAACAAGTCCAACAAGACCTCCCGACGTGCCGACACCCCAATAGGAGCCGCACGTATCTCGTCTCAGGTCATGACGGATGAGCTATGGTTACAGCGACCAAAATACCCCAAGTTGCCAAGGGGCGGTGCCGCACGCTGCTCTAGTTTGGACCAACACTCATGAGTAGCACTGGCCCGGGGGTTCATTAAAAATCCTCGGGTGCTAGCCGGTCCCTATGCATTTTTAGCTATTATTAGGCAAATGGTAAAACCAAGGTTGGGCCTTGCTGGAGGAGTTTTATTCAAAGCGAACTATCAAGGGGGGCCCATAAACAACAACCGCGTTAGGAACGCAAAATCAAGGAACGTAACACCGGTTTATCGGTTCTTAAGGCGGCATGAGTGGAACAAAACACCGAGCAAAAGTCCAAGCCTTCCAGCCATTGCCAATTATATATGTGTGCATTATTTAAATAAGATATATATTGTGTTATCCTAAAGAATCCATGTTCCAACATGGAACGTCTTCCATCTTCCATCTTCACGTGCAGCTAACAACGCTATATGAGGGTTGAGCAAAAGTGTAACTTAGCCAAACAACGGTTTGCTAGGAAGGTAGTTAGGGGTTCATGGCAAGGTAGGGGCTGACAAGTAAATAGATAGGTAGTGCAACAAAGCAATAGGGCGAGATAACTAGCAAAGCAACGATAGAGGTGATATCAAGGAATGGTCATCTTGCCCGGGATCCCGCAAGGAAGAAGAACGAGTCCATGAAGAAGACAAACGGACGTAGTTGAACGGATCCTCACAACTCCGGAACGAAACCGAAGCTAATGAGAGAAAAAACCCGGAAAGAAGCAAACAACATGGTAAACACACAAGCATATACATGGCATGATTCACAAACAAGAATGATGCATGTCCGATTTAAATATGCATTCCATGGCAAAGTGCACAAACAACAATAACAATTAAGTGGAGCTCAATATGCAACGAGTTGCATATTGACAACATTCAATTATTTAGTTCGCTCTCATTTATATACAAGACAAGATTTAAATGTTGGTTAACACGGAAAGAGGTGAAGCACAAATAAACTACACTAACTAAGCAATTTAAATGGGGCTGGAAACAACAAACAACAATCCCGGAAAATCCCCATGTGCATATTTCAAATTTAGTGTTGTTTTGCTTAAACCATATTTTAGAGTTGTTAAACAGGGAAATAAAGTGCACCATATTATCCTATGCATTTTTCTACCCCATTTACATATAATGTTTCTTTAACCGAGCTACGGTTATTAAGTTATGAATTAAACCATTTTAACATGTCATTTGTGCAAACTAATTCAAACAGCAAGTTTAAACATTTTAAACATGGATGAAAGTTGGTTATTATTATTCTACACAAAATTATAAGCAATTTCACATATAATGTTTTTGCACATGATGCACGGGTCATGAGTTATTAAATGCATGTAGTTTGAGGGTCAAACTATAAAATGACAGTTTCTGAAATAATAGACAAATTCGCGGACGCTCACAAAAAAACCTACACGGGCCTAAACTAAAACTTGATCAAGCCCAACAGTGGAAAAAATAATAACAAAAGAAGGCGATGGGGGTGTGGCCTCACCCAATGGGCCAAGCCCCGGTCGGAGCATACGCACGCCAGGGGTTCGAGGCCCGCGCGTGCGGTTGCAGGGGATCGAGCAGACAACAGGGGCTTCGTCCTGTGCCTGAACTACTGTTACTCGATGCAGTAAAAGCAGAGACGGGGCGATGGCGTGAGAGGAATCAGGCGGAGGCGACCTGATCCGGCGGCGGGGACGGCCTATCCGCGCGACGGGCGGCCGGATCGAAGAAGAGGTAACGGCGGCTGCTGGCGGTGGACTTAGCGCGACGACGGCGAGGTAGTAGGCCGGCGGTTATGGCTGCTACTGGAAGGCGAGCTTGGGGCTCGAGGTAGAGGAGGCGGATCTGTCAGGCCCAAGATGCGATTCTATCCCGATCACGTGACACTTACGTGATTGGGGCAAAACCGCATTTCGGGCGCTTGGCAAGATGGATATCATATGAATACAACATCAATACAAGGCATCCGCCTACGGATGCAAACATGAAAAGCACAACGACATCCATCTGCTATCCCAGGCTGCCGACCAGGAACCTAACCCAAGACTGAAGAAGAAGAAGAAGAAGAAGAAGAAGAAGAAAGAACTCCAACACAACGAACATCGCTCTCACGTCAAGACATCGGAAACCTGCACCTGCAACTGTTGTTGTAGTATCTGTGAGCCACGAGGACTCAGCAATCCCATAACCATGGGTATCAGGACTACCAAAGCTTAATAGGTAAGGAGAGGTAAAGTGGTGAGGTTGCAGCAGCGGCTAAGCAATATATATGGTGGCTAACTTACGAGTACAAGAATAAGATGAGCATCTACGCAAACGGTCGCAAACTAGTAGTGATCTCTAAAGATGCTACACTACCTACGAGTCAAACATAACCCCACCGTGTTCTCTACTCAAAGTGAAAAGAGACAGTCACGGTTACTCACACAGTTGTGTGTTTTAATTCGGATCCTCTGTCAAGTTTTCTACAACCGGACATTAACATATTCCAATCTGCCACATAACCGCGGGCACGGCTTTCGAAAGATCATAACCCTACAGGGGTGTCCCAACTTAGCCCATCACAAGCTCTCACGATCAGCAGAAGTAATAATAATATTACCCCTTATCTTAGGGACAATCCGATCAGGCTCGGTATCCCGGTGCACAAGACATTTCGACAATGGTAAAACAAGTCAACAAGACCTCCCGGCGTGCCGACACCCTGATAGTAGCCGCACGTATCTCGTCTCAGGCCACGTCCGGATGAGCAAAGCGTACAGGAGCCAGATACCCCAAGTTGGCAAGGGGCGGTTCCGCACAGTGCTCTATTGGGGACCAACACCATCAGCACTGGCCCCCCTGTATGTAGAAATAATCCTCGGGTAGCGCAAACTCCCTATGCAATTAATTAATTAATTAAGTTTTTATTATGTTGCAATAAAACCAATGTTGGGCCTTGCTGGAGGAGTTTTATTCAAAGACAAAGTGGCAAGGGGTCCCCATATACCCAACCATGTAAGGAACGCAAAATCAAGGAACATAATGCCGGTTTATCGGCTCCTAAGGTGGCATGAGTGGAACAAAACACCGAGCAAAAGGCCAAGCCTTCCACCCATGCCCAGTATATAGGTGTGTTAATAATAATAATAGATATTGTGATATTCCAACAACAAGTTCCAACATGGAACGATCTTCATCTTCACTTGCAACTAACAACGCTATAGGAGGGGCTGAGCAAGCGGGTAACATAGCCAAACAATGGTTTTGCTAGGAAGGTGTCAAAGGTTAGAGGTTTCATGGCAACAAGGAGAGGGGCTCACAATAAAGATGGGTAGCGCGACATATAACGATAGCATCGAGACAACTAAGCATGGCAATGATAGTAAAGGTATCCACGGGTATGGTCATCTTGCCTGAGATCCCGCAAGGAAGAAGAACGGATCCATGAAGAAGATGAAGAAGAAGCCTTGAAGACGAACCACGTGTAGACGAACGAATCCTCACGATCACAACGGAAAAGAACTAGCGAGAAGAAAGCACACAACAAGGTAAACACACAACACAAGAACACGACAAGATGCTCAAACAAGTATGATGCAAGATAAGTCTATATATGATGCAAAACATGGCAAGGGATGAAGCACACAAGAACTACACAAGCCAACAAGTTTAAATGAGGCCGGAAACTACCTATAACAAATCCGGTAAGCCCTCATATGCATAATTTGAAATTAGTCCAGATCAGAACAAACCTTAAGTTAAAGTTGTTAAACAGCAAGTTAACATGCACTATGATGATCTACACGAAATTCTAGTCAAGTTTCATATAAAGTTTGTTTAATTCGGAGCTACGGTCTAGAAGATATGAGCAAAACAAGACAAGCATGGCAATGGTGCAAGATGCACCCACACATCAAGCAAACACACTCCAAACATGTAAACAACATGATTTTATTCTTCTACATGCAAAATCACACATGTTTCATATAGGGCACACTCAAAACGGAGCAACGGGCTAAAAGATACAAGCAAAACAAGTTACAATGCAAAGTTGAAGTTAACAGCCACATGGCAACTTTGGAGCAATGTAAATATAAGCTAAAGCACCCAAACATGATAACAAGAAGAATGTATGTGAAGTAGACATGATACTTAACAAGTATGAACTTAGAACACACCCAAAAGCTTGCTGGAACACATTTAAACAAGCATGGCAAGTTGCAATAAAATTATCCAGACTTAGTCAAAATCTGGGAAGGCAAAAACATCATCACGATGCTGCCTTCGGAGGCACAAAACAACAAGCATATCAACTCAACTAAGTATATAAAGAGCACGGACATGAAGTAGACATAGCATACATCAAACAACTCCATTGGAGCATTTCCATAGGAGGCATGGATCAATAGCAACAAGCTCCACCAAATTGAACATGCTGATAAAATCCTGACAGGTATAATTTATAGCAACTTGAGAGCAAGAAATAAATAAGCTACAGCAGGTCATATGAGCAAGTAAGGGCATGAATGGATAGACAATAACATGGAAAACAAGACATGATCATTGTCCACTCCAAAACAAGCATGGATTTGGCTAGGGCATCAAGCAAACATGGCATCAGGTTATAACAGATTCCAGACTTAGCACTTTTTTCACTAAGTATAAAACAGCAACAACAACATGGCATGTTTACAAGCTTGTTTAAGTCAACACAAGGCATATCATGGAAAGTGGATTGCACCACAGCAAAGACCATATGATTGTGCTTCTAAAACATATAGACATGTGGCATGAAGACAAACACATCAATAGCAATGAGCAAGTGAAATCAGCATCTCATAACAAGTTTCAAGACTTAACAGGCAAATGCACTTTTGCAACAGAGATTAACATGGCAATATGACACCTACATGAATGCTACAGCAACCAACATGTAGAGAACTTCACAATGAACATTTTGACATATCATATGCTCCATTTGGATAAACATGCACCAAGTTATCATATCTCAAACATGGCATCAAATTAACAAGTAACAGCAGTTTATAACAAGTAGCATTCTTTCAACAGTGATTAAGGCATCAAGATGATCTCAAACAAGCATGGCACAATGGAACAAAGTGTAGAGCATGTCACCACGATCATTTCGACATATCATTCACTCAATTTGGACATACACACAAAAAGATATCACCATGCAAACATATGATGTTTTTTGAACATGTCACTTTTGCAAACTTACTCAACAGCTAGTTAAAACATTTTAAACATGGGTGAAAGTTGATTATTGTGAAACTAGATAAAATTCTAAGCATTTTTCATGTACAAAGTTTTTACAAATTATGCATAGTTTGTGAGATATTGAATGCATGAACACGAGGGGCTTATTTGCAAAACTGCACATCTCTGGATAAAAACAAAATCGTCCCGGGAGAAAAAAACAGGTGTTGGGCTGAAACAGGTTGGCCCAACAGTGGTTCAGAGTGAGAGAGGCAAGGGCGCTGGGTGGGCTTCTCACAAGAGGGCCCATAGGCCATCGGTGCGGCTGGAAGAGGCCAGGTAGCTGGGCCAACGCACTGCTGGCCCAGGCGGCGAGCAAGGCGGAGCGCTTCGTCGTCCTCCCCGAGCGTTGACGAAACGGCGGCGGCTCGGTCGAGCTCCGGCGACGAGAAGAACGGCAGAGCGGGGCGTCGGAGAGGTGGAAGGAGGCCGGAAACGGGAGGTTCTAGGCGCGACGACCCCGGATCCGACCTCGGAGGTGGTTGACGGCCATCGAGCAGGCGGATCCGGCGAGAAGATCCCGGCGGCGGCGCGCTCCTGGCGCCGGCGGTGGGGTTCCTGGTAGAGAGAGAGAGCGGTCAGCGGGAGGGAGAGACGAGGAGGAGAAGGAGGCGACGGGCGGTGGTGCTGGCCCGGCGAGGTCGCCGGCGGCGACGTCCCGGTGAGGCGGCGGCGGTGCACATGGCGGACGGCGGGGTCAGGTCGAGGGGCTCCTCCCCTCGGTCCAGATCGAAGCGAGGGAGCAGCGGGAGGCGCGGGAGCACGGGCCCGGCTCAGCCCACGGCGGGCCTGGCTTGGGCCGGAGCGGGCTGGCGGCGGGGAAGGCGCCAGGAGGCCAAGTGGCGTCCTCCGGTTGGCCGAGGGCGCTGACTGGGCGGCGGCTGGCCAATCGGGGCACGCCAAGTGGCGTTGAAGAGGTGGAGGCGCCGGATTTGGAGGAGGAGGGGGTTGGCTGCGCACAGGAATTGAGGAGGAGGTGGAAGAAGGCCAAAAATGGCAGGGGAAGAGGGCTTAAATAGGCTGGGGGTCTAGGGATTAGGGTTTGGGGTGTTTTGGGGCAGATCGGAGCCCTCCGATCGCGATCCAACGGCACCGGAGCGGAGGGGAAGTTAGGCAGGCCTAGGTGGGCTGTGTTAGAGGAGGTGGGCTGAGATGAGAGGGGAGGAGAGAGGCCCGCGGGGGTTTTGGGAGACCGAAAACGTCCGACGTTTAAACCGGCGACTAGTGCCGCTATATATATCCGTTGGGCTATCAAACGGACTCCGAATGCGATGAAATTTGGCAGGCGGCCTGTCTACACTATAATAATACCACACGCCACTCACAAAATAATATTCGGAGGCACCGCGGGCACGTGCAAGTGTGTCTGGGCTCAGAACGGACAACGGAGAGGACGGGCGGACTCGGACGGATGCAAGTTTTGAAAAC
Organism: Secale cereale; assembly: GCA_902687465.1. Taxonomy (NCBI): domain Eukaryota; kingdom Viridiplantae; phylum Streptophyta; class Magnoliopsida; order Poales; family Poaceae; genus Secale; species Secale cereale. The sequence continues at coordinate 275,994,334 of LR738714.1, read as the reverse complement.
ATGATGATGCAACACACATGATGACATGGCAAGATGCAACACGCAAGCAGATGACATGGCAACGGCAACGAATAACTGGCTGACACCTGGCACAACGGTCTCGGGGTGTCACAGGATCCCTCGTGGAAGAACCTGATTCGGCAGCTGCGGATGCCGCTGGAGGTGGCCGGAGAAAGTCGATCCTGGAGGCAAGGTACCGGCGTCCTGGCGGCGGGGTCTTGCTGCAGGAGGCCTGCGCGGCGACGACGGACGAGTAGAGGCAGAGGAGGCAGTCGTGGCGCCGCACAGGAAGCAGGGGTGCTGAACTTCGGCAAGGGCGGCGCTCCAAACGGCGGCGGTGGTGGAAGGACTAGACCCGGAACTCCATCGGGCAACCATGGCTGCTCCCTGGATAGCCAACAGAGAAATGTGAGGCGAGGGAAGAGAGAGAGAGAGAACACGTAGTTGAAGAGAAAACGAGAGGAGCGACGAGGTCCTGCAGCTGCTGTTGCGGTGGCGCCCGGCGCGAGGGAGGTCCGGAGGAGGAGGCATGGGACGAGGCAGGGCTTGGGCGGGAGAAGGAGGGGCGCTACGAGATTCGGGCGGCTGCGCTTGTGGTGGTTGGCTCGCTGGGGAAATCGAGGGAGAGTGGGTGGATCTAGATCCCGAGGAAGATTGTGGTGGCGGCGGCTAGAGGATCCCTACAAATTAGGGGTCTGGTCTGTTTTGGGTAAGGGTTGGTCTATATATAGGGACTATAGGACTAGGTTTGGACCCTTCCATCATAATCGGACGGTCCGAGATAAATAGGTTAGGAGAGTACAACAAAGAACCGAAGATATTTTAGGGTGTTTGGGGATGATCTGGACCCAACGGTGATGACTAAGCGGTTTGCGTCCGGGTAAGTTTCGGATGCGCTCGCGAGGGGGTCGAAGAGAGGTTGACAAAGAGAAAGGGCCTTAACAAAACATCAACAGAGACAAGCGAGAAGCGGCAACTACAAATGACTACGAATTTTATGAAAACATGTGAATGCAATGCACATGATGCCATGATGAAATGCAACAAGCAAATAAAACACATGACTAAACTCAGAATGCATGGAAGGCATCTGGAGCGTCGGTCTTCGGGCGTCACAACTCTCCCACACTAACAGAGGATCTCGACCCAAGATCCTAGGGATGGCACCGGTTATAAGAGGAAAAGGAAAAGGTAAAACAAAGTTGCTTCTTGACAAACGAGTGAAACCACGAACCTTGGGTGGTTGAAAACTTGAATGAAGGAATAGAATGGAGATGAATGAGATTGCAAACACTCCATTAGCAAAGAGGAACAAGGAACATTACGAGAACCTTGTAGGTCAATAGACATGAACCAAGAGCTCACGGATGTCGAAAGAATTTAAAAACCACTCCGGTTAAAACAAGATGGAGAAGTAATAAGAACGAAATGATTCAGACAGCATTCCGGCTGAAAATGGAAGGAATTTAACATGAACTTGAGAAGATTGGATGATACTTGATGAAATCAGCAACACGCTGCCCCCAGAACAATTGAAAGAAGGGCACAAGGGGTAAGAAAGTTTTCAGACAACACTCCGGTTAAAAAGAGAGCCAAAACTTGATAAAATGAGAGAACTTGAATGGAGGACACGACACTCGTGTTATATGGACCAGAAAGGAAAAGAACATGATCTTGGTATGACAATATGATGGTTCGAAGAGAGCAATATCACAAAGCCTCCGGAACGAACAATGGAGTGAAAAGAACAAAGAAGAAGAACATCTTCTACTAGAAATCAATTTGAAAACATCCTTACAAAGAAGGGTTGAGCAGAGTTGTTGAAGAATGAACAATCAAATGATATACTCCTCGTGGACTTATGAAAACATCTCAAAACTAGAGGTGAAATTCTGCCACTAATGGAAACAATTGATTGAATTGATATCAACAAGGAGACGAAAAACTTATTTCACTGGGAGGATAAAGGAAGAACTTGGGTCATTTATAAGCACCATAATTAATCCTTAGGGAAAGCTTTTAGGTGAAATACAATCCAGGATAACTCCAATGAAGAAATTGAAGGGCCGAAAAGATCTCCTGAACAAAGAAAAAAATGATGGGTTTAAATATCTCATTCCTGACAACTTGTGAATCAGAAAACACGAAATGAAATTGTCAAGAATGACATAACACCATCTCAAAAGAAAAGTTAGCAATTGTTTGCACTTCGAAGTGCAAGAATAAGAATACTTGAGCTCGTCCAATAAAAATCTTGATGAAACTTCGAGAATGAAACGAATCTTTGATGAACCTCCATGAAGAACTCTGATAAGAAAAGTATGAGAAGTGAATGATGAAAAGAATAAGATTGAAGCCTTGCAATGATTTAAATGGAGGTTCTGACGGGGTAATTGAGAGAGTTTGGACCTCCAGAAAGAAAAGAAAAACAACCATGAATTTGATATCATGAACGAACACCAGACGAAGGAATTAAGTCACCTTGAAGGAATAAGAATAAGAATTATGTCATGGTTACCCTTCATCAATTTAAATTGATGAGAAGCAATGGATAGGCATGCTACTTATTCTATTACAAAGAATTAAAGAGAGATCTCACACGATCTCGAGAAAGTTTCAACGAATCACTGGTAGGATTTTAGAAAGAACGAGTGAAATGATATGGTAATATGGAAGAGGAATGTCCAATGAACCACCGCAAGAATTGAAATGAATGAAGAAAAGAGAACGAATCGCCAGAAAGAATTATAAAAAGAACCAAGGCACTTGAGGAAACTTATATACAAAGGAACAAAGGGATCATGAGCAGTGTATGGAATACTTGAATGATGCACCAGAAGAATTAGAGGGTGGGAGCAAAACAGAAAATGAATTATTCTTCTAAAAAGGATTGTCTCTGTCGAATCCAAATAAAATACCTCTGAAATGCTCCGAATGGGTAAGAAAGAATTTCTGACAAACGCAATAATTTGAGATAATAGCATGAAGCTAGAACCTTGAATTTTCAAGAGAACGGACCATTTAGGAGAATTTCTCCTTCGGTCTTCAAACTGAGAATGATGATGAGGCACCACAAAAATTGTTGAGACACTCCCGAACAATGGAAAATAGGAATTATGAACCAAAGACGGCAAGAATTTGAAAACTATCTCGGAGAAGGCATATGACTGATGAAAATTCATTCTTACGTCACACTTTGAAAAGAATTTAATAATAACTCCAGAAAAATTAGAAGAGTTAGGTAAGATCCTGGGAAATAACTTGTGGGTTAGGGCCTACTCAAAAGAAACACCATTGAAATGATTACTTGAAAGAGAGATTGCACCGGTTGAATTAAATGGCTTGAATGAGATAACAACCTTGAAATAGCTTGAACGGATTAAGAATGGAAACACGAATCTTCTGAGATGTCTTCAACACTCCGGATATGAATAAAAAGAGTTGTATCAACAAGGGAGACCTTGCATAAGAAATTCCAACATGGGAAAATAAGTGAAACAAGAGGAAAAGATATGGTTAACACCAAAGTTTGAATTTAATCCACCAGAAAAGAATATGAGAATGAAGAATGATGAACTTGAAACTCTTAAGCATCTTCATGAGAAATCACTGGATGAAACATTAAAGAAAAGAAAATTGATGAAGAGACTTCACATGAATAAAATGGATACTTGACTTGAGATTTCTGGCTCCAAGAAGAAGAAGGGTCGGAGGGTGGGGAAAAACAAAGACAACTTGGGATGAATGAAACAGATGCCATTGAGAAAAACTAAGAATTGGTCTTGCACATATTGAAAGGATCACATTAACTTGAAGAGAAATGCACTGGTTGAAAAAGAATTTAACATGGCAATCTTGATGATCAAGAAGGATTAGCACTCCCATAGAAATATGATAACACCGATTAGGAAAGGTATGGAATCAACACTTGACATTGAAGCAACTCGAATACCACAACTCAAAACAAAACAAAGGATTTGGCTTGTAAAATAAGCCGGAACAAACATATGATAGAGATTTCGCCCAAATTTTTCGCGATGAG
>LR738714.1:275944820-275990155 GCA_902687465.1 Secale cereale | reverse complement strand
CCCCCCGGGCACGAGTTACAAAGGACGTTGCATCCCCGAATCAGCATAGCCAAGGATTCATTAAGACGCAATGTAACCAGTGTAAAATCGACCGTGACAAGCGAATCACTAGACGTTGAACCCCAACCTCATATCATGTATTCGTTGGAATACTACCTAAGAGCTACTTGAATTCCCACCTACTAATTCCCAAAACTTTCTGGTTATGCAATCTGGTGTTGGGGATACAGGGGAAGAACAATATCTCACACAACTAACAAGCCCTACATCCAGCTGTATCCATCCGTCAACACATAACCAGGCACCTTCGGAAACCGTGTACCTCAGACCTTCGAAAAGCATCCGCTATACTAGCTGTGGCAATACTCCTGAACTATCCCCCCAGTACTGGGTGACGTCGGGGTTATCTCACCACCAGACACGCATAGAAGAGTTTTCGATGTCGGCCACCTCTGGTATTCCGGAACTATAACAATACAATTGTCACGACAAGACCTCGGAGCTCAACTCCCCGGGTCCAATCCAAACATACGGGAGGCACCAAGAAAGAATTCTCGTCACAAAGATATTGGAACGATCCCAACAGTACCTGCATGATCCTAATTTTTTTTAGTGAAAAGAGGATAGGGAAGTCAAAACTTCTACGTCAAGAGTCCTCACCAGAGCGACGAAGGGGATAAGGAGTAAAAGAATTCCTACTCTCCGATATATATATTCCTAAGACTCAAAATAGTTTTGTTTCTAGACTCAACATCGGCAGTGGTTCGATCAAGCAGGGGCTCCTAGGTCGGGGAAGGCTCTGATTACCAACTTGTAATGCCCAGGATGCGGCTATAGCTCCTACATGTCGAGGCACGACTTAGAGTCATAACCGCATTCTGGAATGGTCTCAAGCATGGTATCTTTACACAACCCATATAATGAACAGGATGAAAGAGAGTTTAATAGTTGGATTACACTCGCCACGTCACACAATTAATACAATAAACATACATTCATCCAGAGAACACAGAGTCCGACTATGGATGAAATCAAACGAAGAAAAAGATACCACACATGCTAATCCCAATCAGCCCTACTAGGAACCACTACTGATCGTCGGGGTATGTCACATACATACGCCCACGCTCTTCATCGAACTCCCACTGAAGCTCTTGCACGTCTCCTATGTCAAACTCAGAGGTACATGCATCTGGTTTGTGTAGTAAACTATGAGTCATGAGGACTCATCAATCCCATTCCCAAGTATCAAAACTATCAAAGCCTTTGGGTGAGGAGAAGGTATAAAGGGTTGCAGTAAGAACTAAGCGTAGATGAGGTGGCTAGCTTACGTAATTTCAGAGTGAGAAGAGAAAGCCATTGATTGTGAACTAGTCATGATCACTAGATGATCCTGTCTATCTACGAGTCATTCATAACCCAGCCGTGTTCTCTTCCCGAACTCCCGCGAAAAGAGACCATCACGACTACACAGGCGGTAGTGTATTTTATGGAGTCTTGCGTCAAGTTATCTACAAGCGGATATTAACAAATTCCAATGCGCCACATAACGGCGGGCACAACTTTCGAAAGATCATAACCCTGCAGGGGTGTCCCAACTTAGCCCATCACAAGCTCTCATGATCAGCAGAGGTAAAACCTCTTATCTTAGGGACAATGATAAAGGCAAAGGTGTCCCGTCTTTCGATGAGATGGTGGCTATCGTTTGGATGAAGTCGACTTTGACGATCCGACTACGAACGTGCGTGGACGTCGCACCTTAGAAATCGCTAAACCAACTCCGAGAGGTTATTGACCACGTCTGAGCACGATCAACCTGACCACGAAGGTCTGTTTCCTGCAGGCAAACGAAGAACAAGCAAGAAACTGAGATTGCAATCTGGATATTGCGAATTCAAGAGGAAAGATTTATTGATCAAGTGGGGTTCTGTGACGTCTTGGTCTGGTCGTTGAACACAAACAAAGTACGCGAAGTTGCAGCTATGGCGAACTTTAATCTAAACAAAACCCAAAGTCTAAACGACGCCCTAAGGGCTATATATATGAGGGAAAGAGGGGGGAATTTCGTGGCCCTTGGTGGAGGGGTCCGAAACCAACCCTAACTCTTGTTTCCCCACACATACGGACTCTAAAAACAGCCTATACTCAAGTATTTCGAAATTACATGGGCCTGGCCCAATAATAAGGTGACGCAGCACCTATAATAGCCTCTGGACGAAATTTATGAAGTGGCATCTTGTATATTTCGTCCAAGGCTTCTCGCACTCATTATGGTGGCTTCAAAGTCCTGAAATCATCAATTGAAACTCCATTCTTGTTCCCCTTGCGCATGCCATCATCTCCATGCTTGATTTTGCTCCAATGTTCATCCTTCTTGTCCAAGCTAGGCCCTTCATTTGTAAGCAAGACAAATGTATCCAATTTAGGCAGCATCATATTCTCATGAACATTAGATTCATTACCAAGAAACGAAAGTACCTGGTAATTTAATTGGCGTGCGCGAACTCTAGTAATTGGTCCTGTATATGTGCCAGTTGTTGCTGTGGGTGTAACCTTGTTAGTGATGTCCTCATCATCCTCCCCTTCTTGAATTGAAGTCGTCCTCGACGGAAGCTCATCTTCCTCACCCAAGTAAGGCTTCAAATCTGCAATGTTAAATGTGGGACTAACCCCAAAATCTGCAGGCAGCTCAAGTTTATATGCATTATCATTTATTTTCTCTAACACCTTGAAAGGACCATCAGCACGTGGCATTAGCTTTGACTTGCGCAAATCAGGAAACCTATCCTTACGCAAATGTAACCAAACAAGATCTCCAGGTGCAAAGACAACATGTTTTCTACCCTTATCTCCAACAAGTTTATATTTAGCATTCATGCGCTCAATATTTTCCTTAGTTAACTCATGCATTTTTAAGATCAATTCAGCACGTTGTTTAGCATCAAAATTAACCTTCTCCGAAGATGGAAGAGGCAACAAATCAATAGGTGCACGAGGTAGAAAACCATAGACAATTTCAAAAGGGCACATCTTAGTAGTAGAATGCAATGAACGATTATAAGCAAATTCAATATGAGGCAAGCATTCTTCCCACATTTTCTTATTATTCTTCAAAACAGCCCTAAGCATAGTAGACAAAGTTCTGTTGACTACGTCAGTTTGTCCATCAGTTTGGGGGTGACAAGTAGTACTAAAAAGCAGTTTAGTCCCCAACTTAGCCCATAAACATCTCCAAAAGTGGCTAAGAAATTTAGTATCACGATCTGAAACAATAGTATTTGGCACACCATGCAAGCGAATAATTTCACGAAAGAACAAATCAGCAACATTAGCAGCATCATCGCTTTTATGACATGGTATAAAGTGTGCCATCTTCGAGAACCTATCCACGACAACAAATATGCTATCCCTCCCCTTCTTTGTTCGAGGTAAACCCAAAACAAAGTCCATAGATATATCTTCCCAAGGAACACTAGGGACAGGCAAAGGCATATATAAACCATGAGGATTGAGTCGTGACTTAGCTTTGTGACATGTAGGGCAGCGACCAACAAAACGCTCAACATCCCGTCGCATCTTTGGCCAAAAGAAATGTGTAGCAAGTACGTCCTCCGTCTTCTTCACGCCAAAGTGTCCCATTAATCCTCCTCCATGCGCCTCCTACAACAACAAAAGACGAACAGAGCTAGCTGGAATGCATAGCTTGTTAGCACGAAACACAAATCCATCATTAACGACGAACTTGTTCCATGTTCTCCCTTCTTTGCAATTCTGCAATACATCTTTAAATTCAGCATCATGCACATATTGATCTTTGATGGTCTCCAAACCAAATATTTTAAAGTCAAGTTGTGAAAGCATAGTATAACGACGAGATAATGCATCAGCAATAACATTTTCTTTTCCCTTCTTGTGTTTAATAACATAAGGGAAAGTCTCTATGAATTCAACCCATTTAGCATGTCTACGGTGCAGTTTTGCTTGACTTTTAATGTGCTTCAAAGATTCATGATCAGAATGTATAACAAATTCTTTGGGCCATAAATAATGTTGCCATGTTTCCAAAGTCCGAACAAGAGCATATAATTCCTTATCATAAGTAGAATAATTCAGACTAGGCCCACTCAATTTTTCAGAAAAGTATGCAATAGGTTTACCATCTTGTAATAACACACCTCCTAACCCAATTCCACTAGCATCACATTCAAGCTCAAAAGTCTTATTAAAATCAGGAAGTTGGAGTAAAGGAGCATGTGTCAACTTATCTTTCAATACCGTGAATGCTTCTTCCTGTGCAGTACCCCAAACAAAAGGCACATCCTTCTTTGTAAGCTCATTGAGAGGTGCAGCAATGGTGCTGAAATCTCTCACAAAACGCCGATAGAATCCAGCGAGGCCAAGGAAACTCCTCACGTGTGTGACCGTTTTGGGCTGCGGCCAACTCTCAATAGCTTCAATCTTGGCTTTATCAACCTCAATTCCCTGTGGAGTAACAACATAGCCAAGAAAAGAGACTCGGTCGGTGCAAAAGGTGCACTTTCCAAGGTTACCAAACAAACGTGCATCACGTAGAGCAATAAAAACAACACGTAAATATTCCAAATGTTCCTCCAAAGATCTGCCAAAAATCAATATATCATCAAAGTATACTACCACAAATCGTCCAATGAAAGCACGTAAAACTTCATTCATTAATCTCATGAAAGTACTAGGTGCATTAGTTAACCCAAAAGGCATGAGTAACCACTCATATAATCCAAACTTAGTTTTAAATGCTGTTTTCCATTCATCTCCCAATTTCATACGAATTTGATGGTATCCACTACGCAAATCAACTTTGGAGAAAATTGTAGAGCCACTCAATTCATCAAGCATATCATCTAGCCTAGGAATAGGATGACGATAACGAATAGTAATATTATTAATGCCTCTACAATCAACACACATACGCAATGTACCATCCTTTTTCGGCACTAGAATAATAGGAACAGCACAAGGACTAAGGGATTCGTGTATATAACCTTTGTCGAGTAGCTCCTGTACTTGACGCATAATCTCCTTCGTCTCTTCTGGATTGGTACGGTATGGTGTGCGGTTGGGTAGCGATGCACCGGGAATTAAGTCAATCTGATGCTCAATCCCTCGAATAGAAGGTAATCCCGGTGGCACGTCTTGTGGAAAGACGTCGGCGAACTCCTGCAAAATGTTAGTGACAGCAGGAGGCAAAGAGGAAGGCACGTCCTCGAATGAAAATAATGCCTCTTTGCACACAAAAGCATAGCAAACAGATTTGCTAAAATCTAGCTCGTCAATATCAGATTTGGTGGCAACTAAACATGCACTTTTCAATTTAATTTCAGAAGCAACAATAGATGGTTTATTATTAGGCATCATTTGTTGCTCAAATTCTTTTGCCACAATCTGATTTTCACTCTTATTTTTATCCTGTTTTGCTTTATTAGCTCTATTAATATCATCTTTCAAAATGGAATCAGGAGTCATAGGAAGCAAAGTAATATTTTTATCCTTATGAACAAGAGTATACTGATTGTTTCTACCATGGTGTACATAATTTTTATCAAATTGCCATGGTCTACCAAGTAATAAGGAACATGCTTGCATAGGTACCACATCACAATCAACATAATCAGCATATGTAGAGATACTAAAATGCACACGAACAGTACGTGTTACCTTAACCTTGCCGCTGTTGTTGAACCATTGGATGTAGTAAGGATGTGGCTGTGGTCTTGTGGTGAGAGATAGCTTCTCCACCATCTCCATGTTGGAAATATGCCCTAGAGGCAATAATAAAAGAGTTATTATTATATTTCCTTGTTCATGATAATCGTTTATTATCCATGCTATAACTGTATTGATTGGAAACTCAGATACACGTGTGGATGAATAGACAGATTTTGTGTCCCTAGTGAGCCTCTACAGGACTAGCTCGTTGATCAAAGATGACCGCGGTTTCCAGGTCATAGACATGAGTTGTCATTTGATAACGGGATCACATCATTAGGAGAATGATGTGATGGACGAGACCCAAACGTTAACATAGCTTTTGATCGTGTCAGTTATCGCTATAGTTTTTCTGCATGTCAAGTATAAGTTCCTATGACCATGAGATCATGTAACTCACTGACACCGTAGGAGTGCTTTGTGTGTACCAAACGTCACAACGTAACTGGGTGACTATAAAGGTGCTCTACAAGTATCTCCGAGGGTGTCTGTTGAGTTGACATGGATCAAGACTGGGATTTGTCACTCCGTGTGACGGAGAGGTATCTCCGGGCCCACTCGGTAATACGTCATCTCAATGAGCTCAAAAGTGACTAAGTAGTTGGTCACGGGATTATGTATTACGGTAACGAGTAAAGAGACTTGCCGGTAACGAGATTGAACTAGGTATAGAGATACCGACGATCGAATCTCGGGCAAGTAACATACCGACGAGACAAAGGGAACTGTATACGGGATTGCCTGAATCCTTGACATCGTGGTTCATCCGATGAGATCATCGAGAAACATGTAGGAACCAATATGGGTATCCAGATCCAGCTATTGGTTATTGACCTGGGAGTGTCTCGGTCATGTCTACATGGTTTCCGAACCCGCAGGGTCTACACACTTAACGTTCGGTGACGCTAGGGTTGTTAGTGAGAAAAGTGTATGGTTACCGAAGGTTGTTCGGAGTCCCGGATGAGATCCCGGACATGACGAGGGTCTCCGGAATGGTCCGGAGACGAAGATTGATATATAGGATGAAAGGTTTCGGAGTACCGGAAGTGTTCCGGGGAGCATCGGGAAATCGGCGGAGTACCGGAAAGGTTTTCGGGGGGTCCGGAAGAAGTTCTGGGCCTAGTGGGCCACAAGGGGGAACACCACAGCCCTCAGGGGGCTGTGCGCCCCCCCCCTGGGCCCTCTCCTCATGCGGCTAAGGGGGTGGGACCCCCTAGGGCTGGCCGCACCCCTTGGCCTTGGGGGGCAAGGCACCTAGGGGGGGAAACCCTAGGGCCTGGCCGCCCCCCCCTGCCCTGGCCGTCGCCCCCTCCCCTTGCCCTGGCCGCCGGCCCCTAGGGGGAAACCCTAGGGCGCCCTCACCTCTCCACCCCCCCTATATATAGTGGGGCAAAGGGAGGGCAGCCAACACAGTTTGTGCCTCGGTGCTGCCCTCCCTCTCCCGTTACATCTTCTTCTCCCGCGGTGCTTAGGCGAAGCCCTGCTGGAGTTCTTCTCCACCATCACCACCACGCCGTCGTGCTGCCGGTTCTCCATCAACCTCTCCTCCACCCCTTGCTGGATCAAGAAGGAGGAGACGTCCCCGAGCCGTACGTGTGAAGAACGCGGAGGCACCGTTGCTTCGGTGCTAGGTCTTCGGCGATCTGAATCGCGACGAGTACGACTCCATCATCCGCGTTCATAACGCTTCCGCTTAGCGATCTACAAGGGTACGTAGATCACACTCCTTCCTCGTAGTTGCATCTACTAGATTGATCTTGGTGAACGGTAGGAAAAATTTTTTGTTTCCCATGCAACGTTCCCCAACAGTGGTATCAGAGCTAGGATCTTGCGTAGATGCTTTCTCGAGTAGAACACAAAGAAGTTTGTGGCGTTGATGTTTAAATTGCTGCCCTCCTTAGTCTTTCTTGATTCAGCGGTATTATAGGATGAAGCGGCCCGGACCAACTTTACATGTCCACGTACATGAGACCGGTTCCATCGACAGACATGTGACTTTTGTTGCATAAGATGGCTGGCGGGTGTCTGTCTCTCCTATCTTAGTTGAATCGGAATAGAACAAGGCGGTCCTTGTAGAAGGTTAAATAGCAACTTGAATATCACCGTTGTGGTTTTGCGTAGGTAAGAAGCGTTCTTGCTAGATACCCATAGCAGCCACATAAAACATGCAACAACAAATTAGAGGACGTCTAACTTGTTTTTGCAGGGTATGTATGTGATATGATATGGCCAATGACATGATGAAATATATTTTGATGTATGAGATGATCATGTTGTAATAGTTAATATCGACTTGCATGTCGATGCATACGGCAACCGGCAGGAGCCATAGGGTTGTCTTTAATTTTTGTATGACCTGCGTGTCAATCATTAAGCGCTTTGTAATGCTTTACTTTATCGCTAAACGGTAGCAATAGTAGTAAGAGCATGGTGGGCGCGCGACAACCCCGATGGCGACACGATGATGGAGATCATGATGATGGAGATCATGGTGTGGCGCCGGTGACGATGGAGATCATGCCGGTGCTTTGGAGATGGAGATCAAAAGCACGAGTTGATGGCCATATCATGTCACTTATGATTTGCATGTGATGTTAATCCTTTTATGCATCTTATTTTGCTTAGGACGACGGTAGCATTATAAGATGATCCTTCACTAAAATTTCAAGATAAAATTGTGTTCCCCCCGAGTGTGCGCCGTTGCGAAGGTTCGTCGTTTCGAAGCACCACGTGATGACCGGGTGTGATAGACTCTACGTTCGCATACAACGGGTGCAAGCCAGTTTTGCACATGCAGAACACTCGGGTTAGACTTGACGAGCCTAGCATGTACAGACATGGCCTCGGAACACGGAGGACCGAAAGGTCGAGCATGAGTCATATAGTAGATATGATCAACATGTTGATGTTCACCATTGACACCACCTCATCTCACGTGATGATCGGACTTGGGTTGGTGAATTTGGATCATGTCACGCTCGAATGACCGGAGGGATGTCAATTTGAGTGGGAGTTATAATTAATTTGATTAGGTAATAACTCACTTATCATGAACAATAGTCTAAAATGTCTTTGCAAATTTTTGTTGTAGATGGCTCGCGCAGTAGCTCCCCTGAATTTTAATGCGTTCCTAGAGAAAGCTAAACTGAAAGATGACGGGAGCAACTTTGTGGACTGGCTCCGCAATCTGAGGATCATCCTCACAGCTGCCCAAAAGGTTTATGTCCTAAATGCACCGCTAGGTGACCCCCCCGCTCCCGGAGCCTCTGCGGACGTTATGAACGTCTGGCAGACGCGTTCGGATGACTATTCGATAGTGCAATGTGCCATGTTGTACGGCTTGGAAGGAGGACTTCAAAGGCGTTTTGAACGTCATGGTGCATATGAGATGTACACGGAGTTGAAGTTCATCTTTGAGAAGAATGCTAAGATCGAGAGGTATGAGACCACCGATAAATTCTTCGCTTGCAAGATGGAGGAGAATTCGTCTGTCAGTGAGCACTTACTGAAGATGTCTGGGTATTATACCCGCATAGCTGATCTGGGACTTGTGTTCCCGGATGAGGCTATCATTGACAGAATTCTCCAGTCACTCCCTCCAAGCTACAAGAGCTTCGTGCAGCAGTATAACATGCAAGGGATGAACAAGACCATCGCCGAGCTGTTTTCGATGCTGAAAGTCGCTGAGGCAGACATCCAGAAGGAGTATCAAGTGTTGATGGTCAATAAGACCACCAGTTTCAAGAAGAATGGCAAGGGCAAGAAGGGTAACTCTAAGAAGGGTGGCAAAGCAGTTGCTAATCCAGTGAAGAAACCCAAGGCTGGGCCCAAGCCAGAGACTGAGTGTTTCTATTGCAAGGGGAACGGCCACTGGAAGCGGAACTGCCCCAAGTATCTGGCGGACAAGAAGGGGGCCAACAACAACAAAGGTATATGTGATATACATGTTATTGATGTGTACCTTACCAACTCTCGTTGTAGTGCCTGGGTATTTGATACCGGCTCGGTTGCTCACATTTGCAACTCTAAACAGGAACTGCGGAATAAACGGAGGCTGGCGAAGGACGAAGTGATGATGCGCGTGGGAAACGGTTCCAAGGTTGATGTGATCGCCGTCGGCACGCTCGCTCTTCGATTACCATCGGGATTAGTTATGAACCTGAATAATTGTTATTTAGTGCCTGCGTTAAGCATGAACATTATATCTGGATCTTGTTTATTGCGAGACGGTTACTCATTTAAGTCAGAGAATAATGGTTGTTCTATTTATATGAGTAATATCTTTTATGGTCATGCACCCGAAGTTAGGGGTTTATTCTTATTGAATCTCGATAGTGATGATACACATGTTCATAACATTGATGCCAAAAGATGTAGAGTAGATAATGATAATACCACTTTCTTGTGGCACTGCCGTCTGGGTCATATCGGCGTAAAACGCATGAGGAAGCTCCATGCTGATGGACTTTTGGAGTCTCTTGATTTTGAATCACTTGACACGTGCGAGCCGTGCCTCATGGGCAAGATGCCAAGGACCCCGTTTTCAGGGACAATGGAACGGGCAAGTGACTTATTGGAAATCATACATACTGATGTGTGCGGTCCGATGAGTGTAACGGCGCGCGGTGGATATCGTTATTTTCTCACCTTCACTGACGACTTAAGTAGATATGGGTATATTTACTTAATGAAGCATAAGTCTGAAACTTTTGAAAAGTTCAAGCAATTTCAGAGTGAAGTAGAAAATCATCGTAACAAGAAGATCAAGTTCCTACGAACTGATCGAGGGGGAGAATATCTGAGTTATGAGTTTGGTGATCACTTAAGAAAATGTGGAATTGTTTCACAGTTGACGCCACCTGGAACACCACAGCGTAATGGTGTGTCCGAACGTCGTAATCGAACCCTATTAGATATGGTGCGTTCTATGATGTCTCTTGCCGATTTGCCACTATCGTTTTGGGGATATGCGTTAGAGACAGCTGCATTCACTTTAAATAGGGCTCCATCTAAGTCCGTTGAGACAACACCGTATGAACTGTGGTTTGGTAAGAAACCTAAGTTGTCTTTTCTCAAGGTTTGGGGTTGCGATGCTTATGTCAAAAGGCTTCAGCCAGAAAAGCTCGAACCCAAAGCGGACAAATGTGTCTTCATAGGATACCCAAAAGAAACAGTTGGGTACACCTTCTATCTCAGATCCGAGGGCAAAGTGTTTGTCGCTAAGAACGGGTCCTTTCTCGAGAAAGAGTTTCTCTCGAAAGAATTGAGTGGGAGGAAGGTAGAATTTGATGAGGTTATTGAACCTCTGCTTCAACCAGAGAGTAGCGCAGCACAGAAAGATGTTTTTGTGGAGCCTACAGAGGTTGAAGAGGAAGCCAATGATGATGATCAAGAAGCTTCTGATCAAGTTACTACCGAACCTCGTAGGTCGACAAGGGTACGCACTGCACCTGAGTGGTATGGTAACCCTGTCTTGGAGGTCATGTTGTTAGACAACGGTGAACCTACGAGCTATGGAGAAGCGATGGTGGGCCCGGATTCCGACAAATGGTTAGAGGCCATGAAATCCGAGATGGGATCCATGTATGAAAACAAAGTATGGACTTTGGAAGTATTACCTGAAGGGCGGAAGGCCATTCAGAATAAATGGATTTTTAAGAGGAAGACGGACGCTGACGGTAATGTCACCGTGTATAAAGCTCGACTTGTGGCAAAGGGTTTTTCACAAGTTCAAGGGATTGACTACGATGAGACTTTCTCACCCGTAGCGATGCTTAAATCCGTCCGAATCATGTTAGCGATAGCTGCATATTTCGATTATGAAATTTGGCAGATAGATGTCAAAACAGCGTTCCTTAACGGTTTTCTTAAGGAAGAGTTGTATATGATGCAACCGGAAGGTTTTGTCGATCCAGAGAATGCTGACAAAGTATGCAGGCTCCAGCGTTCCATTTATGGGCTGGTGCAAGCATCTCGGAGTTGGAATCTTCGCTTTGATGAGGTGATCAAAGCGTTTGGGTTTATACAAGTTTACAATGAAGCTTGTATTTACAAGAAAGTGAGTGGGAGCTCTATAGCGTTTCTAATATTATATGTGGATGACATATTGCTGATTGGAAACAATATAGAATTTTTGGATAGCGTGAAGGGGTATTTGAACAAGAGTTTTTCGATGAAGGATCTCGGTGAAGCTGCTTTCATATTGGGCATCAAGATCTATAGAGATAGATCAAGACGCTTGATAGGACTTTCACAAAGCACATACCTTGATAAAGTTTTGAAGAAGTTCAAAATGGATCAATCCAAGAAGGGGTTCTTGCCGGTATTGCAAGGTACGAAGTTGAGTAAGACTCAATGCCCAGTGACTGCGGATGACAGAGAAAAGATGAGTGTCGTCCCCTATGCTTCAGCCATAGGCTCTATCATGTATGCAATGCTGTGCACAAGACCAGATGTCAGCCTTGCCATAAGTATGGCCGGAAGGTTTCAGAGTAATCCTGGTATGGATCACTGGACAGCGGTCAAGAATATCCTAAAGTACCTGAAAAGGACTAAGGATATGTTTCTCGTTTATGGAGGTGATCAAGAGCTCGTCGTAAAGGGTTACGTTGATGCAAGCTTTGACACAGATCCGGATGACTCTAAATCACAAACCGGATACGTATATATTCTCAACGGGGGAGCGGTAAGCTGGTGCAGTTCCAAGCAGAGCGTGGTAGCTGATTCTACATGTGAAGCGGAGTATATAGCTGCCTCGGAGGCGGCGAAGGAAGGTGTCTGGATGAAGGAGTTCATGACAGATCTTGGAGTTGTGCCTAGTGCACTGAACCCAATGACTCTGTTCTGTGACAACACTGGTGCCATTGCTCTAGCCAAGGAACCAAGGTTTCACAAGAGGACCAGACACATAAAGCGACGCTTCAATTCCATCCGCGATTCGGTCAAGGAGGAGGACATAAACATTTGCAAAGTACACACGGATTTGAATGTTGCAGATCCGTTGACTAAGCCTCTTCCACGGGCTAAGCACGATCAACACCAAGACTCTATGGGTGTTAGATTCATTACCTTGTAATGCTAGATTATTGACTCTAGTGCAAGTGGGAGACTGTTGGAAATATGCCCTAGAGGCAATAATAAAAGAGTTATTATTATATTTCCTTGTTCATGATAATCTTTTATTATCCATGCTATAATTGTATTGATTGGAAACTCAAATACATGTGTGGATGAATAGACAGACTTTGTGTCCCTAGTGAGCCTCTACAGGACTAGCTCGTTGATCAAAGATGACCGCGGTTTCCAGGTCATAGACATGAGTTTTCATTTGATAACGGGATCACATCATTAGGAGAATGATGTGATGGACGAGACCCAAACGTTAAACATAGCTTTTGATCGTGTCAGTTATCGCTATAGTTTTCTGCATGTCAAGTATAAGTTCCTATGACCATGAGATCATGTAACTCACTGACACCGTAGGAGTGCTTTGTGTGTGCCAAACGTCACAACGTAACTGGGTGACTATAAAGGTACTCTACAGGTATCTCCGAGGGTGTCTGTTGAGTTGACATGGATCGAGACTGGGATTTGTCACTCCGTGTGACGGAGAGGTATCTCCGGGCCCACTCGGTAATACGTCGTCTCAATGAGCTCAAAGTGACTAAGTAGTTGGTCACGGGATTATGTATTACGGTAACGAGTAAAGAGACTTGCCGGTAACGAGATTGAACTAGGTATAGAGATACCGACGATCGAATCTCGGGCAAGTAACATACCGACGAGACAAAGGGAACTGTATACGGGATTGCCTGAATCCTTGACATCGTGGTTCATCCGATGAGATCATCGAGAAACATTTAGGAACCAATATGGGTATCCAGATCCCGCTATTGGTTATTGACCTGGGAGTGTCTCGGTCATGTCTACATGGTTTCCGAACCCGCAGGGTCTACACACTTAACGTTCGGTGACGCTAGGGTTGTTAGTGAGAAAAGTGTATGGTTACCGAAGGTTGTTCGGAGTCCCGGATGAGATCCCGGACATGACGAGGGTCTCCGGAATGGTCCGGAGACGAAGATTGATATATAGGATGAAAGGTTTCGGAGTACCGGAAGTGTTCCGGGGAGCATCGGGAAATCGGCGGAGTACCGGGAAGGTTTTCGGGGGGTCCGGAAGAAGTTCTGGGCCTAATGGGCCACAAGGGGGAACACCACAGCCCTCAGGGGGCTGTGCGCCCCCCCTGGGCCCTCTCCTCATGCGGCTAAGGGGGTGGGACCCCCTAGGGCTGGCCGCACCCCTTGGCCTTGGGGGGCAAGGCACCTAGGGGGGGAAACCCTAGGGCCTGGCCGCCCCCCCTGCCCTGGCCGCCGCCCCCTCCCCTTGCCCTGGCCGCCGGCCCCTAGGGGGAAACCCTAGGGCGCCCTCACCTCTCCACCCCCCCTATATATAGTGGGGCAAAGGGAGGGCAGACAACACAGTTTGTGCCTCGGTGCTGCCCTCCCTCTCCCGTTACATCTTCTTCTCCCGCGGTGCTTAGGCGAAGCCCTGCTGGAGTTCTTCTCCACCATCACCACCACGCCGTCGTGCTGCCGGTTCTCCATCAACCTCTCCTCCACCCCTTGCTGGATCAAGAAGGAGGAGACGTCCCCGAGCCGTACGTGTGAAGAACGCGGAGGCACCGTTGCTTCGGTGCTAGGTCTTCGGCGATCTGAATCGCGACGAGTACGACTCCATCATCCGCGTTCATAACGCTTCCGCTTAGCGATCTACAAGGGTACGTAGATCACACTCTCCCCTCGTAGTTGCATCTACTAGATTGATCTTGGTGAACGGTAGGAAAATTTTTGTTTCCCATGCAACGTTCCCCAACACTCCATGCTAGCCAAGTTGTTGCAACTCCCTCCATCTATAATCACGCGAACAGAACGTTCCTTCACAACTCCCTTTGTATGGAACAAATTATGCCTCTGATTTTGCTCAGCTTGTGTAACCTGCACACTCAAAACACGTTGAGCAACTAAACATTCATACCTGTCAGCATCTTCAGGAGCCATGTATTGCGTCTCATGATCAGAATCGTCTCCACCGTGTTCTTCATGTGTAATAAGAGCCAAAGTCTCCTCATCATAGTCACTAGCGGATTCATATCCACCATCCTCAGTAGCAATCATCACACGCTGAGATTTGCAATCTCTCGCAAAATGTCCACTTCCCTTACAACGACGACAAATAATATCACTGGTGTGCCCTGTTGATGCCATGGAAGAAGAAGAACTCTGTGCAGGCCCAATAGGTGTGCTCTTGGCAGATAATGGTGGTTGTGTCTGCTTCCTTGTATCACGGCTGGAGGTAACAGCTGATGGAGGTGTCGGTGCAGTAGAATGTGTGGAAGTAGAGGATGCACGCGGTGTCCATGATGAAGGTCGACCTACAGAAAAGTTAGTCCGCGCCAATGCCTGTCGATCCTGCACTTCACGTTCAGCTTTACAAGCAAGATGGAATAAACGAGTGATATTAGTATAATCCTTATACTCCAGAATGGTCTGAATCTCTTTATTTAATCCACCCATAAAACGTGCAAGCATAGCTTGATTCTCCTCAACAATACCACATCTAATCAGGCCAGTCTGTAATTGCTGATAATATTCCTCTACACAATTTTTTGCTTGTCTTAAGCGCTTCAGTTTTTGAAGTAATTCACGTTGATAATATGGTGGAACCCAACGAGTACGCATAGCAGTTTTCAAAGCAGCCCAAGTAGCTGGAATAGGATACAATCTACAATGTTCAGACCACCAAACACATGCAAAACTAGTGAAAGCACAAACAGCAGCGGGAACACGTCTCTCCTCGGGATAATGTAAACATGTAAAACGTTGTTCAGTTTCTAACTACCAAGTAAGATATATATCAGGAACATATCTACCCTCAAATGGTGGAATATTCAATTTCAGTTTAGGAAGATGGTCATGTACCTCAGGTGGTGGTGCAGCCCTACGTTGCGATGATATGCATGGGGACGACCTGGTGGTGGTGGTGCTGGTTGTTGCACGTAGTTCTGATTTTGGTCAACCTCATCCTCGTAATGGTCCTCCACCTCTGCAGTAGAAGCAAGAGCTACAGAAACATCAACAGCAGCACCAGACTTGACCAGTCTCAAGGGGAACGCGCTGTGCTTGTCCCACTTGATTCGGAAGGCGACGTCGTTGTTGTTGTTGTTGTTGTTGTTGTTGTTGTTGTTGTTGTTGTTGTTGTTGTTGTTGTAGAGGTGGGACAGCTGCAGCAGCCGGTGGTGGTGGAAAACGCGAAAGCAATTCAGCAAACTTGTTATCGAGCTTTGTTTCAAACATCTTCTCCATGCCAACTATCTTCTCCATGGCCTCGTCCAATGTGTTTAGCACATCTTGCACCTGTACACTCATCATTTGCTGAAACTTATCATGAAGCTCCTTGTTCGTCAAGTTCTCCCAGTCAGTCTCGTTGACTTGTGATCCTGGCATGGTTAGCAGTAATAGAAACACACAAGAATATGATCCTACAGACTACTAATAAGTGGTGGTGGTGACGGGTGTCACAAATCCGACAAGCAAATCTCAAATTCTTACCAGTTCTTACCTAGCAGCAGGTGGTGATCGGCAACCGTGGTAGTCAAAACTCTCAAAGCTTGGATAAAGCGATTACCAGGGAGAGTCAAACGCACGACGTAGATGTATGTGGAGCTGGGAAGGCTTATAAGATGGTAGCAAAAGTGGTCAGCAATAATCAATTCAGAGATGCAAAGTTGAATAAACGCTCAACGACGGTACTGTGCTGGTCCTAGGCTAGACCGTACTAGAGACGCGAGCCTAGAACACTAACAAAATCACGGCGCTGCACGTAATAAAGGGGAAAGCACACTCTGATTTTTTTTCGCCTCTTTTTTTTTGCGCTCTTTTTTTTTCGGTGCTTCTTTTTTTTGGCCGAAAATCACTATAATGGCGAGTGTCTCAAAACACTTCCCAAGTCAAACTAAGATGATAGGCACGAAATTTTTTTGACGAATTTTTTTTTCGGAATCAGGGCAGCGACGACGAAAAAGTGCGGTAAAAAAAACAGTATGGTGGCACGTGTCTCAAAAGACTCAGAAAAGCCCAAAAGTAGGATAGAGAAAAAATATTTTCACCTGTCGAAATTTTGGCCTAAAAACTGCCCGGGGGTCTCCAGACTTTTTTTTTGGCTTTTTCGTGGACTGTAGGTATGAAGAACAGACTCGATCTAATCTACGAAAAACTGTAAAATCTCACCGCGCAACCTGGAAATCTGATACCACTTGATAGAGGAAAAGGTGTCTCGTCTTTCGATGAGATGGTGGCTATCGTTTGGATGAAGTCGACTTTGACGATCCGACTACGAACGTGCGTGGACGTCGCGCCTTAGCAATCGCTAAACCAACTCCGAGAGGTTATTGACCACGCCGGAGCACGATCAACCTGACCACGAAGGTCTGTTTCCTGCTGGCAAACGAAGAACAAGCAAGAAACTAAGATTGCAATCTGGATATTGCGAATTCAAGAGGAAAGCTTTATTGATCAAGTGGGGTTCTGTGACGTCTTGGTCTGGTCGTTGAACACAAACGAAGTACGCGATGTTGCAGCTATGGCGAACTTTAATCTAAACAAAACCCAAAGTCTAAACGACGCCCTAAGGGCTGTATATATGAGGGAAAGAGGGGGGAATTTCGTGGCCCTTGGTGGAGGGGTCCGAAACCAACCCTAACTCTTGTTTCCCCACACATACGGACTCTAAAAACAGCCTATACTCAAGTATTTCGAAATTACATGGGCCTGGCCCAATAATAAGGTCACGCAGCACCTATAATAGCCTTTGGAAGAAATTTATGAAGTGGCATCTTGTATATTTCGTCCAAGGCTTCTCGCACTCATTATGGTGGCTTCAAAGTCCTGAAATCATCAATTGAAACTCCATTCTTGTTCCCCTTGCGCATGCCATCATCTCCATGCTTGATTTTGCTCCAATGTTCATCCTTCTTGTCCAAGCTAGGCCCTTCATTTGTAAGCAAGACAAATGTATCCAATTTAGGCAGCATCATATTCTCATGAACATTAGATTCATTACCAAGAAACGAAAGTACCTGGTAATTTAATTGGCGTGCGCGAGCTCTAGTAATTGGTCATGTATATGTGTCAGTTGGAGCTGTGGGTGTAACCTTGTTAGTGATGTCCTCATCAGACAACCCGGTCAGAATCGGAATCCCGGTGCACAAGATATTTAGACAATGGTAAAACAACTCCAGCAAGACCTCCCGACGTGCCGACACCCCAATAGGAGCCGCGCGAATCTCGTCTCAAGCCACGACGGATGATCTATGGCTACAACGACAAAAATACCCCAAGTTGCCAAGGGGCAGTGCCGCAAGCTGCTCTAGTTTGTATCAACACTCATGAGTAGCACTGGCCCGGGGGTTGATTAAGAATCCTCGGGTGCTAGCCGGTCCCTATGCATGTTTTAGTTATTATTAGGCAAATGGTAAAATCGAGGTTGGGTCTTGCTGGATGAGTTTTATTCAAAGCGAACTCTCAAGGGGGCCCGTAAACAACAACCGCATTAGGAACACAAAATCAAGGAACGTAACACCGGTTTATCGGTTCTTAAGGTGGCATGAGTGGAACAAAACACCGAGCAAAAGGCCAAGCCTTCCACCCATTGCCAAGTATATATGTGTGCACTAATTAAATAAGATATATATTGTGTTATCCTAAAGAATCCATGTTCCAACATGGAACATCTTCCATCTTCCATCTTCACCTGCAACTAACAACGCTATAAGAGGGCTGAGCAAAAGTGTAACTTAGCCAAACAACGGTTTTCTCGGAAGGTAGTTAGGGTTTTCATGGCAAGGTAGGGGCTGACAAGTAAATAGATAGGTAGCGCAACAAAGCAGTAGAGCGAGACAACTGGCAAAGCAATGATAGAGGTGATATCAAGGAATGGTCATCTTTCTTGGGACCCCGCAAGGAAAAAGAACGAGTCCATGAAGAAGACAAACGGACGTAGTCGAAAGAATCCTCACAACTCAGGAACGAAACCGAAGCTAACGAGAGAAGCAAACCGGAAAGAAACAAACAACATGGTAAACGCACAAGCATAAACATGGCATGATTCGCAAACAAGTATGATGCATGTCCGGTTCAAATATGCATGGCATGGCAAAGTGCACAAACAAAACTAGAAATTAAGTGGAGCTCAATATGCAACGAGTTGCATATTGACGAAACACCACATTTAATTATTTTGTTCGCTCTCATTTATATACAAGACAAGATTTAAATGTTGGTTAACACGGCAAGAGGTGAAGCACAAATAAACTACACTAACTAAGCAATTTCA
Organism: Secale cereale; assembly: GCA_902687465.1. NCBI lineage: Eukaryota > Viridiplantae > Streptophyta > Magnoliopsida > Poales > Poaceae > Secale > Secale cereale. Next base: position 275,971,021 of record LR738714.1, on the reverse strand, counting down.
ATGGGTCAGAAACAACAAACAACAATTCCAGAAAATCCCCATCTGCATATTTCAAATTTGGTGTTGTTTTGCCTAAACCATATTTTAGAGTTGTTAAACAAGGAAATAAAGTGCACCATATTATCTTATGCATTTTTCTACCCCATTTACATAGAAAGTTTTAGAACCGAGCTACGGTTATTAAGTTATGAATTAAACCATTTTAACATGACATTTGTGCAAACTAATTCAAACAGCAGGTTTAAACATTTTAAACAGGGATGCAATTTTGTTATTATTATTCTACACCAAAATCTAGGCAATTTTCACATATAAAGTTTTTGCATATGATGCACGGATCATGAGTTATTAAATGTATGAAGTTTGAGGGTCAAACTGTAAAACTGTAGTTTCTGGAATAATAGACAAATTTGCAGACGCTGAAAAAAAAACCTAGACGGGCCTAAACTAAAACTTGATCAGGCCCATAGAAAAAATAATAACAAAAGGAGGCGCTGGGGGTGTGGCCTCACCCAATGGGCCAAGGGCCCAAGGCCCGGTCGGAGCAGACGCAGGCCAGAGGTTCGAGGCCCGCGCATGCGGTTGCACGAGATCGAGCACACGACAGGGGCTTCGTCCTCTGCCTGAACTATTCCTGCTGGCGGTAGCGACCCGATCCGGCGGCGGGGACGGCCTGTCTGGGCGGCAGGCGGCCGGATCGAAGAAGAGGCACCGACGGCTCCTGGCGGCGGACTTAGCGCGACGGCGGCGAGGTATTAGACCGGCGGCAACGGGTGCTTTTGGAAGGCGAGCTTGGGGCTCGAGGTAAAGGAGGCGGATCCCTCATGGACGAACCCAATTCGGCAACTGCGGATGGCTCTGGAGGTGGCCGGAGGAAGTCGATCCCGGCTGCGAGGTACCGCCGTCCTGACGGCGGGGTCTTGCGGCAGGAGGCCTGCGCAGTGACGACGGACGAGCAGAGGCAGAGGAGGCAGTCGTGGCGCCACACTGTAAGCAGGGGTGCGGAACTTCAGCAACGGCAGCGATCCAAACGGCGGCGTTGGTGGCAGGGCTGGACCCAAAACTCCATCGGGCGACCACGGCTGCTCCCTGGACAGCCAATAGATAGATGTGAGGCGAGGGAAGAGAGAGAGAGAGAGAGAGAGAGAGAGAGAGAGAGAGAGAGAGAGAGCACGTAGTTGAAGAGAAAATGAGAGGAGCGACGGGTCCTGCAGCTGCTGTTGCGGTGGCGCTCGGCGCGAGGGAGGAGGCAGGGCTCGGGCGGGAGAAGGAGGGGCGCTGCGGGATTCGGGCAGTTGGGCTTGTGGTGGTTGGCTCGCTGGGGAATCAAGGGAGAGTGGGTAAGGATGGCAATGGGCCGGGTTTGGATCGGGTTAAACAATATGAAATCCTTATCCATGTCCATGAAGACAATCTTTGCCCGCCCATGAAAAAATCCATGGGTGAAAAATTATGTCCATGTCCAAACCCGATGGATATCCATACCCACTGGATATCCATTGGGTCCTCTCTAGACATATAAATAAGACATAACACAATGTTAAAATAAGATCTTCCATTCTTCACTTTGTGGCAGGCTAGGCTTCACTTATGGTAAATCAATGTCCACTAACAACATAAGATCATTTAGTATTTTTTCTAACAAATGAGAATGATGAGTCATTTAACAAGGAGATAAAAATAAGGGAAGGGCATTGGGGTATGTTACAGTGGGGATTGAATGTCAACTAATAGAAGTTATGACGCGGATTGTGTAATTTCTTTTGCATGTTTTGGATAACAAAGTGTAAAATTGCAGTGGGGCATGTGACTGTGGAGTAGGGATAGCAGATTTTTTTTCCATTAAGTCATACTATCAGGTCGGGTTTGGATATACCCACGGGTACAAGATTATATCCATGCCCTACCCACGAGTAATCGGGTCGGGTTTGGGCGCTGCCCATGGACACAAAAACATATCCAAACCCTATCCATTCGGGTCGGATATCCATGGATATGCATGTCCATGGATAAAATTGCCATCCTTAAGAGTGGGTGGATCTGGATCCCGAGGAAGATAGTGGCGGCGGCGGCCAGAGGATCCTTAGAAATTAGGGGTTTGGTCTGTTTTCAGCGTGTTTGGTTGGGGGTATTTGCAGCTAGGGAATGGGAATTAAAGGGGTACGAGACTTCAAATCTAGTGTTTGGTTAGAGGGATTGGGAATTCATAAGGGAATAATCATGGGACTTGAGGCTCCAACTCCCACCGTTTTATTAACAGAGGAGGGGGTGGGAGTTGGTAGGGAATTGTTTTAGTGAGTCAATCTTAACCGTTCATCATAACTTACATTAACTTCCCTTGTCTATTCCCTCGTCAATTCCTACGAACCAAACAAGGGAATACAACTTCTCCTCAAATCCTCACACATAACTCCTATCATGCACCAAACAGAGGATTGGGAATAAAACGACTCATCCCATGTCTAATCTCAATACAACTCCCTGCTCTAAACTCCCATTCCCCTTCCCAAATATTGCCAAACACGCTGTTTGGGTAGGGGTTGGTCTATATATATATGAACAATAGGACTAGGTTTGGACCCTCCGATCGTAATCGGACGGTTCGAGATAAATAGGTTAGGAGAGTCCAACAAAGAACCAAAGATATTTTAGGGTTGTTTGGGGATGATCTGGACCCAACGATGACAACTAAGCGGTTCGGGTACGGGTAAGTTTCGGACGCGCTCGCGAGGGGGTCTAAGAGAGGTCGACAAAGAGAAAGGGGCCTGACAAAACATCAACAGAGACAAGAGAGAAGCGGCAACTACAAACGACATTGGGTTTTATGAAAACATGCGAATGCAATGCACATGATGCCATGATGAAACGCAACAAGCAAATAAAACACACGGCGAAACTCAGATACATGGAAGGCATCTGGAGCGTCGGTTTTGGGACGTCACAAGGAGCATCCGAGTCATTAACTAGGGGTTGCGAAGGGACAGCTGGCTCGTGAGATTTTTCTTTCTGAGACTGAGCCTGTGAGCAATCATGTGACCTTTCTGTCGGAGCATGAGGTACATTATTCTTCGCAATTTTCTTTCGTTACTTTTTCTTTTGCTGAGCAGCTTGATCAATGTGGCCTTTGACTAGGTCATTGTAGCCAGTACCCTTTGCTTGATGCTCATCATAGATATTGTAAACAATTCATCTAGATTTGCGAAAAACTAACCTTCTACAGAGGAGGAGAGACATGGCACGGTTAATGTCCCTGTAGGAGTCTTCGAGTGCTTTAATGAAAAATTTTGAAGAAGCAGTTTCCATCTAACCATCAAGGTCATTTAGTTTAGCACAAAGAGTGTTCAGTACTAGAATCTGGCACTTTTCCATCTGCCCTGCCATGGCAGATGGCAAAGGCATGGTCGGTGGATGGCAAACAGTTTGTCTGAAACCCTGTGGGCAAAGGCTTCTTTGCCGTCTGCTGGCTGATGGCAAAGAGCATGTGCCTTTGCCATCAGCTGGCAGGGCAAAGCCTCTTAACGGGGTTAGCCCCGTTAGAAGGCTAGCGACATACTTTGCCGTCTGCCAGCAGATAGCAAAGGCTGCAGGCTCTTTGCCGTCAGCCAGTAGATGGCAAAGGCTGTAGGCTCTTTGCCGTCTGCCAACAGATGGCAAAGGCTGCAGGCTCTTTGTCGTCTGCCAGCTGATGGCAAAGGTTGCATGCTTTGCCGTCTGCCAGCTGATGGCAAAGAGCTTTGCCATCTGCTGGCAGCTGACAAAGAGCCCAAATAGGCCAGCCCAAATTTTACATGTAGATGACATGTGACCTCTTTGCCATCTGCCAGCTGATGGCAAAGCTCTTTGCCATCTGCCAGCAGATGGCAAAGTGCCTATATTGCCCCATTTAATTTTGTTTTTTTCTTATATCAATTCATTTTCACAGAAAATCAAACACAAATATATTTATATGACCAATATAGCATATTCAACACATATTACCAATAGTCATGAACACATATATATCCAACACATGTTACCAGTAGTAGCAAGTTTCATCCGTACATATACATAGTTTCATCAATATTACACAGTTTCATCCATAGGTAGCAAGTTTCACAAGGTCAAAACAAAAACTAAATACAAGCACTCCTTCAACCCAAGCTTCTGTGATCTTAAGCAAATCTGTAAAATGGGAAAGAAGAAAGTTAGAAGAAGAAGACTAGAAGAAGAAGATTATTGTGATGCAACTAAAATGTGAAGATTATTATGATGCAACTTATATCTGTAAAATAGGTCATTTTGGAGCTAAGTAAGGTTATTATGTCATTTTGGAGCTAGCTAAGTATATGAAGTCATTTAGGAGCTCAAATATGTCATTCTTAAGCATATTATGTCATTTTAGAGATAGTTAAGCATATTAAGTCATTTTGAAGGAAAAGATGCTAAGTATAGGCCATTTTAGAGCTATCCTAGGTTAAACAGGTCATTTTTAAGCTAGCTAAGCATATTAAGTCATTTTGGAGGAAAATGGTAAGTATAGGTCATTTTAGAGCTATCCTAGGTTAAATAGGTCAATTTGGAGCTAATTAAGCTTATTATGTCATTTTTGTGCTAGCTAAGCATATTGAGTCATTTAGGAGGAAAAATGCTAAGTATAGGTCATTTTAGAGCTAGCCTAGGTTAAATAGGTCATTTTGGAGCTAAGTAAGGTTATTATGTCATTTTGGAGCTATCTAAGCATATGAAGTCATTTAGGACCTAAAATATATCATTTCTTAAGCATATTATGTCATTTTAGAGTAAGCTAAGCATATTAAGTCATTTTGGAGGAAAATATGCTAAGTACAGGTCATTTGTAATGCCCCAGATGTAACACTTTTCCAATATGGCAATATAAACTTTGGCTTCATCAATTCCTTTCCGGACTCTTCTTTTTTTTGGGTTCTTCGTTTTGTCGTGTGCGTGTGTGTATTTCATCCATGTCATGTTGTCATGTGCATTGCATTGCATTTGTGTTGTCACTTGCATCCGGTCCCACTCGTCTCTTCCCGTTGTCTGTTTCGAGTTACGACGCTCTCACACGTGTCCGTGGCATCCCCGAGTCCTTCTTTCGTGTGTGGCCATGTAATGGTTCCGGAATGACGCGAGACTTGTCGTGCGATGCTGTTTTGGTACGTGTAGGCCGCCTGTCAAGTTTCGTCGCGTTTGGAGTTTGTGTGATACTCCAACGATTAACCTAGTGGGCTAAAAGAACCTCTTCTTTGAGGCCCAAGACCCCCTCCACAACAGCCCACTAACCCAGCACAACCCTTCCCATCATCTCGGTCGTCGAATTGTGATCGTGTGCCCAAAAACCGCTCCCAATTTGAAGTCTCCTAGCTCCTTGTGCCTATAAAAACGTCCCCCCATGCCATTTATTCGTCCAAAACCCTAGATCCAACCCTCCACCACCGCCGGACACGTCCGCCCGGCCGCGCCGGACCAATCCGCGCCTGCCACGTGGCCACCGCCGCCGTCCCACCGAGCCGGCCCGCGAGGCCCGACGCGGGCCCGCCGCCGCCGCCGCCGATCCGGCCCGTCCATCTCCACACGCCCCGCGCCGCAGCGCCTTGTCCCCGCCACCTCCGGTCGCCGCCGCCCCGTCGGCCGCTGTCGCCGGATCCGCCGCCGCCTACCGCGAGCTCGCCGCCCCTCGCGTCCCCGTCGCCAGGAGCTCGCCGCCCCGCCACCTTCCTCCGGGCCCCCGTCGGCCACCTCGCCGTCGGTGCTCCACTGGGCCCCCGCCGGCCACCTCGCCGCTGAGCCCCGCAGCTCCATTGCCGGAGCGAGGCCGCCGTCCCGTCGCCCGATCAGCCGTGCGGGCTCGAACCCTAACGAGTCCGGGTCGGATCCGCACCCGATCCGCCTCCGGCCCGATTCGCTAAGCCGATCCAGATATGTGGTTGACTTTTGCCTCTAAGTCCTTTTTGATTTTTGTTGTCTGATGGCTTATTGTGATGGCGATAACTTTTTGTGTGTATGTCCAAATTGTGCTTATGATATGTCAAAATGACCGTGGTGATGTGTACTACGTTTTGTTCCATTGTGACATGCTTGTTTGAGTCCTTCTAGATGTCTTAATCTTCGTGACAAGAGTGCTACTTGATATAAACTGCTGCTACTTGTTATTTTCATGCCATGTTTGAGATGTGATAACTTGGTGCATGTTTATCCAAATGAAGCAAATGAGATGTCAAAATGTTCATCATGAGATGCTCTACTTGTTGGGTGATGTAGCATGCATGTAGGGTTCTTAATGCCATGTTAATCTCTGTTGCAAAAGTGCATGTGGCTGTTAAGTTTTGTAACATGTAATGAGATGCTGATTTGTAGAGCTTGTTGCTATTGTTGTGTTTGTCCCCTTGTCACATGCCTAGATGTTTTAGAATATCCTTCATGTGATCTTTGCTGTGGTGCAAACCATTTTCCATGATATGCCTTGAGGTGACTTAAACATGCTTGCAAACATGCCATGCCAACTTAACTATTTTAACACTTAGTGAAATTTCACTAAGTCTGGAATCTGTCGTATCCTGATGCTATGTTTGTTTGATACCCTAGGCAAATCCATGTTAGTTTTGGGGTGGCCATTGATCATTCCTTGTTGTATATATTGTTGTCTATCCATGCATGCCCTTACTTGCTCATATGGCTTGCTGTAGCTTATTTAATTCTTGCTCGCAAGTTGCTATAAAATATTGCTGTCAGGTTTTTAACGTCATGATCAAAATGTTGTAGCTTGTTGCTATTGATCCATGCCTCCTATGGAGTTTCTCCAATGGAGTTGTTTGCTGCAGGATATGTCTACTTCATGTCCATGCTTCTTGTCACCATGTTTGAGTGCTGTAGAGTATATATATCTTGCTTCCAAGTTGCTATGTGGCTGTTAATTTCAGCTTTGCATTTTTAGATCTGGACTAATTTCAAACATATGCATATGAGGACTACCGGATTTGCTTTATGTAGTTTCCGGCCTCATTTAAACTTGTTGTTCTTGTGTTGTTTCTCTGTGCTTCCTGCCTTGCCATGTTTTGCATCATATATAGACTTGTCTTGCATCATACTTGCTTGAGCACATTGTCATGTTCTTGTGTTGTTTCTATGTGCTTCCTACCTTGCCATGTTTTGCATCCTAAATAGACTTGTCTTGCATCGTACTTGCTTGAGCATATTGTCTTGTTCTTGTGTTGTTCTGGTGTGCTTCCTACTTTGATATGTTATGCATCCTAGGTGCATCTGCAGTGCATCCTAAGTGCACCATACGTGCATCATGTAGTTTGCGCAATGCACCTTATTTGATTTCGTGCCTCGTGTGATCTTGTGTTGAGTAGAGCCGGAAGCCGAGACCGAGAACGAGAACGAGGTTACTACCGAGGTTGAGTACGAGGAGCCGTCTTACGATCCCATCGACGACTCGACAGGCAAGATGACCTGACCCAGATATCATTACTATCTTTGTCTATTGCTAGAAGTCTCGCTCTTTAGCTTATTGCCTCGATGCCCATGTTTGTTTGTCAGCCTCCTATTGTAACCATGAAACTGTCTAACCACCCAACCTAGCAAAACCTTTGTTTGGCTACATAGGCTTTGCTCAGCCCCTCTTATAGCATTGCTAGTTGCAGGAGAAGATTTGAAGATTCTTGCTTCATGTTGAAGCTTGTTGGGATATCACACTATATAAACTCTTTAATTAAATCACATATATACTTGGCAATGGGTGGAAGGCTAAGCCTCTTGCTTGGTGATTTGTTCCACTCATGCCGCCCTAGGAACCGTATAAACCGGTGTTATGTTCCTTGATTTTGCGTTCCTCACACGGTTGGGGTTATGGGACCCCCTCGATAAACCGCTTAGCGCTAAGGCTTTTCCAGCAAGTCCCAACATTGGTACTCCATTTGCCTAACAACTAAAACTTGCCGAGGGAGTAATTAAGCCGAGGATTAATTAATCAAACCCCCTGGGACAGTGCTCGATTTGAGTGTTGGTCCAAAATGGGCGGACTGCAGGGCCACCTTGGGGGAACCCGAGGGCTGGTATTTTCCTGTAGGCTGACCTATCCGGTCGTGGCCTGAGACAAGATACGCGCGGCTACTATCAGGGTGTCGGCATGCCGGGAGGATTTGCTGGATTAGTCTTACCTTAGTCAGAATATCTTGAGCACGAGATTCCAAGAATACTCGGGCCTTCCCACCTTGGAGTTGCGATTCCGCAGATCGTGAGCTTGTAATGGGCTAAGTTGGGACACCCCTGCAGGGTTTTGAACTTTCGAAAGCCATGCCCGCGGTTATGTGGCAGATGGGAATTTGTTAATATCCGGTTGTAGAAAACTTGACACCATGTTCAAAACACACTACCAGAGTGAATAACCGTGACGGTCATTTTCCGAAAGGGGTTCGGGAAGTGAACACGGTGGGGTTATGATTGCCGTGCTTAGATAGGATCACTTTGTGATCACTTTGACGCTCGTGGCACTTCTCTTCCCGCTCTAAACACGTAAGCTAGTGCTAGTGCAGCTGCAACCTTTTATCTTTCTTCAGCCTTGTTCCTCACCCAAGGTTAGATAGTTTTGCTACCCGGGAACGGGATTGCTGAGTCCTCCGTGGCTCACAGGTTCTACACCACACCAGATGCAGGTACCATGGTGAACTACTCAGGTGACGGCAAAAGCTGTACTAGGAGTACGATGAAGAACGTAGTCGATACTATATGCACTATCCCGATGATCAGTAGTGGTTTCTACTAGGGGCGATTCGGACCCTGTGGCTTTATGTATTTGGTATCTTTCATTTGGATCTTCACCCGTAGTCGGGTTGTGATGTTATTTGGATGATGATTTGCTTATGTAATGTATTGTGTGATGTGGCGAGTGTAAGCCAACTATCCTTTTGCAATTTCATCCCTATTTTTACATGAGTCGTGCAAAGATACCGAACTTGAGATCATTCCAGAATGGGCTTATACCTTTAAGTCGTGCCTCGACACGTAGGAGGTATAGTCTCATCCTGGGCATTACTAGTTGGTATTCAGAGCCTTCTCCGACCTAGAAGCCCCCACTGATTGATCGAACGTTGACGGTTGAGTGTAGGCACACACTTGAAACTGTTTTGAGTCCTATATATACATCGGAGAGTAGGATTTCTTTTGCTCCTCATATCTTTTCACTCTGGTGAGGACTCCTGACGATTACTCTTGTCTTTTCTACTCTCAAAATTCACCAAAAAAAATTTAGGATCACGCAGGTATTGTTTGGATTGTTTTGATATCTTTGTGACGAGAACATTGTTCTCGATGCCTCCTGTCATTTAGGGGTTGTGGCAGTGTCCCGGGGAGTTGAGCTCCGAGGTGTTGTCGTCACAAATATATCGTAGCAGTTCTGGAATACTTAAGACGGCCGACATCGAAAACTCTCCTATGCGGTTGGTGGCAAGATAACCCCGACATCACCCAGTACCGGGGAGGTAGTTCGAGAGTATTGCCATATCTTGTATAGTAGATGCGTTTCGAAGGTCCGAGGTAGACGGTTTCCGGAAATAACTGGTTATGTGTTGAAGGATGGATACAGTTGGATGTAGGATTGGAGTTGAGTGCGTGATGCTTCCCCTGTATCCCCAACACCTGATTGCATAACTGGAAACTTTCGGAAATTAATAGGTGGGTTCATCTAGTAGTTCGTAGGCATTCTTCCAACGAATGCATGATATGGAGTTCGGGGTTCTACATTGAGTGAAGTAGTTTTATGGGCGTTTGTTCCGATCGGGAGTTGCATCTTAAAGGGTCCTTGGCTATGCTGATCCGGGGATTGCAAAACCCTTTTGTAACACGTTCCATAAGCTTTCAGCACGAATATGTCGAACGAAGCTTCTATCTTGTATTTGTTCTATCTGCTCCTTGTTGTTTTTATTTACCTTTTGTTCTCCCAAGTGGCTTCTCGTGAAGATTGTTGTTACTATTAAACTGTGGATTACATTCGTTCATCTTGTTCGAATGTTCTTGTGAAGACTATGTTGCAATTCTAGTCGTTGATTCAGCTTATATATTCTTTCAATCAATGGCTAATAGTTGTCATCTCATTCAGGATGGCTCCTAAAAGGGTTCCCAACGCTAACCCAGAGGGTGAAGAGGTTCCTGATCGTCCTCCTTCCCCTCCTCCTCCGTCTGAGGCCTGCAGAGCAATTATGCAAGCGACGAACCAGAACACCCAGATGCTTTTGCAAATGATGCAGAACATTAAACCAAATCAAGCAAATCAGGGTGCTCATGGGAACCAAGGCCAAGGCAATTTGTTCAACCAGCCTCACTTTGCTACGCTCAACCAGTTTCTGGCAAACCAACCGAAGGCATTCAGTTACTGTGTGGACCCTCTAGATGTTGAAGACTGGATAATAGATATCCAGAAGCATTTCGAGTGCAGTAACGTCAGGCCCGAGGACTATGTGAAGTTTGCAGCCTTCCAACTCAAGGACCAAGCCGCTGATTGGTGGCAGCAGTACAAAGATTTCAGAGAGGGACGTGTAATCTCCTGGGATGACTTCTGCAAGGACTTTCGTTCTCACCACATTCCAACAAGTGTCATCGAAGGTATGCGTGAGCAATTCCGCAACCTAAAGAAAGGCTCAATGACTGTCTACCAATATAATGTCAAGTTCCAGAACCTTGCCCGCTATGCCAAGAAAGACATCCCAGATGCCAAGAGCAAGATCTATCAGTTCCGTGGTGGTCTGAAGGATGAACTCCAACTAGCTCTCACCTTGTTCGAGCCTGATGAGTTTGATCAATTCTATAACATGGCACTTAAGCAAGAGGCAGCCCAGCTCAAGATGGAAGCTTCCAAAAAGAGGATCAGAGACGCTGTTCACTCCTCCTCTTCTTCCCAAGTGGTCGCAAAGCAACAGAAGTTTTGGCTTCCACCTCCTCCAGTGATCCGACCTCCCAACAACAACAACATGAATTCTGGTGGCCGTGGTTTCTCCCACCCACCCAACCCAAGCAATCAGTCAAAGAATCATTTTCAAGCTTCAAAGTCAAGTGCTCCTTATCACCGTCCTCTCTCTGAAGTGGTTTGCAACAAGTGCTCTTAGAAGGGTCATTATGCTAACAAGTGCCCCAACCCAAGGCGCCTTCCGCCTCCTCCACCTGTCAGCACCGCTATTGTCAAGCACAATCCCAAGCATGCAAGAGTGAATCTGATGAATGCAGCTCAAGCGGAGAATTCTTCTGATGTGATATTGGGTAACCTCTCAGTTAACTCTATTCCTGCTAAAGTATTGTTTGATTCTGGTGCATCACTTTGCTTCATGTCAAGACCATTCTTTACCAAGCATGATTTCATTTCGGCACCCTTGGACAAGGAGTTACCAATTACTTCTCCAGGCAAGCACATGAATTCTAGATTGTATGCTCCAAATGTATCTATTCGTATGGGTGATTACCACTTTCTGGCTTCTCCGGTTGTTCTCATCAACTCCGACATTGATCTTATTCTTGGGATGGATTGGCTTTCTCAGCATGATGCTCACATTGATTGTGCAAATAAGGAAGTCAAGCTTAATCATTCCAACGAAGACGTGATTATCTTCGCCTCTCGAGATAACACAATCAGGCTATTCTCTCTCAATGACAAGGGTGAGATTAATGCCATCTCTCAAATTCCGGTGGTCAATGAATATGAAGATGTTTTCCCTGAAGAGCTTACAGGCATGCCTCCGCATCGTCAAGTTGAATTCGTCACTGAACTCGAGCCCGGTACCGAGCCAGCATGCCGGCGTCCGTACAACCTTTCCCCTGAAGAGTTGAAGGAGTTGAAGAAACAGCTTGATGAGCAAGAGCGTATGGGTCTAATCAGGCCTAGCACTTCTCCTTGGGGCTGTGGTGTCTTATTTGTCAAGAAGAAGGATGGCACGGAGCGCCTTTGCGTTGATTACCGGCCATTGAACAAGAAGACAATAAAGAACAAGTATCCGCTCCCCAACATCAATAAATTGTTCGAGCAGCTCAAAGGATCAAAAGTGTTCTCTAAGCTCGATATCCGGATGGGTTATCACCAGATCCGCATCCGTGAAGAAGATATTCACAATACTGCATTCAGAACAAGCTACGGCTCCTATAAATATACAGTCATGTCTTTTGGCCTCGCTAATGCTCCACCCACCTTCTCGAGAATGATGCACTACATATTCAACCCCTACACCAATGAATTTGTGCTTGTTTATCTGGATGACATCTTGGTATTCTCCAAGAATGAAGAAGATCACGAAAAGCACCTCCGTCTGGTTCTCGACAGACTCCGTGAACATAAGTTCTATGGCAAGTTCTCCAAGTGCGAATTCTGGCTCGATAAGGTCTTATATCTAGGCCATATCATCTCTGCTGACGGTATTGCTGTCAACCCCGAGAAAGTTGAAGCGATTGTCAACTGGGAACCTCCTCAGAACGTCAAGCAACTCCGAAGCTTCCTTGGTCTTGCTAGCTATTGCAGAAAGTTCGTTGAGAACTTCTCCAAGATTGCCAAGCCTCTCTCCAACTTGCTGCAGAAGAATGTCAAGTACAACTGGTCTCCGGATTGTGATGTGGCATTCAAAACTCTCAAAGAAAAGCTCATCTCTGCTCCGGTTCTTACTCCTCCAGATGAGTCCAAGCCCTACGAAGTATTCTGTGATGCTTCTCTTCAAGGACTTGGTGGTGTTCTAATGCAGGACAAGAAAACTGTGGCATACACTTCTCGTCAATTGAAGCCAAGTGAGAAGAACTACCCCACACATGATCTCGAGCTAGCAGCTGTGGTACATGCCTTGATCACGTGGAGACACCTTCTGTTGGGCAGAAAAGTTGACATCTTCACCGATCACAAGAGCTTGAAGTACATCTTCACGCAGCCGAACCTGAACCTTCGCCAGACTCGTTGGGTTGAAATGATCCAAGAGTATGATCCAAGCATCGAATACACACATGGCAAGGCCAATGTCATTGCAGATGCCTTGAGCAGAAAGGCATATTGCAACAGTCTCCTTATCAAGCCGTTTCAGCCTGAGCTTTGTGAAGCATTCAGGAAGCTCAACCTCCAAGTTCTTCCGCAAGGTTTTTTTGCAAATATTCAAGTTGCTCCTACCTTGGAAGATCAGATCCGTGAGGCCCAGCTCAGTGATGCTATGGTGCAGAAAGTGAAACATGGTATTGCAAAGGGTACTCCCAAATACAAGTGCTATCGCGTTGATGAGAGAGATACCTTGTTCTTTGAGGACAGACTTGTGGTTCCCAAGGGTGATCTCAGGAAGCTCATAATGAACGAAGCACATGAATCCCTCCTCTCGATTCATCCTGGAAGTTCCAAGATGTACCAAGACCTCAAGCAATCTTACTGGTGGACTCGCATGAAAAGGGAGATTGCCCAATTCGTGAATGAATGTGATGTCTGCAGAAGAGTGAAGGCAGAGCATCAACGTCCAGCCGGTCTCCTCCAACCTCTTCCTATTCCCGAGTGGAAATTCTACCACATTGAAATGGATTTCGTCATGGGCTTTCCCAAGTCCAAGAAGGGGAATGAGTCTATCTTTGTGGTGATTGACAAGCTAACCAAAGTAGCTCACTTCCTTCCAGTCAAAGAATCCATCAATGCAGCTCAGCTGGCAGAGTTGTACACTTCCAGAATTGTTTCCTTACATGGCAGTCCTCAAGTTATCTTCTCGGACCATGGAAGTTTGTTCACATCCAAGTTCTGGGACTCCTTCCAGTCTGCCATGGGCACTAAGATCCGTTTCAGCACTGCGTTTCACCCTCATACTAGTGGTCAAGTCGAAAGAGTGAACCAGATCCTCGAAGACATGCTCAGAGCTTGTGTCATCTCTTTTGGCATGAAGTGGGAAGATTGCCTTCCGTTTGCCGAGTTCTCTTACAACAACAGCTTCCAAGCAAGTGCCGGCAAAGCTCCGTTTGAAATCCTCTATGGCAGAAAGTGCCGTACTCCTCTCAACTGGTCCGAGACTGGTGAACGTCAACTTCTTGGCAATGACTTGATCTCAGAAGCCGAAGAAATGTGCAAAGTCATACGTGAGAATCTCAAGGCCGCTCAGTCGCGTCAGAAGAGCTACTATGATGGCAAGCATCATGATTTGGCCTTCAACATTGGGGATCATGTCTATCTCCGTGTTTCTCCTATGAAAGGAACCCAAAGATTCGGTATCAAAGGGAAGCTTGCTCCTAGATACGTGGGCCCTTTCAAGATCCTTGGCAAAAGAGGCGATCTAGCCTATCAACTTGAGCTCCCTTCCAACTTTGCAAATGTTCATGATGTGTTTCACGTGTCTCAACTCCGCAAGTGCTTCAAGACTCCTGAATGCACCATTCCATTCGAGGAGATTGATCTTCAACAAGACTTCTCTTATCGTGAGCACCCCGTTGCTATTCTTGAAGAAACTGAGCGCAAGACCCGCAACAAGTCAATCAAGTTCTTGAAAGTCAAGTGGTCACACCATACCGACCAAGAAGCTACGTGGGAACGAGAAGATCACCTTCGTTCCGAGTACCCTTCCTTCTTCTAGTCCTAGATCTCGGGACGAGATCTTTTCGTAGTAGAGGAGAGTTTGTAATGCCCCAAATGTAACACTTTCCCAATATTGCAATATAAACTTTGGCTTCATCAATTCCTTTCCGGGCTCTTCTTTCTTTTCCGGTTCTTTGTTTTGTCGTGTGCGTGTGTGCATTTCATCCATGTCATGTTGTCATGTGCATTGCATTGCATTTGTGTTGTCACTTGCATCCGGTCCCACTCGTCTCTTCCCGTTGTCCGTTTCGAGTTCCGACGCTCTCACACGTGCCCGTGGCATCCCCAGGTCCTTCTTTCGTGTGTGGCCATGTAACGGTTCCGGAATGACGTGAGACTTGTCGTGCGATGTTGTTTTGGTACGTGTAGGCCGCCTGTCAAGTTTCGTCGCGATTGGAGTTCGTTTGGTACTCCAACGGTTAACCTAGTGGGCTAAAAGAACCTCTTACCTAAGGCCCAAGACCCCCTCCACAACAGCCCACTAACCCAGCACAACCCTTTCCATCATCTCGGTAGTCGAATTGTGATCGCGTGGCCGAAAACCGCTCCCCATTTGGAGTCTCCTAGCTCCTTGTGCCTATAAAAATGTCCCCACATGTCATTTTTTCGTCCAAAACCCTAGATCCAACCCTCCACCGCTGTCGGACACGTCCGCCCGGCCGCGCCGGACCAATCCGCGCCTGCCACGTGGCCACCGCCGCCGTCCCACCGCGCCGGCCCGCGAGGCCCGATGCGGGCCCGCCGCCGATCCGGCCCGTCCGCCTCCACGCGCCCCGCGCCGCAGCGCCTCGTACCCGCCGCCTCCGGTCACCGCCCCACCGCCAGGTCGCCGCCGGCTGCCGCCCCGCCGGCCGCCGTCGCCGGATCCGCCGCCGCCTACCGCGAGCTCACCGCCCCTCCCGTCCCCGTCGCCAGGAGCTCGCCGCCCCGCCGCCTTCCTTCGGGCCCCTGCCGGCCACCTCGCCGCCGGTGCCCCATCGGGCCCCCGCCGGCCACCTCGCCGCCGAGCCCCGCAGCTCCATCGCCGGAGCGAGGCCGCCGTCCCGTCGCCCAATCCGCCGTGCGGGCTCGAACCCTAACGGGTCCGGGTCGGATCCGCACCTGATCCGCCTCCGACCCGATCCGCTAAGCCGATCCAGATCTGAGGTTGACTTTTGCCTCCAAGTCCTTTTTTATTTTTGTTGTCCGATGGCTTATTGTGATGGCGATAACTTTTTGTGTGTACGTCCAAATTGTGCTTATGATATGTCAAAATGACTGTGGTGATGTGTACTACGTTTTGTTCCATTGTGACATACTTGTTTGAGTCCTTCTAGATGTCGTAATCTTCGTGACCAGAGTGCTACTTGATATAAAGTGCTGCTACTTGTTATTTTCATGCCATGTTTGAGATGTGATAGCTTGGTGCATGTTTATCCAAATGAAGCAAATGAGATTTTAAAATGTTCATCATGAGATGCTCTACATGTTGGGTGCTGTAGAATGCATGTTAGGGTTCTTAATGCCATGTTAATCTCTGTTGCAAAAGTGCATGTGGCTGTTAAGTTTTGTAACATGTAATGAGATGCTGATTTGTAGAGCTTGTTGCTATTGATGTGTTTGTCCCCTTGTCACATGCCTAGATGTTTTAGAATATCCTTCATGTGATCTTTGCTGTGGTGCAAACCATTTGCCATGATATGCCTTGAGGTGACTTAAACATGCTTGCAAACATGCCATGCCAACTTAACTATCTTAACACTTAGTGAAATTTCACCAAGTCTGGAATCTGTCATATCCTGATGCTATGTTTGTTTGATGCCCTAGGCAAATCCATGTTAGTTTTGGGGTGGCCATTGATCATTACTTGCTGTATATGTTCTTGTCTATACATTCATGCCCTTACTTGCTCATATGGCTTGCTGTAGCGTATTTAATTCTTGCTCCCAAGTTGCTATAAAATATTGCCGTCAGGTTTTTAACGTCATGATCAAAATGTTGTAGTTAGTTGCTATTGATCCATGCCTCCTATGGAGTTGCTCCAATGGAGTTGTTTGCTGTAGGATATGTCTACTTCATGTCCATGCTTCTTGTCACCATGTTTGAGTGTTGTAGAGTATATATATCTTGCTTCCAAGTTGCTATGTGGCTGTTAATTTCAGCTTTGCATTGTTTCTTGTTTCGAGTGTATGTGTTGAACCGTTGCTCCGTTTTGAGCGTGCCCTATATTAAAGTTGTGTGATTTTGCATGTAGAATCATAATACAATCTTGTTTACATGTTTGGAGTATGTTTGCTTGATGTTTGGGTGCATCTTGCACCGTTGCCATGCTTAACTTGTTTTGCTCATATCTTCAAGACCGTAGCTCCGAATTAAACAAACTTTATATGAAACTTGACTAGAATTTCGTGTAGATCATCATGGTGCATGCTAACTTGCTGTTTAACAACTTTAACTTAAGGTTTGTTCAGATCTGGACTAATTTCAAACATATGCATATGAGGACTTGCCGGATTTGCTTTATGTAGTTTCCGGCCTCATTTAAACTTGTTGTTCTTGTGTTGTTTCTATGTGCTTCCTGCCTTGCCATGTTTTGCATCATATATAGACTTGTCTTGCATCATACTTGCTTGAGCACATTGTCATGTTCTTGTGTTGTTTCTCTGTGCTTCCTACCTTGCCATGTTTTGCATCCTAAATAGACTTGTCTTGCATCCTACTTGCTTGAGCATATTGTCTTGTTCTTGTGTTGTTCTGGCGTGCTTCCTACTTTGACATGTTATGCATCATAGGTGCATCTGCAGTGCATCCTAAGTGCATCATACGTGCATCATGTAGTTTGCGCATTGCACCTTGTTTGATTTCGTGCCTCGTGTGTTCTTGTGTTGAGTAGAGCTGGAAGCCGAGACCGAGAACGAGAACGAGGTTACTACCGAGGTTGAGTACGAGGAGCCGTCTTTTGATCCCATCGACGACTCGACAGGCATGATGACCTGACCCAGATATCATTACTATCTTTGTCTATTGCTAGAAGTCTCGCTCTTTAGCTTATTGCCTCGATGCCCATGTTTGTTTGTCAGCCTCCTATTGTAACCATGAATCTGTCTAACCACCCAACCTAGCAAAACCTTTGTTTGGCTACATAGGCTTCGCTCAGCCCCTCTTATAGCATTGCTAGTTGCAGGAGAAGATTTGAAGATTCTTGCTTCATGTTGAAGCTTGTTGGGATATCACACTATATAAACTCTGTAATTAAATCACATATATACTTGGCAATGGGTGGAAGGCTAAGCCTCTTGCTTGGTGATTTGTTCCACTCATGCCACCCTAGGAACCGTATAAACCGGTGTTATGTTCCTTGATTTTTCGTTCCTCACACGGTTGGGGTTATGGGACCCCCTCGATAAACCGCTTAGTGCTAAGGCTTTTCCAGCAAGTCCCAACATTGGTACTCCATTTGCCTAACAACTAAAACTTGCCGAGGGAGTAATTAACCCGAGGATTAATTAATCAAACCCCCTGGGCCAGTGCTCGATTTGAGTGTTGGTCCAAAATGGGCGGACTACAGGGCCACCTTGGGGGAACCCGAGGGCTGGTATTTTCCTGTAGGATGACCTATCCGGTCGTGGCCTGAGACGAGATACGCGCGGCTACTATCAGGGTATCGGCACGCCGGGAGGATTTGCTGGATTCGTCTTACCTTAGTCGGAATATCTTGAGCACGGGATTCCGAGAATACTCTGGCCTTCCCACCTTGGAGTTGCGACTCCGCAGATCGTGAGCTTGTAATGGGCTAAGTTGGGGCACCCCTCCAGGGTTTTGAACTTTCGAAAGCCGTGCCCGTGGTTATGTGGCAGATGGGCATTTGTTAATATTCGGTTGTAGAAAACTTGACACCATGTTCAGAACACACTACGAGCGTGAGTAACCGTGACGGTCATTTTCCGAAAGGGGTTCGGGAAGTGAACACGGTGGGGTTATGATTGACGTGCTTAGATAGGATCACTTCGTGATCACTTTGACGCTCGTGGCACTTCTCTTCCCGCTCTAAACACGTAAGCTAGTGCTAGTGCAGCTGCAACCTTTTATCTTTCTTCAGCCTTGTTCCTCACCCAAGGCTTAGATAGTTTTGCTACCCGGGAAAGGGATTGCTCAGTCCTCCGTGGCTCACAGGTTCTACACCACACCAGATGCAGGTACCATGGTGAACTACTCAGGTGAAGGCACGGAGCTGTACTGAGAGTACGATGAAGAACGTAGTCGATACTATGTGCACTATCCCGATGATCAGTAGTGGTTTCTACTAGGGGCGATTCGGACCCTGTGGCTTTATCTTTTTGGTATCTTTCATTTGGATCTTCACCCGTAGTCGGGTTGTGATGTTATTTGGATGATGATTTGCTTATGTAATGTATTGTGTGTCATGGCGAGTGTAAGCCAACTATCCTTTTGCACTTTCATCCCTATTTTTACATGAGTCGTGCAAAGAACCGAACTTGAGATCATTCCAGAATTGGCTTATACCTTTAAGTCATGCCTCGACACGTAGGAGGTATAGTCTCATCCTGGGCATTACATCATTTTAGACCTATCCTAGGTTAAATAGGTCATTTTAAGCTTGCGAAGCATATTAAGTCATTCTGGAGGAAAAAAATGCTAAGTATAGGTAATTTTAGAGCTATCCTAAGTTAAATAGGTCATTTTGGAGCTAATTCAGCTTATTATGTAATTTTTGAGCTAGCTAAGCATATTGAGTCATTTAGGAGGAAAATTATGCTAAGTATATGTCATTTTAGAGCTAGCCTAGGTTAAATAGGTCATTTTAGAGCTAAGTAAGGTTATTATGTCATTTTGGAGCTAGCTAAGCATGTGAAGTCATTTAGGAGCTAAACTATGTCATTTCTTAAGCATATTATGTCATTTTAGAGCTTGTTAAGCATATTAAGTCATTTTGGAGGAAAAGATGCTAAGTATAGGTCATTTTAGAGCGATCCTAGGTTAAATAGGTCATTTTAAGCTTGCTAAGCATATTAAGTCATTTTGGAGGAAAAAATGCTAAGTATAGGCCATTTGAGAGCTATCCTAGGTTAAATAGGTCATTTTGGAGCTAATTAAGCTTATTATGTAATTTTTGAGCTAGCTAAGCATATTGAGTCATTTAGGAGGAAAAAATGCTAAGTATAGGTCATTTTAGAGCTAGCGTAGGTTAAATAGGTCATTTTGGAGCTAAGTAAGGTTATTATGTCATTTTGGAGCTAGCTAAGCATATGAAGTCATTTAGGACCTAAAATATGTCATTTCTTAAGCATATTATGTCATTTTAGAGCTAGCTAAGCATATTAAGTCATTTGGGAGGAAAAGATGCTAAGTATAGGTCATTTTAGAGCTATCCTAGGTTAAATATGTCATTTTTAAGCTAGCTAAGCATATTAAGTCATTTTGGAGGAAAAATGCTAAGTATAGGTCATTTTAGAGCTATCCTAGGTTAAATATGTCATTTTGGAGCTAATTAAGCTTATTATGTCATTTTGAGCTAGCTAAGCATATTGAGTCATTTTGGAGGAAAAAAATGCTAAGTATATGATTATGTCGCTGGTATCCATATGGCACAGAACCCGGGCCGACATGACTAGTCATAGAACCAAGGTGGCACAAACGTACAGGGACATGCATACATGACCCAGCAATGCACGTGTCGGTCGTCAGCGAGTGCAACCAAGTCGTAGCAAGCTACAAGGACTTCGGTGATACACCGCGTGACATTTCCCCGTAGGGACAGACACAGGAGCAAAGAAGGACACATGCCGGTCAATCAATGTGTTCCGGAGCAGTAGCGAACTACCATGGCTCAGTGGAAGCACTAGGAGGCATTTCCCTGTATGGAAGGCTACCAAAGGCACACGACTAGGTGTCGAATCCCACACATACAATGCATTTCAAACATACACACATTATGCACGATATGTGTAGATACAACATTGCATCACAACAAAACTCTATTAAGCAAAACACTTGGGAAACTTACCGTCATCACGGAGGTGTAGGTGTAGGTGTAGGTGTAGGACCGGTCGCGCCAGTGGCAGACAGAGAAGGATCGGTCGATGCTTGTCGGGAGTTACGCTGCACCAAAGATTATTTCCAATGTATCGTTAGCATGATGCAACTCAAATGTGAAGACTAGTAACTAATGACCGTTCAAATGAAACTCACCGTGCCCGCCGGAGCAATGACTGGAATCGAAGGAGGGGTCTGGCCGTTCTTCTCGCACATGGACTGCACATTTGGTTTTGACGAGTCAGTCATATTAGTTACTAATGAAAGGAACATTGCGTGCATGATTTAGCTAATATGCAGAAGAAACTTACCACGAAGAGGTCGTACATGGCCCGGTTAGCCGAGTCGTTCCGGTTCCTCTCCTCCTCCAACAGCCTAGCCGTCCTCTCCTCATTCTCCCTCTCCCTCTCCGCCTCCTGTTGGTCCCTCACCGCCAAATGCCGGTCCCTCTCCTCAAAAGCAGCCTGGGTCTTCGCTCTCTTTGCCTCAATAGCAGCCAGGAACACCACTCATTAGCATTGTAATCATCGACGGCCGCAAACACAATGTAATGGAGGAAAGGCTACTGAGTCCATATAACAAACCTGGAATTCGATTTCCACGGGACGTAAATGAGGCGGTATCTCAGGATCAGAGCTGGTCTGGCGCTTCTTGATCTGCGGGAGAGTGCTACTACAACGTATCAGTCCATTACCCATGGCTAACAAGCCATGAGACCTCCCGCCACCAGATATCATCACCAGCTCTGGATCAAGAGGCCGGCTCGGGTTAAAGTCCGGCCCTTTCCTCGCCTTCCCCTGCTTAACGTACTGCACCATCTTGTGGTGGGAGGCCTCGTTGCTGAAGTTCTTTGCATTTTCGAGGTCAGACTCAGAGAATGCCTTGGCCTTCTTGTACGGTGCAATATTGGACATGCCATAGAGGTCGAATAGCTCTGGCACTGGAGCCTTGTTGTGTTTTGAATAAAAGAGAGGAACAGTGTATTAGTTAAGGACTCAAGCTAGCACAAAGAATGAATTTGCATGAATCATCAAGCAAACCACACATACCCAGTTTTCCCGTACCCATGTAGGTTAACGCTGCATAGATGGTGTGGCACACCTTTCATTTTGAGACGCTTCTCCATTGCAATGTTGTGGGCGACGCGCCATTGGGGAGAGCACCACTCATCCACCAACGCCTCCCAGCAGTCCATCTTGTCCGCACACCATCTCGGGGGCACCTAAGTTAAGCAAGAGAAATTTGAGTGCTACGCCTACGAATCAAATCAAGGAAACTAAGTACAAGGCCTTAAGAATTGGTAATTACCTTCATGTACTTCTCCTTACTCAGATACTTGTTCCAGCACTTCTCTTTTCTCCTCCTAATACCAGTCTGTGCTAAGTAGTCTCGAACAGCCTACGTCCAAGCCTCGTGCCGAAAGTTTCCAAGTAGGCGCGTGCACTCGGCGTCGATAACCCGAGCCGCGGCCTCCTCCTGTCCCTTAGCACACCTGTAGAAGGTCTGCAATCAAACAAGAAAACACGGATTAGAAGGTCTGCAATCAAACAAGAAAACACATGTAGAAGGTATGCAATCAAAGAAGAAAACACAACGTAAATGGCAAAGGAGAAATTACCCAAAACGTGATGATCACAATGTCGGCCACCGTGTCGCACTCGACATCACCGACCCTATGCTCCCAGGTCATTCCTAGCTCTGGTCTAATAATACAAATGCTAAGTTGTTATTCATTGATGCAACAGAAGAATTAGTCAATTCGATAAATTACATAATATAGCACAAGTCAGAAAACAATTCACCAAATTCCAAATCTATAATACCTAAATAGTTCATCCCCACTATTCTATTTCTCTTGACATGCAGCCTATCCACATCATCACATATGCCCCACACATGCCACCTTAGCAAATCTGCCACATCAGTATTTCCCCCCAACAAATCGTATGGTCCAGCGATATGTTGTGGTCACCGAAGTAATTAACGATTGCTTCTCTTCTGCTTCCATAAAACCAAGTCAATCTAGCGATCTATTCTTCTAGAGCCACGGTTACTCCCAAATGCACCGCCACCGCCGCTTCCTATCCCGTCTCCCGGGTCTAACCATCTTGATCTTCCCTGCCTTGTGGCGCACATATATAGCCTCCTCCCTTATCTCCTCCTGACTCCTCTCGCCCCCTGCGGATTTTTGCCGGGCCATTGGCTACATGCCACACCGTCGATCCTACTATTGCGACCTGTTGTCCTACGCAATACGGATCCTAAGCGCGCGGCCGCGCCATGCACGAGGAAGTTACCAGGAGTGTCATCTTCTCGACATCGCCCGTGTGGAACTTGGGAGGAACCACCTTCAGAATTCGGGTAGGCAAATTTGGAGTTTTTCTTTTCATTGCCTTAGTCGGATCACACTTATCCAAGTCAACTTTCCATCCTATTTCCGTTATGTGACTTGGGTCATTGGTGTGTATGCTGATTCGTTTGGTACTAATCACCGAAGAGTAAATTGGTCACCACACCCTGACACTCCATTGGACCCTGGTCATCTACAATCTTTTTTACCAAGTTTGATGCTCTGCCTAATATTTTGACAGCTAATGGTGACTACAAAGTGTTTCCACACTCTCTTTTCGGCTCCTTGCAACAAGTTACAGAACCAAGGCATGCATCATTAGAGCAACATAAAAGGCCCACACCCAAGGTCATATGGACGTATGTAACTTTATATTATGTCTTCTATTTTCGACAAGGTTTGCTACTGATATGAGATGGACACTTTCTTTGTTTTTTATCTGAACCGTGGATCTATTATTGTTATGTTTATCTTATCCCATGATATTTCTTTGCTTTGTGAAATGTGAAAATATATCATGGCTGACGTTGGATTTTCATTTTTGGCACATCCCAGGAACCGATAGGATTAAAAGAAGAAGTATACATCCAGGACTAGAGTCTTCAAGATTGGTCTAGAGGACCAATGAAGATTTATTATCATTTTACTACGGTGAACTTCACATACTTCATATTATCTAGCATTTTACCTTTTGGTATGTTATGATATGCGGTATGCACAAGATACTGATAGTTCTTCAGTTGTTGAAACAAAGTGCAAGAAGATGTACGAGAATGACATATATTGATCCTTTTGCTGATTTCTCAAGGATGGTTGACATATTTAAACTATTATCAGCGTGGCGCGTTCGTGGGTTATAAGTAAATGTTTATACAGCTCTTCTGTTTGCATTTGTGTTTTAGGGATAGTGTCCATGAAGTTTATTCAAGATAGTAGGTAATATATTCATATCATTCTTGATACTGGATGGGAAGGCCCAAATCATAGCCTCCATCTAATCTGGCCTCTGTCCTGGAGAAGGTCCATTTTATTATTTATATGGATCATGTGGCGCGAAGTAAAATATTGGGAGTTTCACCATCTGGACATTGTTTTAGTGCCGATACTATCTCCCACTGCATTTATTGAGACTGTGTGAGCTTCCCAGCGACACGATAATTATTCTAGGTAAAGTACTCCCGCTGCCACACAAATAGATATGGCGCTTTTTCTAATCAGTTTGTATTATGTTATCTACAATATTGGAGGGCTAAACTTCCTTTGGTATACCAATGAAGTATCATAAAGACAGTGATCAGTAGAGATGAGAGGTTGAACGCCACATCTCAAATAAGCTAAAATCATGTAATTTGGTGTAGTATATGGTTTCCTGACTCCATGCTATTTGTGTTTCGTTTTCATTCGCTGAAATAAATATCATAATATTTTCCTATTGTCCGATGTCTGAACAGAAGAATTTATCATATGTTAGATTTTTAACAAGAAAATCGTTTATTCTTTATTTCTCATTTGCTTCATCTAGCTTATAAATTTTCATGCATAGTTTCTTTTTGTTGCAAACAAATTCTGTCTTCAACGCGATAATATGGATCTCGATGCAGCTTATGTGTATTTCCAGTCCACGATTTGAGACAAATGACTTCGTACTCACTTCCAGTTTGAGGAGAATTAGTACTTTCTTCTTACTGTTGATATTGTAGCTACATCAATCACTGTCAAATATTGCAAGCTACTACAATGACTAATCATTGTTTTTAACTTTCCTTTATGCAGATCGTAAGCATGCATATATGAATATTGATTTACATAAACAGTTACACAATAACCATCTCAAAGAGGCATTGTACATAACCTATCATATTGTGTCTATTATGGAATCCCCGTTATTGTGTTCACATACATAATATTTATGTAAGCATATACTTTGTACAGATCTTAAACATGCATATATGAAGATTACGCATGTCATATCTCTATATTTAGTAAAAGACTTGATCACATAATTCACATTTTGCAATCTTTATAATTATAGTATATGTTGTAAAAAAATCACCGTCGATCATGTATCTACTTTGCAAAAAGTCATTCTTTTTATCTATCACCTGGTTCATATGACTAAAAATTCCACAGCAACGCGCGGGGTATCATCTAGTTCATCATATAAATGAGAAAAGTTTTTATCTTAATGCTAACTCCTAGCTTTAAAACACAGGTGAAAAATGCATATAATCTAATAATGTGTCACTCTCATCACGTTATTAAGACTACATAGTACAATGACTACACACTTGTGACTCACAATGCAAATGTTAAGTTGTTAACTCACCTAGGGCACTTCCATTCCTTCATGAACAGCATACCTGGAGTCCCACTCATTGGTAGAGCCATCATAACTTGATGATTCGCAGCATACCGAAATGAAACTTGTCAGTGAATTGACTCAAAAACATCCAAAAATGGCTCATTCGCAATAAATGAATCAAGGCTATCCATGTTCTAATAATAGCTGAGGCTCATGTACCACTAGGGTAGTAGTAGGCTGGTGAGGGGTATCCATTGGGCTGGTAGAAAAAGTTGGGATCCATGGCCTCCTAGTGCAGGGGCGTTATCGACTTGTCGACATGCGGCTCCACGGCTTGCGAATAGCCGGTGTTGGGCAGGCCCATACTGCATCCCGGAAGGCTACAATTACAGAAGCGGTAGTTTAAGCAGCATATCCAGGAACCACACACACACACGTGTGCGCAGCTAGAACAGAGCAACAAACAAGGGCGGCCACCAAGTAAGAAAGCTACCTTGGCCGCGTCGGCTGCGCCGACGGCGTCCTTCTTCCCCTCCAGGGACAGCTTCTGCATGTCCACATGAAGCCCCACGCCCTGGCCATTGCCGGCGTTGGCAGATCCGTACACCATCCCGCAAGGCTCCAATTACCAGAAGCAGTGGTTTTTCAGCAACGCCCCATCCTCAAATGGGCACACAAACAGAACCAGTACTGACTACTAGAACATAGCAACAGACGAGGGCTGCCACCTAGAGAAAGAAAGGAAAAAAACTAGACGGTGCGCCGGGCGGGCACGGCGGTACACCGTTAATTTGCGCCGTCGGTTAACCGGTTTGGGTTCGAGTAACCGTCGGCGGACGGGCGCAGAGCTCATACCTCAAGAACCGGTGGCCGAGGTCGAGGACCGTGGCGGCTTGTGGCGGGAAGGGCAGGGCCGGCGACGGTATTGGGCGGTGGCGGGGAGGGGAGGGCCGGCGGCGATG
>LR738714.1:275747615-275944663 GCA_902687465.1 Secale cereale | reverse complement strand
GTGCTGGGCGGTGGCGGGGAGGGGAGGGCCGGCAGAGTGGAGGGGAGGGGTTGGGTGCATGGATGCGGTGGTGCGTGGGTGAGGTGGGGGATAGAGAGAGAGGGGTGGGGCCGGGCTGCAGGGAGAGAGAGGGGTTTTTTTTAGACAAAGAGAGAGGGGTAAGAGAGAGGCAAAGCACCATCTCTTTGCCATCTGCCAGCTGATGGCAAAGAATCTTTGCCATCTGCTGGCAGGTGGCAAAGAGGTGCAGCTAGTGAGCCATTACAGCGCCGTCATCCATAGGGCCCACCCACCTCTTTGCCATCTGCCAGCTGATGGCAAAGATTCTTTGCCATCGGCTGGCAGATGGCAAAGAACTGGCTGATGGCAACCAGGTTATTTGCCATCTGTCAGTTCTTTGCCGTCTGTTTTTTGTAAGCTGATGGCAAAGACGTTCTTTGCCATCCGCTCGCAGATGGCAAAGAGATGGCTGATGGCAAATTCCCAGATTCCAGAAGTGGATGATTTCAACTGCATCTTCTCTCATTTCTTGAGCAATGGGAGTGGCCTATGAAATAATGTGAAGAGGGACAGGCAGAGAGTCCTGTTCACCATAGAATGGATTGTCCACAAACTTATCAAGTTGTTCCATGATGAACATATGATTGTAGTATTGAGGAGCATTAGATTTGGAAACTGGAGCAGTTTTGTCAGGCCCAAGATGCGATTCTATCCCGATCACGTGACACTTACGTGATTGGGGCACAACCGCATTTTGGGCGCTTAGCAAGATGGATATCCTTACATCGTATCATTACATACATACATGGGTGATACAACAATACATACAAGTCACATGGATACAACATCAATACGAGGCATCCGACTACGGATGCAAACATGAAAAGCACAACGACATCCATCTGCTATCCCAGGCTGTCGAACCGGAACCTAACCCAAGACTGAAGAAGAAGAAGAAGAAAGAACTCCAACACAACGACATCGCTCTCACGTCAAGTCATCGCAAACCTGCACCTGCAACTGTTGTTGTAGTATCTGTGAGCCACGAGGACTCAGCAATCCCATAACCATGGGTAACAAGACTATCACATCTTAATGGGTAGGAAGAGGTAAAGTGGTGAGGTTGCAGCAGCGGCTAAGCAATATATGGTGGCTAACTTACGAGTACAAGAATAAGATGAGCATCTACGCAAACGGTCGCAACTAGTAGTGATCGCTAAAGATCCTAAACTACCTACGAGTCAAACATAACCCCACCATGTTCTCTTCTCAAAGTGAAAAGAGACAGTCACGGTTACTCACACAGTTGTGTGTTTTACTTCGGATCCTCTGTCAAGTTTTCTACAACCGGACATTAACAAATTCCAATCTGCCACATAACCGCGGGCATGACTTTCGAAAGATCATAACCCTGCAGGGGTGTCCAAACTTAGCCCATCACAAGCTCTCACGATCAGCAGAAGTAATAATAATATTGCCCCTTATCTTAGGGACAATCCGATCAGGCTCGGTATCCCGGTGCACAAGACATTTCGACAATGGTAAAACAAGTCCAGCAAGACCTCCCGGCGTGCCGACACCCTGATAGTAGCCGCGCGTATCTCGTCTCAGGCCATGTCCGGATGGGTGATTTTACGAGTAAAACCAGCCCTCGGGTTTCCCCAAGGTGGCCCCGTCGAACCCCCGCTTGGGACCAACACCATCAGCACTGGCCCCGCCTGATATGTAGAAAAGAATCTCGAGGGAGCGACCCCCTATGCAATTTAATTAATTAATTAAGTTGTTATTATGAGGCAAATTAAAACCAATTTTGGGCCTTGCTGGAGGAGTTTTATTCAAAGACGAACTGTCAAGGGGTCCCCATATACCCAACCGTGTAAGGAACGCAAAATCAAGGAACATAATGTCGGTTTATCGGCTCCTAAGGTGGCATGAGTGGAACAAAACACCGAGCAAAAGGCCAAGCCTTCCACCCATGCCCAGTATATAGGTGTGTTAATAATAAATAATAGATATTGTGATATTCCAACAACAAGTTCCAACATGGAACGATCTTCATCTTCACCTGCAACTAACAACGTTGTAAGAGGGGCTGAGCAAGCGGGTAACATAGCCAAACAATGGTTTTCTAGGAAGGTGTCAAAGGTTAGAGGTTTCATGGCAACAAGGAGAGGGGCTGACAATAATGATGGGTAGCGCGCCATATAACGATAGCATCGACACAACTAAGCATGGAAATGATAGTAAAGGTATCCACGGGTATGGTCATCTTGCCTGAGATCCCGCAAGGAAGAAGAATGAGTCCATGAAGAAGACGAAGAAGAAGCCTCGAAGACGAACCACGAGTAGACGAACGAATCCTCACGATCGCAACGGAAAAGAATTAGCGAGAAGAAAGCACACAACAAGGTAAACACGCCACTGAAGAACATGACAAGATGGTAAACCAAGTATGATGCAAGACAAGTCTATATATGATGCAATACATGGCAAGGGATGAAGCACACAAGAACATCATCACCCAACAAGTTTAAATGAGGCCGGAAACTACACATAACAAATCCGGTAAGTCCTCATATGCATAATTTGAAATTAGTCCAGATCTGAACAAACTTTAAGTTAAAGTGGTTAAACAGCAAGTTAACATGCACCATGATGATCTACACGAAATTCTAGTCAAGTTTCATATAAAGTTTGTTTAATTCGGAGCTACGGCCTAGAAGATATGAGCAAAACAAGACAAGCAAGTCAACGATGCAAGATGCACCCAAACATCAAGCAAATACACTCCAAATAGGTAAACAACATGATATTATGATTCTACATGCAAAATCACACAAGTTTCATATAGGGCACCCTCAAAACGGAGCAACGGGCTAACACATACACATGAAACAAGATATAACAACAAGCTGAAGTTAATAACCACATAGCAACTTTGGAGCAAGATAAATATATGCTATAGCACTCAAACATTTTAACAAGAAGCATGGATGTGAAGTAGACATGATACTTAACAATCTTGAACTTAGAACACACCCAAAAGCTTGCTGGAACACATTTAAACAAGCATGGCAAGTTGCAATAAAATTATCCAGACTTGATCAAAAATCTGGGAAGGCAAAAACATCATCACGATGCTGCCTTCGGAGGCACAAAACAACAAGCATATCAACTCTAATAAGAACATAAAGAGCATGGACATGTAGTAGACATATCATACAACAAACAACTCCATTGGAGCATCTCCATAGGAGGCATGGATCAATAACAACAAGCTCCACCAAATTGAACATGCTGATAAAATCCTGACAGGTATAATTTATAGCAACTTGCGAGCAAGAAATAAATAAGCTACATCAGGCCAAATGTGCAAGTAAGGGCATGAATGGATAGACAATAACATGGACAACAGCCACTCCAAAACAAGCATGGATTTGACTAGGGCATCAAGCAAACATAGCATCAGGTTATAACAGATTCTAGACTTAGCAGTTTTTTCACTAAGTACAAAACAGTAACAACAACATGGCAAGTTTACAAGCTTGGTTAAGTCACCTCAAGGCATATCATGGAAAGTGTATTGCACCACAGCAATGTGACGCCCCGAGACCGATGCGCCAGGTGTCAGCAAGTTATTCGTCATCATTGCCATGTCATTTGCTTGCGTGTTCCACTTTGCCATGTCATCATGTGCATTTCATCAGCATGTTTTCAAAAACTTGCATTCGTTCGGGCTCCCCAGTTCTCTCTGTTGTCCGTTCTGAGTCCAGACACACTCGCACGCGCCCGTGGCACCTCCGAATATTTATTTTTATAAGTGGCCGAAAAATGTTCTTCGAATGGGTTGAAACTTGGCGTGCGGTCTTATTATAGCGTAGGTAGACCGCCTGTCAAATTTCGTCGCATTCGAAGTTCGTTTGAAAGCCCAAACGGTAAATCTATAGCGGCATTATAGCCGGATAAACGTCGGACGTTTCGATGTTCCGAAACTGCCGCTGGGCCTCTCTCTCTCTTCTCTCGTCTCTGCCCGATGCCTTCTACACAGCCCATTTTACCCCTCGACTGCACGCCCGAAACTTCCCCGGACCCGAACCGGTCTCTCGTTACCAATGGGTCTGCTTCTTCCCCATACATCCCTAAATTATCATCGGTTCTTTATTTGGACTCCCTAACCTAATTATCTCGACCGTCCGATCTAAATCGGAGGGACTTAACCTAGTCCTATTTACCTATATATAGACCTTTTGGCTAACCCTAAAAACTAGGACAATTGTCCCCCCTAGCCGCCGCCACCTACAGCCTCCTTCCTCCTCGGATCAGCCGCAGCTGCCAACCATCAAATCCAGCCATCCACAGCCAACCTCCTTCCTCCTCGTGTTCAGCCACCACCCAACCAGCCAACCTCCTCCTTCTCTCGGTCCATCCTCGCGGCCACCTTCAGATCGAGAAGGAGCCTCAACCCCGAGCTCCTTCCTCTGCTTCTTCCCCAGGCGCCCGAAGCCTACCTCTTCTTTGGGACCGTGAAGCAGCCCGAGGCCCCGAGCAGGAGCGCTCGGCCTACGTTTTTACGACCACGCGTTGGTCAGCAGCAGTAGGTCGCCATGCCTCTGCCCATCTCTCTCCTTCCTCTCTTTTCCCCTGCCTCTCTCTCCCTAATCTCTCTGTTTCTCTGTTCTTTGCATAGAACAGGAGCAGCCATAGCCACCGTCGCCTGGAGCTCCCGCGTCGCCGCCCTCAACCATCTTCGGCCAGATCCGATGGCTTAGGACCCGGAGTTCGCAACCTCCCGCCGGACCTCCGCCTCGCCTCGCCCCGTTCATCACGCTGCCCGCCGGCCCTCCGTTTTCATCGCTGTGAGCACGTTCAGCCATGACCGGAAGGCTTCTCTGTTGACTAGATTAATTCTGACATTTAGGTTGTTAAGATATGCCTCTGTTTTCCATCACCAGCCTATCATCTAGCGTAGTGGCTTTCACCTCTCGTGTCTTGCCGTGCGACCAGGGATCAAATCCCAGTGGAGGCGCTCCCCTATTTCTTTTGCTTTGTTGGCCCTGTTTCTTTTTCATCTTGTTCATATTATGTTCAGTCAGGTTCCCTTGAACGACTGGTTCAGTTAGAACTTGTCTGCGATTTATTCCAAATGGTCTTCTCATCCTACTGGTTGGTGCAGCTTGCTGGCACCCAAGCCACCAGGGATCAAATCCCCATGGGCCCAAAATCTTTTTCAATCATTTTGCCTTAAGCAGATCAAGCTCTGTCTTTGTTCATATTCTGTCAAGGCCAATATCTATCAGTAATACCTTCTAGGCTATCTGGTCAGCTCTCTCTGTTTTCAACCTGAGGTGCTAGGTTCAAGTCCCAGGCGCCCCTTTTCTTGCTGTATTTCTTTTTATTTTTACCCACACTCACACTAATTCGTTTCTGGACTGTTTCAGTCCCGGGCCGCTGCACTGAATTGCTTCGGGCCCGTGCATG
This sequence comes from Secale cereale, assembly GCA_902687465.1. Taxonomy (NCBI): domain Eukaryota; kingdom Viridiplantae; phylum Streptophyta; class Magnoliopsida; order Poales; family Poaceae; genus Secale; species Secale cereale. The sequence continues at coordinate 275,939,185 of LR738714.1, read as the reverse complement.
TTTTCTTTTCTCTTCTACTTCTGCTCTACGGTTTTTAACATTTCAGGGTCATGCATATTTACATTTTGCCACTGTTTTAACAATGTGAATAGCTAAATAACTGTGCTTCATAACATATCATGTCATCTGTAAAATGCTTAGAATTTTGTCTAGTTTCATAATATGCTACTTTCATCCATGATAAAAATTATTAAAATTGTTGTTTGCATTGTTTTGCTTAAATGACATGTTAAAATGGTTTAATTCGTAACTAAATAACCGTAGCTCCAAATTTAATAAACTTTATATGTAAATGGGGTGGAAAAATGTGTAGAATAACATGGTGCCCCTTGTTTTGCTGTTTAATAACATTAAAATGGTGTAATAGGCAGAACAGTACCAAATTTATAATATGCACATGGGGATTTTCCGGAATTGTTGTTTGTTGTTCCGGCCTCATTTAAACTTGTCTAAATAGTGTAGTTTCTTTTTGCTTCACCTCTTGCCATGTTAAAAACATTTAATCTTGTCTTGTAAATAAATGAGAGTCAACTAAATAATTAAATGTGGTGTTTCGTCAATATGCAACTCGTTGCATATTGAGCTCCACTTAACTTGTAGTTTTGTTTGTGCACTTTGCCATGCCATGCATATTTATACCGGACATGCATAATGCTTGCTTGTGCATCGTATGCCATGTTTATGATTGTGTGTTTACCGTGTTGTTTGCTTCTTTCCGGTTGCTTCTCTTGTTAGCTTCGGTTTCGTTCCGGAGTTGTGAGGATTCGCTCGACTGTTGCTCCGTCTACTTCATGGATCCGTTCTTCTCCCTTGTGGAATCCCAGGCAAGATGATCATACCCTTGGATACCTTTACTACCATTGCCATGCTTAGTTGTCTCGATGCTATCGTTACATGTCGCGCTACCCATTTTTTTATGCCAGCCTCTCCTTGTTGCCATGAAACCTCTAACCTTGACACCTTCCTAGCAAAACCACTGTTTGGCTATGTTACCCGCTTGGTCAGCCTCGCTTGCTCAGTCCCTCTTATAGCGTTGTTAGTTGCAGGTGAAGATGAAGTTCGTTCCAGGAGGGAACTTGTTGTTGGATATATCACAATATCTATAATTATTATTAACACACCTATATACTGGGCATGGGTGGAAGGCTTGGCCTTTTGCTCGGTGTTTTGTTCCACTCATGCCACCTTAGGCACCGATAAACCGGCATTATGTTCCTTGATTTTGCGTTCCTTACACGATGGGTGAAATGGGGACCCCTTGACAGTTCGACTTTGAATAAAACTCCTCCAGCAAGGCCCAACATTGGTTTTAATTTGCTCATAATAACAACTTAATTATTTAATTAAATTTGCATAGGGAGTTAGCGCTACCCGAGGATTCTTAATTCTACATAGCAGGGGGGGCCAGTGCTGATGGTGTTGGTCCCAAACGGGGGTTATGCGGGGCCACCACGGGGAAACTCGAGGTTTGGCTCCCGTAGGATCACCCATCCGGTAGTGTCCTGAGACGAGATATGCGCGGCTACTATCAGGGTGTCGACACACCGGGAGGTCTTGCTGGACTTGTTTTACCATTATCGAAATGACTTGTGCTATCGGGATGCCGAGCCTGATCGGATTTTCCCTAAGATAAGGGGTGATGATGTTATATTTATCACTTCAGCTAATAGTGAGAGCTTGTGATGGGCTAAGTTGGGATACCCCTGCAGGGTTATGATCTTTCGAAAGCCGTGCCCGCGGTTATGTGGCAGATTGGAATTTGTTAATGTCCGGTTGTAGAAAACTTGACAGAGGATCCGAAGTAAAACACACAACTGTGTGAGTAACCATGACTGTCTCTTTTCACTTTGAGAAGAGAACACGGTGGGGTTATGTTTTGACTCGTACGTAGTTAGGATCTTTAGCGATCACTCCTTTTGCGACCGTTTGCGTAGCTGCTCATCTTATTCTGGTACTCGTAAGTTAGCCACCATATTATGCTTAGTCGCTGCTGCAGCCTCACCACTTTACCTCTTCCTACCCATAAAGCTTTGCTAGTCTTGTTACCCATGGTTATGGGATTGCTGAGTCCTCGTGGCTCACAGATACTACAACACCAGATGCAGGTTTAGCCGAGATGATGCAGGAGCTGGATCAGTTCTTCACCGGGAGCTCGATGAAGAGTTTGACCGTATGCTTGTGACGTTTCGACGACCAGTAGTGGTTTCTACTAGGATTCGATCCTGACCTGTGGCTTTATGTTGTTTTGGTATCTTTCTTTGGATCTTCACCCGTAGTCGGGTTGTGATGTTTTGGATGATGATTGCTTATGTAATGTATTGTGTGAAGTGGCAAGTGTAAGCCAACTATCTCCTTTTGCAATTTAATCCCTCTTTTACATGAGTCGTGCAAAGATACCAAACTTGAGATCATTCTAGGATGGGCTTATACTTTTAAGTCGTGCCTCGACACGTAGGAGGTATAGTCCCATCCTGGGCATTACAAGTTGGTATTCAGAGCCTTCTCCGACCTAGAAGCCCCCACTGATTGATCGAATCGTTGACGGTTGAGTCTAGGCACACACTGAAAAATATTTTGAGTCCTATATTTATATCGGAGAGTAGGATTTCTTTTGCTCCTCATCTCTTTTCACTCTGGTGAGGACTCCTGACGATTACTCTTGCCTCTTCTACTTTCAAAAACCGCACAATTTTTTTTTAGGATCTCGCGAGTATTGTTTGGATTGTTTCGATGTCTTTGTGACGAGAACATTGTTCTCGATGCCTCCTGTCATTAGGGGTTGTGGCAGTGTCCCGGGGAGTTGAGCTCCGAGGTGTTGTCGTCACAAATCCATCGCGGCAGTACTAGAATACTTAAGACGGCCGACATCGAAAACTCTCCTATGCGGTTAGTGGCAAGATAACCCCGACATCACCCAGTACTAGGGAGGTAGTTCGAGAGTATTGCCATAGCTTGTATAGTGGATGCGTTTCGAAGGTCCGAGGTAAACAGTTTCCGAGAAAGACTGGTTATGTGTTGAAGGATGGATATAGCTGGATGAAGGTTTAGAGTTGATTGCGCGGTGCTTCCCCTGTATCCCCAACACCTGATTGCATAACTGGAAACTTTCGGAAATTAATAGGTGGGTTCATCCAGTAGTTCTAGGCATTCTTCCAACGAATGCATGATATGAAGTTCGGGGTTCTACATTGAGTGAAGTGGTTTTATGGGCTTGTTCCGATCGGGATTTGCATCTTAAAGGGTCCTTGGCTATGCTGATCCGGGGATTGCAAAACCCTTTTGTAACACGTTCCATGAGCTTTCAGCACGAATATGTGGGACGAAGCTTCTATCTTGTATTTGTTCTATCTGCTCCTTGTTGTTTTTATTTATCTTTTTCTTCTTCCAAGTGGCTTCTCGTCAAGTTGATGTACCTGCGGAATTCATTCGTTCAATTCTCTGTTCGGATGATGTTGTGAAGATCATGTTGCATATCTATCCTTTGTTCTTGTCTTGATTCTGGTATTCGAGTTGCTTCGATGTCAAATGTTGATTCCATACCTTTCCTAATCGGTATTCTCATATTTCTATGGGAGTGCTACTTCTTCTTGACCATCAAGTTATTCATGTTAATCTTTTTCAACCGGTGTGCCTTCTCTTCAAGTTATTCCATATGGACGCCGTTGAGAAATCTGACGATTGTCTGTTTCATTCATCCCAAATTGTCTTGTTTTCCCCACCCTCCCACCCTTTTTCTTCTCGGAGCAAGAATTCTCAGATGAAGTATCCATTTTTATTCATGTGATATTTCTTCATTCTTTTCCTTCAATATTCTTCTCCGGTGGATGTAATTCAAGACTTCGGTGTTGATCTTATCCTTTTCCTCTTTTCACAATGCTTTCTTATTCCGGTGCACCAATTAATCATTCTCCTCTTGCTATTCATATCCGGAGTGCTGAAGATTCATAATTCCATTCTTAATCCGTTCAAGCTATTTTTGAGGATTATCATCTTATTCAAGCCATTTAAGTCAACCGGTGCAATATCTTTTAAGCAATCTTTTCAACGGTGGTTTCTTTGAGTGGGCCCTAACCCACCGGTCTTTTCCCAGGATCTTACCTGACTCTTCTATTTTCTGGAGTATACTCAAATTCTTTTCAAAGTGTGACGTAAGAATGATTTCCATCAGTCATATGCCTTCTCCAAGTTTACTTTCAAATTCTTGTTCATCATTGGTTCAAGCTTTTTTAATTCTTCATTCCGGAGTGCTCAACAATTCTTATGGCATTTCTCGTCTTCATTCACAACATTTGAAGACCGGAGAAGTGTTTCTCTTAAATCTTGGCCCGTCTTCTTGAAGATTCGTGGTTCTAGCTTCATGCCATCCTCATTATTGTTCTGATTGTGAGGAATTCTTTTATACCGTCCGAAGCATTTCATGAATTCTTTCCATTGTGATCCTCCGAAGGCCATCATTTCAGAATATTTCTTCGTTCTCAGTTTTCAACTTCGTCCTCCAAATATTCTTCATTGATGCCTCATCGTTCGTCTTCTTATTTTTACGATGGTTCTGTCAAGATTACCCTTCCGTTGTTATCGTTTTAATTCACTCGTTCTTTTCACAATCCTACCGGTGGTTCGTTGAAGATTTACCCAAGTTTGTGCGAGATCTCTCTTTAATTCTTTGCAACGAGAATAAGTAGTATGCCAAATCCATTGGTTGTCATCAATTTGAATTGATGAAGGATATGCATAACATAATTCTTATTCTTATTCCATCCAAGTGGATTAATCCCTTTGCTTAGTATATTTTCTTCACTGGAGAACCATTCATGCAGTTAGTAACAACAAATCTAGCAAGTACTTCACCATTCAAATTTTTGAATAGCTTATAGTTGGAGTCAAATGACTCATCAGAAGAATGTGGAGTACCACAGTTGTAACCAGATACAGTGGATGGATCAACTGGAGGTCCTTTTGCAGCAACCCATGTGGGTTTGGTATATTGCTCATGTTTATGGTAAGAACCATCATCATTAAGCTTTCTCTGAAAAGCAATACCCTATTTTCGAGGATTTCTGTTCTGAATCTGCTTCTTGAGCGCATCACAAAGGGTTTGGTGCCCTTTGAGGCTTTTGTAAATGCATGTGATGTACAATTCTTCCAGACCTGCATTTTCATCAGTAGCACTTGTGGTTCCCTCAGATGAGGAAATTGAAACCACAGAGATATCTGAAAATAAAGCAGCAGTTGAAGCATTTGAACATTCAGCTGAAGAATTTGCATTTTCACGTTCAAGGCATTTTAAGCATGGTGTAACAAATTCTTCCTGAGTTGTGCTAATTTGTTGGGCGAGTAGTGTGTCATGAGAAAACACGGTCACATATGGGGCCATCGGCCCCTTGTGGTTCAGCAAGGGGGAAGAGCGCGTTGCACAAAGAACGGAGGGCGCAGAGCAGCGCGACAGCGAAGACACGAGCAGTTTTACCTAGGTTCGGGACGCAGCGAGGTGTAAAACCATACTCCTTCTTTGGTGGATTGATGGAGTGGACCGTAGTGGAGACGCAACGCTCTAGCCCGGCAAGGTTACTGATAGAGGCAAAGGTGTCCCGTCTTTCGATGAGATGGTGGCTATCGTTTTGGGGGGGAGTAGGCTTTGACAATCCGACTACGAACATGCAAGGAGATCACGCCTTAACAATCGCTAAACCAACTCCGAGAGGTTATTGACCATGCCGGAGCATGATCAACCTGACCATGAGGGTCTATTTCCTGCAAGAAAACGAAGAACAAGCAAGAAACTAATATTGCAATCTGGAAATTGCGAATTTAAGAAGAAAGTGGGGTTCTGTGGTGTCTTTGCCTGGTCGTTGAACACAAACTAAGTACGCAAAGTTGTAGCTATGGCGGACTTTAATCTAAACAAAACCCAGAGTCTAAACGACACCCTAAAGGTTGTATATATGGAGGAGTAGGGGGAACTTTCATGACCCCTTGTAGGAGGGGTCCGAAACCAACCCTAACTTTGTTTCCCCATACATACGGACTCTAAAAACAGCACATACTTAAGTATTTCGAAACTACATGGGCCTGGCCCAATAATAAGGTGACGCATCACCTGTAATAGCCTTTGGACGAAAAATTTTAAGTGGAATCTTGTATATTTTTTCCAAGCCTTCATGCACTCATTATGGTGGCTTCAAAGTCCTGAAATCACCACTTGAAACTCCCTTCTGGTTCCCCTTGTGCATGCCATCATTTCCATGCTTGTTCTTGCTCCAATGTTCACCCGCCTTGTCCAAGCTAGGCCCTTCATTTGTAAGGAAAACAAATGTATCCAATTTAGGAAGCATCATATTCTCATGAACATTAGAATCATTACCAAGAAACGAAAGTACCTGGTAATTTAATTGGCGTGCGTGAGCTCTAGTAATTGGTCCAGTATGTAGAGCTGCAGGGGCCATGGGTGTAACAATGGTATTGATGTCCTCATCAGTTTCCTAGGGGCGAGAGCAACTACACGCGTATGAGTGTACAATGGTCCAAATCCTTTCTACGGTTGCCACAACCCTCCTTTTATAGCTCAAGGGCTCACCACAATAGCAAATCAGTCATTGTGTACTGATTGGATAGCAAACAGTGCTATCATACCTAACTCTATAGACAAGACAAGGCACATTAAATGTGCCGCTTAGTGTCACATCGTGGCGTAGTGCGGCAAGTCTTACCGGGACGATCTGCCACCTTCTCGCTAGCTTGCAGGACACATCGCTGGATGGGTGTCATCTGTAGGTTATTTCCTTTGGAAGTGGCTACCACGTACATAAACGGCCACTTAGTCACTTGAGGGCTTGACACCGCACTGATTGATGACTTGAGTCGCTGTGAGGTGGAGCGGTGGAGCCTAGGTGGGGTAAACCAACTCTCTGCATCCCCGGCAGGCCTGCCGGGGTAGTCTTAGGTCTTGTCTTCGGGGCAACCTCGTTCTCGCCGGGCTCGCCTACCCAGCAACGAAGGTTTTCCCTTAGTGATTTCTTGCTCCTTTATCTTGACTTGGTCTTCTTGATCCGCCCCTTGGTTTCTTAAAGGGATAACCTCTTCTGCATGGTGTGATCTTGGATGCTGTAACCTTGCTTTCGTGCCTGTGTACAGTCTGGGCAACATACGTCAAGGTTTGTTGCACTGATAGACGCCCCCGAGCCTGGCCCGAACATGCTACCGGGCGTCGTCGGGGTAGGCTCTATTAGGTACACATGTAGCGGTCTGATGCTAGCTTGTTTCTGATATTTTTATTGCTTCTTCATTAACCTGTGATTGAATGAGGGCAGTTTCCGCTCTTCCCGCCCGTCGTGCAAGTTGTCGTGGGGTGATTTTTGGGCCATGGCCTGCTAGTCGCCCACATTCGAGGCTCACCGATGGTGACTGCCCCTTTTACCTCAAGTCGACCCTGTTGTTTCTGCCATGTACACTGCATGCATTGCGCATGGTTGGTGGCAGAAACGTTGGACGCGGGAAGGAGTGCCTCGGAGGAAAGCCAGGTGCCATGGATTGGTGCAGGTGGGTGGTCTTGATTTTGCACGCCGTTAGCATGCAGAGCAACCGGATTGGTGGAGTGGGTGGCGGTCTCCAGCGTGAGGAGCCAGCCCCCGGCCCGATCAACTTATGAAAGAGGGGAGGTGGGTGAGGGTTTAACTCACACACATCTTCTCATTCTCACACTACAAAAAACACACTTCCGTGATAATACGTGTTTGTCACAGTAGGTCACATTTTGTGTCGTCCATGTACATCCATGATGATTTTATGACAGAATCAAGATAGTCATACATGTGTTGTCATAGAAGTGTGTTGGGGAACGTAGTATTTCAAAATTTTCCTACGATCACGCAAGATCTATCCAGGAGAAGCATAGCAACGAGCGGGGAGAGTGTGTCCATGTACCCTCGTAGACCTAAAGCGGAAGCGTTTAGTAACGCGGTCTATGTAGTCGAACGTCTAGGCGATCCAACCGATCCAAGCATTGAACGTACGGCACCTCCGCGTTTAGCAAACGTTCATCTCGATGACGTCCCACGAACTCTTGATCCAATTGAGGTCGAGGGAGAGTTCCGTCAGCATGACGGCGTGGTGATGGTGAAGATGAAGTTACTGGCGCACGGCTTTGCCTAAGCACTACGACGATATGACCGACGTGTGTAACTGTGGAGGGGGGCACCGCACACGGCTAAGAAATCAACTTGTGTGTCTATAGGGTGCCCCCTGGCCACCTATATAAAGGAGGGGAGGAGGAGAGGGCACGCCCAAGGGGGGGAGTCCTACTCCCACAAGGAGTAGGTTTCCCCTTTTCCTAGTAGGAGTAGGAGAAGAAGGAAGAGGGAGAGAGGGAGAAGGAAAGGGTGGCTGGCCCCCCACCCCAATTCGGATTGGGCTTGGGGGCTCCCCCTCCACTTGGTTGTCTCCTCCTCTATTCCACTAAGGCCCAATAAGGCCCATTGACTCCCCGGGAGGTTCCAGTAACCTCCCAGTACTCCAGAAAATGCCCGAACTCATCCGGAACCATTCCGATGTCCAAAATAGCCTTCCAATATATCGATCTTTATGTATCGACCATTTCGAGACTCCTTGCCATGTCCGTGATCACATCCGGGACTCCGAACTACCTACGGTTCATCAAAACACATACAATCATAATACTAATCATCATCGAACATTAAGCGTGCGGACCCTACAGGTTCGAGAACTATGTAGACATGACCAAGACTCATCTCCGGTCATAACCAATAGCGGAACCTGGATGCTCATATTGGTTCCTACATATATACGAAGATCTTTATCGGTCAAACGCATAACAACATGCGTTGTTCCCTTTGTCATCGGTATGTTACTTGCCCGAGAGTCAATCGACGGTATCATCATACCTAGTTCAATCTCGTCACCGACAAGTCTCTTTACTCGTTCCGTAATACATCATCCCGTGTCTAGCTCATTAGCCGTTTGCTTGCCAGGCTTATTATGATGTGTATTACCGAGAGGGCCCAGAGATACCTCTCTGACACTCGGAGTGACAAATCCTATTCTCGATCTATGCCAACACCACAAACACCTTCGGAGACACCTACAGAGCATCTTTATAATCACCCAGTTACGTTGTGACATTTGATAGCACACAAGGTGTTCCTCCCGTATTTGGGAGTTGCATAATCTCATAGTCATAGGAACATGTATAAGTTATGAAGAAAGCAATAGCAGTAAAACTAAACGATCATAGTGTTAAGCTAATGGATGGGTCTTGTCCATCACATCATTCTTCTCCTAATGATGCGATCCCGTTGATCAAATGACAACTCATGTCTATAGTTAGGAAACATAACCATCTTTGATTAACGAGCTAGTCTATTTTGTCTATGTATTCACACATGTATCAAGTTTCCGGTTAATACAATTCTAGCATGAATAATAGACATTTATCATTATATATATAAGGAAATATAAATAACAACTTTATTGTTGCTTCTAGGGCATATTTCCTTTGGTCTCCCACTTGCACTAGAGTCCATAATCTAGATTACATAGTAATTATTCTAACACCCATGGAGTTTTGGTGCTGATCATGTTTTGCTCGTGGAAAAGGCTTAGTCAACGGGTCTGCAACATTCAGATCCGTATGTATCTTGCAAATTTCTATGTCTCCCTCCTTGACTTGATCGCAGATGGAATTGAAGCGTCTCTTGATGTGCTTGGTTCTCTTGTGAACCCTGGATTCCTTCGCCAAGGCTATTACTCCAGTGTTGTCACAAAATATGTTCATTGGATCTGATGCACTAGGTATTACACCTAGATCGGATATGAACTCCTTCATCCAGACTCCTTCATTTGCTGCTTCCGAAGTAGCTATGTACAACGCTCTGCTTGGAACTGCACCAACTCACAGCTCCACCGTTCAACAAAAATACATATCCGGTTTGTGACTTAGAGTCATCCGGATCAGTGTCAAAGCTTGAATCGACGTAACCGTTTACGACGAGCTCTTTGTTACCTTCATAAACGAGAAACATATCCTTTGTCCTTTTCAGGTACTTCAGGATGTTCTTGACCGCTGTCAAGTGATCCACTCCTAGATTACTTTGGTACCTCCCTGTTAAACTTATAGCAAGGCACACATCAGGTCTGGTACACATCATTTCATACATGATAGTTCCTATGTCTGAGGCTTAGGGAATGACTTTCATTTTCTCTCTATCTTCTATAGTGGTCGGGCATTGAGTCTTACTCAACTTCACACCTTGTAACACACGCAAGAACCCTTTCTTTGACTGATCCATTTTGAACTTATTCAAAACTTTATCAAGGTATGTGCTTTGTGAAAGTCCAATTAAGCGTCTTGATCTATCTCTATATATCTTGATGCCCAATATATAAGCAACTTCACCGAGGTCTTTCATTGAAAAATTCTTATTCAAGTATCCTCTTATGCCTCCAGAAATTATATATCATTTCCAATCAATAATATGTCATCCACATATAATATCAGAAATGCTACAGAGCTCCCACTCACTTTCTTGTAAATACAGGCTTCTCCAAAAGTCTGTATAAAACCATATGCTTTTATCACCTCATCAAAGTGTATATTCGAACTCCGAGATGCTTCCACCAGTCCATAGATGGATCGCTGGAGCTTGCACACTTTGTTAGCACCTTTAGGATCGACAAAACCTTCTGGTGGCATCATATGCAACTCTCTTTGAGATATCCATTAAGGAATGCAATTTTGACATCCATTTGCGAGATTTCATAATCATAAAATGCAGCAATTGCTAACATGATTCGGACAGACTTAATCATCGCTACGGGTGACAAACTCTCATCGTAGTCAACTCCTTGAACTTGTCGAAAACCTTTTGCAACAAGTCGAGCTTTGTAGATAGTAACATTACCATCGGCATCAGTCTTCCTCTTAAAGATCCATTTATTTTCAATGGCTTGCCGATCATCGGGCAAGTCAACCAAAGTCCACACTTTGTCCTCATACATGGATCCCATCTCAGATCTCATGACCTCAAGCCATTTTGCAGAATCTGGGCTCATCATCGCTTCCTCATAGTTCGTAGGTTCACCATGGTCTAGCAACATGACCTCCAGAACCAAGTTACCGTACCACTCTGGAAGGGAACATACTCTGGTTGACCTACAAGGTTTAGTAGTAAATTGATCTGAAGTTTCATGATCATCATCATTAGCTTCCTCACTGATTGGTGTAGGAATCACTGGAACTAGTTTCTGTAATTTACTACTTTCCAATTTTGGAGAAGGTACAATTACCTCATCAAGTTCTGCTTTCCTCCCACTCACTTCTTTCGAGAGAAACTCCTTCTCTAGAAAGGATCCATTCTTAGCAACGAATATCTTGCCTTAAGTTCTGTGATAGAAGGTGTATCCAACAGTTTCCTTTGGGTATCCTATGAAGAGACATTTCTCCGACTTGGGTTCGAGCTTATTAGGTTGAAGCTTTTTCACATAAGCATCGCAGCCCCAAACTTGAAGAAACGAAAACTTGGGTTTCTTGCCAAACCACAGTTCATAAGGCATCGTCTCAACGGAGTTAGATGGTGCCCTATTTAACCTGAATGCCGCTGTCTCTAAAGCATAACCCCAACTAATAGTGGTAAATCGGTAAGAGACATCATAGACCACACCATATCTAATAAAGTACGGTTACGATGTTCGGACACACCATTACGCTGTGGTGTTCCAGGTGGCGTGAACTATGAAACTATTCCACATTGTTTCAAATGAAGACCAAACTCGTAACTCAAATATTCGCCTCCGTGATCATATCGTAGAAACTTTATTTTCTTGTTACGATGATTCTCTACTTCACTCTCAAATTCTTTGAACTTTTCAAATGTTTCAGACTTGTGCTTCATGAAGTATATATACCCATATCTGCTCAAATCATCAGTGAAGTTCAGAAAATAATGATACCCGCCGTGAGCCTCAACACTCATTGGTCCCCATACATCAGTATGTATGATTTCCAATAAGTCAGTTGCTCGCTCCATTGTTTCGGAGAATGGAGTTTTAGTCATCTTGCCCATGAGGCGTGGTTTGGAAGCACCAAGTGATTCATAATCAAGTGATTCCAAAAGTCCATCAGCATGGAGCTTCTTCATGCGCTTTACACCAATATGACCTAAACGGCAGAGCCACAAATAAGTTGCACTATCATTATCAACTTTGCATCTTTTGGCTTGAATATTATGAATATGTGTATCACTACGATCAAGATCCAACAAAAATAGACCATTCATCAAGGGTGCATGACCATAAAAGATATTACTCATATAAATAGAACAACCATTATTCTCTGATTTAAACGAATAACCGTATCGCAACAAACAAGATCCAGATATAATGTTCATGCTCAACGCTGGCACCAAATAACAATTATTTAGTTCTAAAACTAATCCCGAAGGTATATGTAGAGGTAGTGTGCGGACGGCGATCACATCAACTTTGGAACCATTTCGCACGTGCGTCGTCACCTCGTCATTAACTAATCTTCGTTTAACCTGTAGCCCATGTTTCGAGTTACAAATATTAGCAACCCAACCAGTATCAAATACACAGGTGCTACTACGTGCATCAGTAAGGCACACATCAATAACATATATATCAAATATACATTTGTTCACTTTGTCATCCTTCTTATCCGCCAAATACTTGGGGCAGCTCCGCTTCCAGTGTTCAGTCCCTTTGCAGTAGAAGCACTCAGTTTCAGGCTTGGCTCCAGACTTGGGTTTCTTTGCGGGAGTAGCAACTGTCTTGCTATTCTTCTTGAAGTTCCCCTTCTTTCCCTTGCCTTTTTTCTTGAAACTAGTTGTCTTGTTAACCATCAACACTTGATGCTCCTTTTTGATTTCTACCTCCGCAGCTTTGAGCAAAGCGAAGAGCTCGGGAATAGTCTTCTGCATCCCTTGCATATTATAGTTCACCACGAAGCCTTTATAGCGTGGTGGCAGTGATTGAAGAACTCTATCAATAACACTATCTTCATCAACTTTGCATCCAAGTTGAGTCATGTGATTGTAGTACCCAAACATTCTGAGTAAGTGTTCACTGATAGAACTGTTCTCCACCATCTTGCAGCTATAGAACTTGTTGGAGACTTCATATCTCTCAATTCAGGTATTTGCTTGAAATATTAACTTCAACTCTTGGAACATCTCATATGCTCCATGACGTTAAAAATGTCTTTGAAGTCCCGATTCTAAGCCATAAAGCATGGCACACTAAACTATCGAGTAGTCATCAGAACAATCTTGCTAGACGTTCATAATGTCCAGAGTTTCTCCTGCAGCAGGCCTGTCACCTAGCGGTGCTTCAAGGAAATAATTCTTTTGTGCAGCAATGAGGATAATCCTCAAGTTACGGACCCAGTCCGTGTAGTTGCTACCATCATCTTTCAACTTAGCTTTCTCTAGGAACGCATTAAAATTCAAGGGAACGGTAGCATAGGCCATTGATCTACAACAACATAGATATGAAAAAACTATCAGGACTAAGTTCATGATAAATTAAAGTTCAATTAATCATAGTACTAAAGAACTACCACTTAGATAGACATCCATCTAGTCATCTAAATGATCACGTGATCCAAATCAACTAAACCATGTCTGATCATCCCGTGAGATGAGTAGTTTTCAATGGTGAACATCTTATGTTGATCATATCTACTATTTGATTCATGCTCGACCTTTCGGTCTCCAGTGTTTCGGGGCCATGTCTATACATGCTAGGCTCGTCAAGTTTAACCCGAGTATTCTGCATGTGCAAAACTGTCTTACACCCATTGTATTTGAACGTAGAGCTTATCACACCCGATCATCACGTGGTGTCTCGGCGCGACGAACTTTCGCAACGGTGCATACTCAGGGAGAACACTTGACCTTGAAATTTTGTAAGGGTTCATCTTATAATGCTACCGTCGTACTAAGTAGAATAAGAAGCATAATAAGATAAACATCACATGCAATCAAAATATGTGACATGATATGGCCATCATCATCTTGTGCTTTTGATCTCCATCTCCAAAGCATCGTCATGATCTCCATCGTCACCGGCTTGACACCATGATCTTCATCGTAGCGTTATAGTGATAAAGTAAAACAATTACATGGCTTTCGCAACTCGTACAATAACGTATAACTCATCACATCTTGACCATATCACATCACAACATGCCCTGCAAAAACAAGTTAGACATCCTCTAGCTTGTTGTTGCAAGTTTTACGTGGCTGCTATGGGCTTAGGAAGAACCGTTCTTACCTACGCATCAAAACCACAACGATTTTTCGTCAAGTGTGCTGTTTTAACCTTCACAAGGACCGGGCGTAGTCACACTCTATTCAACTAAAGTGAGAGAGACAGACACCCGCCGGTCACCTTTAAGCAACGAGTGCTCGTAACAGTGAAACCAGTCTCGCGTAAGCGTATGCGTAATGTTGGTCTGGGCCGCTTCATCTCATAATGCCGCTGAATCAAAGTATGGCATGTTGGTAAGCAGTATGACTATTATCGTCCACAACTCATTGTGTTCTACTCGTGCATATAATCTACGCATAGCCTGGCTCATGATGCCACTGTTGGGGAACGAAGTATTTCAAAATTTTCCTACGATCAAGCAAGATCTATCTAGGAGAAGCATATCAACGAGCGGGGAGAGTGTGTCCACGTACCCCCGTAGACCGAAAGCGGAAGCGTTTAGTAACGCGGTTGATGTAATCGAATGTCTCCGCAATCCAACCGGTCCAAGCACCGAACGTACGGCACCTCCGCGTTCAGCCCACGTTCAGCTCAATGACGTCCCACGAACTCTTGGTCCAGTTGAGGTCGAGGGTGAGTTCCGTCAGCATGACGGCGTGCTGACGGTGATGATGAAGTTACCGGCGCATGGCTTCGCCTAAGCACTACGATGATATGACCGAGGTGTGTAACTGTGGACGGGGGCACGCCACACGGCTAAGAAATCGACTTGTGTCTCTATGGGGTGCCCCTGGCCACGTATATAAAGGAGGGGACAAGGAGAGGGTCGGCCCTCATAGGGCGCGCCCAAGGGTGGGAGTCCTACTCCCACTAGGAGTAGGTTTGCCCTTTTCCTAGTAGGAGTAGGAGAAGGAAGTGGGGGAGAGGGAGAAGGAAAGGGGGGCCGGCCCCCCACCCCAATTCGGATTGGGCTTCGGGGGGGGGGCCCTCCACTTGGCTGCCTCCTCCTCTCTTCCACTAAGGCCCAATAAGGCCCACTGACTCCCCGTGGGGTTCCAGTAACCTCCCGGTACTAAGGAAAATGCGCGAAATCATCCGGAACCATTCCGGTGTCCAAACATAGCCTTCCAATATATCGATCTTTATTTCTCGGCCATTTCAAGACTCCTCGTCATGTCCATGATCATATCCGGGACTCCGAACTACCTACAGTACATCAAAAAACATAAACTTATAATACCGATCGTCATCGAACGTTAAGCTTGCAGACCCTACGGGTTCGAGAACTATGTAGACATGACCGAGACTCATCTCCGGTCAATAACCAATAGCAGAACCTGGATGCTCATATTGGTTCCTACATATTCTACGAAGATCTTTATCAGTCAAACCGCATAACAACATATGTTGTTCCCTTTGTCATCGGTATGTTACTTGCCCGAGATTCGATCATCGGTATCATCATACCTAGTTCAATCTCATCACCGGAAAGTCTCTTTACTCATTCCGTCATACATCATCCCATGACTAGCTCATTAGTCATTTGCTTGCCAGGCTTATTATGATGTGTATTACCGAGAGGGCCCAGAGATACCTCTCCGATACTCGGAGTGACAAATCCTATTGTCGATCTATGCCAACACCACAAACACCTTCGGAGACACCTTTAGAGCATCTTTATAATCACCCAGTTATGTTGTGACATTGGATAGCACACAAGGTGTTCCTCCGGTATTCGGGGGGTTGCATAATCTCATAGTCATAGGAACATGTATAAGTTATGAAGAAAGCAATAGCAGTAAAACTAAACGATCATAGTGCTAAGCTAACGGATGGGTCTTGTCCATCACATCATTCACCTAATTATGTGATCCCGTTGATCAAATGATAACTCATGTCTATAGTTAGGAAACATAACCATCTTTGATTAATGAGCTACTCTATTAGAGGCATACTAGGGACACTCTGTTTTGTCTATGTATTCACACATGTATCAAGTTTTCGGTTAATACAATTCTAGCATGAATAAAAGACATTTATCATGATATATATAAGGAAATATAAATAAAAACTTTATTATTGCCTGTAGGGCATATTTCTTTCAACGTGTTCCATGACAATACCAAAATTATCATCACGAAAGTGTTCACTTCCATGACGATAAATGGCGCGCCATGGAAGTGCTTTCGTCAAGGGTAACCGACACGTGGCATCCACCGTAACATGTTGTTGTTAAGCTATCGGGTCGGGTTTTGGATCTGATAACCCGCTAACAGGCCAAATACAACCTTATTAAGCCTTTTTTGCTTGTAGGCCAAATTCAGCCCATGGTTAAAGTCGGCCCGTTTGTGGCCCATTGATCCGTTGTGCCGTCTTCATAGCATCATCAAATACGACCCATTAACGACCCATTATGCATGTCGATGGAATTAAGCCTATTATACTCATCAGCCTCTTCAAAGCCCGTTATGGTCATTCCATGAAGAGACGGCTGCCACTCTAGCCTGTTTACGGCCCATAATATGGTCCATTATTGGCCCATGTTTGGCTAATCGAATACGGCCCGTGGAAGGCCCATTGATTCTACGGCCCGTAGAAGGCCATGGTCACAACGGTACGTATGTTGCCCATGGTTATTGTGGCCTAGTTTAAAAAAATAGGTTATTGCGGCCACTAGCAAACCACAGAAAAAGAACTGCAGTGACTACAAGCAAACAAATAAACAAGCCAACAAGTAAATAAATAAGCAAGCAACATATGCTAGGCCATTATGGCTATTACACATATTACAACCACTGGGCATCAAAGTTCGCCACCAGTGTAAATATGGGGAACAAAGCAGCATATTACATACACTGGTTGTCAAAGTTGGCGACCAGTGCAAATAAACACCGCAGATAAACAAGTACAGAACTGAAACCATTTCACAAGAGCTCAAGAAACAATATCATGGGTATCCACCATGCTGGCAAGACGCTTAGCAAGCTTATTAGCTTTCTCTTGCTTGGCGCTTAAACCCTCCCGCACTTGTTGTTGCACCAGAAAGTATGCATCTGAATTCTACAGGGACTTCCTCAGTCCTTCGGCTTCCTGTCGTGGCACATCTGATCGATATCTTTCAACTTGAAGTTGAAACTCAAGAAGCCGAACTGATTCACGCAGCGAGTTCGAAGAACTTGTGCCAGCAGTAGTGGCGAGTAACCCAAACACTACATGAAGGCACAACTTTGGGGTTGTCTCACTGTCTACAAGATAATTTTTATCATCTTTCTTGGAGACCAACAGGGTTGTCTCACTATCTTGAACCTTATCTGCATTATTTTCTCCACCATTGCATAATGGTGTGCTCTTCTCCATTATTCTGTCGGCATTCTACAAGAGGAACAAGCAGACACGTCATAGGTTTACCATGTTGTATATGAAACTCATTTTGGTAAACCAGTTCAGTTGTAAGGTGGACATGATAACAACATGAAACAAACATATATCTACGTATTATGGTCACTGTATGCTCTATATCATTCTAGTTTATGTTGCCAAATCAAGATAAAGACAGTTCAAATCATATATGTTTAAGAAACTGCAACATAGACAGAATATAAGTGTGGGAAACTACACAGCACTAACAACACTTGTAATGTGCATGGCATGAGAACATAACTGTTTATTCAATTGAAACTGAAATCAACATAGAGCAAGTTACAACAGCAAACCAGTTAAAGAAACAAGTTTAAAACATACATGTTGCGCCATTGGGGTTTCAATTGCATCCTTCAAATAAGAAATTAGTTGGTATGAGTAAATACAGTGATGCAAGAGTAAAGGATTATGAACCACAGCTACGGAACCTGACCTGAGAACAATTCTTCTTCTGCTTTAAGCGTTGACTTGGGGTTCGGAGTGGTGGTCCTCGTGCATTGGGCACTGCACTTGCCCTACTAACTGCTCATGTTTGGGTGCTCTGTGGTGGAGACGGTGTTGTGTCAACTGGAACTGGGTTACTATCTGCTAGGGTTGGGGTTAGAAGGGGTGTAGCTGGTTCTCTGTCCAACTGGGTCGGGGTACAATCTGTGTGAGTCTTTGTTATGTGTGGTGGGTCTGGTTCTTAGGCAAGTACAACCGTGGTTCTATATGCATCGACGGGTAGCACGATATTTTCTGAAGATCGTGTTTTTACTCCCATAGATACTGCCATCACCCTCTCCAATTCAAATGGTAAATAAACAAGAAAAGTAATTGAATGTACAGACATTGTATGATAGACAGGTGCAATGGATAGTAGGGAAGAAAACACGGTATGAAATAATTCACATTTATGTTGTCTAAGCAAACAGGATAGCATGACATAATTTCACATATATGATAGCTAATTAAACAGGATAGCATGACACAAATTCATGTATATGATGGCTAACTAAATATGATAGAATGACATACTTTAAAAAATGATGAATATGTAAAAGGATGACATGATATAACTATACGATGTGTCTATTAAAGTGGTTGGCATGCCATAATTCACATACATGGATGGAAACATGATGGAATGATATAATTCCCAGATAGAATGACATAATTCAAAATATGATGACTATGTAAGCAAGATGAGATGATATAACTATACTATTTCTTTAGAAAATGGGTTGGCATGCCATAATTCAGATACATGATGTCTATGTAAACATCATGGCATGAATTCAAATATATGATTTATATACTAAGCAAGTGAGCAGAGGGCAATCGCATATATGATGTGCCAACTAAGCAGATGGCATTCAATATTGTGTATATGATGTAAAAACTAAGCATTGCAAGACAACATATGCATGATATGAGTAATATAACTGTGCCAAGTTTGAGCATACACCTCAGGGGGGAAATAGTACTGGTCATCTACCTCTGAATCCTCCTCTGAGAAGCTATCTGTAACCAGCAAGATATTTGCTTCAGCAGGTAGCATTGTCTGCTTTGAGGAGCTTGTTTTCACTCCAGGATTTTGCATCACCAATTCAAACGGCTTATGCACAGGAAGAGTAGTTGAATATACAATCATTGTTGGCAAATGGAATACGTAATACAAAAAAGGATGGCATGATATAATTCACATATATGATGCTTCGCTAAAGAGCATGGCATTGCATAATTCACATATATAATGCCTTGCAACAAGATATCATTGCATGATTCACATAGGTAATGTCTTGCAACAAGATGGTATTGCATAATTCACATATATGGTAACTAGACACTAAACATGTGGCATTCACACAAAGCATGTCTAAACTAAGCAAATATCATTTTTTAAAGGAAACTAAGCAAATAACATGGCAATGCAAGAGACCATATGCACGATATGAGCAATATAACCCTGTCAAGTTAGAACATGCACCTCGGGGAGGATAGGACTGGTCATCTGTCTCTGAATACTCCTCTGAGGAGCTATCTGTAACCAGCAAGACATGCGCTTCGTCAGATAGCATAGTCTGCTCTAAAGACCTTGTTTTCACTCCAGATTTTTCCATGACCGTGTCGAATGGCTGATGTACATGAAGAGTAATTGAATATACTAACAATGTTGAAAAATTTATTACGTAATAAAAAAGGATGGAATGATATAATTCACATATAAGATGACTGGCTAACCAGGATGGCATTGCAAAATTCACATATATGATGCCTGGCTAAACAGGATGACACTGCATGATTCACATATATGATATAGAAACTAAGCCGATGACATTCACACAATACATGTCTAAACTAAGCAGATGACATATTTTATGTGTAAAGTAAGCAATGCAAGGCACCATATGCATGATATGACCAACATCAGCATGCCAAGTTAGAGCAAAAGACATGAGGTGTTAAACATGAGTGGTCTGCACCCTCTGAATCCCCCTCTGAACAGTTATCTTCCTCTTGATTACAGTATCTAATGGGAGGAGGGGGTTGCTTTTGCGCCCACCATGGAGCGACGTTTGCATGAAATTTTATTGCCACGCAAGGCTCGTCTCGTTTGCTCTACATATTCAGTACCATTGTGTACAATAACTTACATGCATAGGAATAAAACATAGTGAGATTATGTAAGGAGTGCATAATGTGGATAGACCCAAAACCAATAATAGCAGGCAGATAATAGCTTTAGTTAAAAATATAGTTAATGGCTCCTTTAATGTTTGTTTCCACCCAACATGAAACTCATAGTAGACATCCGAGATTAATCAGATAGTAGACATATATTATTGATTGATACCCCAATATGTAGCCCACAACCATTTAAAAACTCAAGCTTGAGGATTAGTTTGGAACTGACTCGGAGTCTAATAGGCGAACATGACGATAAAGTAGGATGTCATCATGTTAAGCGATGCATAATGTAAGCAAACATGAAAGAGTGTGACCTCTCTTGTGGACCCGTGTAGACCTCAAGGTCCTCTGCTTAGTTGATGATGCTAATGTGGTTGTCGTGGCTGCTGGTGGCGGGGAAGAAGATCTGAGGCGGCGAAAGATGGTCTGGAGGGCGGATCCCTACTATGGTGAACCCTTCCGTCGTTGGAACAGCTGAGCTGGGGTGGACCACAACGTAGGAGGAGCGGGAAAAACCACACAAGGCTTTCTTTGACACATATCTGTAACAGAAGTAATTATGTAAGGGCTTGTTTGAATTGGAGGATTCTAACAATGTAGGGATAGGAAATACACATGAATATGATAGGAATGCACATGCAAAATAGAGAATTTAAAAACACAAGATTTCTGTCAATCTGGGTGTTTGGTTGACAAGAATTGGAAGATCACAGGAATGCAAAGAAGCATGGTGAAATTAAGTCAAACCACAAGAAAATGTACAGTTATAATGCTATTATGCTACTATCTCATAGTCTTGTGCTTTATGAATAGGAATCTGAAAAGGAGGCCAAGTTGATATTAAAATTCCTACGGTTTTTCTATCAAGGAGACACTGGAGAAGCCAATCCTACAATTTTCCTTTGCTCCATTCCTTTGAACCAAATGCATGAATAGTAGTACCATAGGAAACTTTCCAATTCCTATGTTTTTCCTTCATTTTTCATTTCAAGCACTGGCGATTCTAGTAGGCAGGCTTGAACAGGGAAAAGCCCACACTCCAACAATGTTTTTGTGCTACTTCTAATACTTTGGACCCAGGCCACTGCCCTACTAGCTCAACTCCCAGGCCCATCTAGAAATGCACAGCTCAAACGCGCAGAAATAAATAATGATGGCTTTCAAGAGAGTCCACCATAGATAGCTAGGTTGTCTAGTACCTCACTTCTTGTTATATAGGAGAAACTAATCGCTTCACATTACTACGTGTGCTCAGTGGACAATATATATAACATGTAGAGTAAAACGCGATGTAGCAAGTGTACAACCTCTTTGGCGAAGCCATGTCGATCTCAGCATCATTGGGTTGGTCGCTGAGGATGATGTGGCTGATGTAGCAGTCGGAGGAGGGGGAGATCTTAGGCGCCTGGAGATGGAGCCAAGGGTACTGCTCGGCTGTGATGGAGGGTTTCGTTGTTGGAGCAGCTCCAGTGAGTTGTGCGATGGTGAGGCCGAAGCAGGACAAGAGAGACAATGTTAACATGAGTGGAATTCTAATAGCATCTCCAATAGATGATGTAAAATACATAACCACAAAGTGCTAGATGTAAAATACATCAGCCGCTCATCTCTGAACTTAACTGTCGAAACTGAATTTAACTATCGAAACTGAATTTTACTATCGAAACTAAACACACTAGTAGCAAAAAAGCAGTAGCAGTGCCCGGAGCAGCAGCGCGCGTGAGAGCCGGGCTGCTGGTCGTGAAGCAGCATCTTGGATACCAGATGCAAGGACTCGAGCCGTCGAGCAAGAGCAGGATCTGTTGCTCGTGCAACAGCTGTGCGAGGATGACTAGAGTAGCAGCGCAAGCAAGAGCCACAACAAGAGCAATATCGCGAGCAAGAGCAAGAGCAGACCAGGCAGGGGACCGGAGAGCAAGAGAAGAGCAGCAGCACGAGCGAGAGCCAAAGTAGCAGTAGCTCCGACTGATGTGGATGTCGCCGTCGAGGGAGCGACTCCGTAAAGGAAGTGACCGGCGACGCCGCCGTAGATGGAGTTGCGCCATGGCAGTTAGGGAGCGAGCGTCGGCAGCACCGTGAGATCGAAGCAAGAAGAAAATGCAGTGATTACTGTATAACCTCTTTGGTGGCGCTGATTAGGTCTCAGCTTCATCCGAGGAATCGGTGGTGATGCTGCTCTTCTGGTCGTGCAGGTGAACACGGCGGTGTGGGAATGGAGGTGGCGCGAAAGACAAGGGGAACATCGAGGAAGCTCCATGGAGGTGGAGGACGGGGTCGCTGAACCGGCGGGACGATGATATCAATGACGGATCCTCATCCCGTGCGGTGGATGAGGGAGGTCGAGGTGTTGTGGTGGATGACGTCGTCGGGGAAGAGGCTCCGGCTGGGTGGCAGACGGAGGAGGGTGTGGGGCTTCGTGGGTTTTTGCGGCCTCGGTGTTTGAATGGGGGCGGCGGAGGGGATGGGAGGGGGAACCATGTCTTAGGGACGCGCTTGTCCGAAATGTGGGGTAATTTAGGAAAATACCCCCACCGATTTGAACTAGGTGGTTCTTTCTGTTCAGGGGTTATCACGAGAATTTCGCTTGTCGGGATTTCGTAGGAGGTGGTTGTTTTCGCGTGCATTGTAATTTTGGGATGGCAACGCGCGGGTTGATATGGAGGGAGTTTTCCAAGCACAAAGAGACAAAGAGTTAGCTTCAAATTTCGGGCTGACAAGTCGCGGGTTGAAGAGGTGGGAGTTTCTCAGCACGATAGACAGAGATGCTAGCTTGAAATTTCGGCATAACAAGGTGTGACTTGAAATTTCGGGAGAACAAGCTTAACGTGTACGAAAAGAACAATTCACACCTCACTAGAGTGATGTCCCGTTTTACTATATTACTAGAAATGCATTCAAATATAACAACAACAAATTAAAAAAATCAGGACAACAAGCTTAACGTGTACAGTACCAAATCAATTTGCACTTCCCTCAACAATAAAAAACCCATTCGGGTTGTCTAGCATATGGACTAAATTTGAGTACATTTTCCTTGTTTGAAACAACCATCTAAATATTATCTTCACAACACATGACATGAATATAGGAGTTGTAAATTCCCATATAAATATGAACTACATGTACATACGATCTTGAATTCAAACATATGTATCCATTTTATGCTGAATTCAAATCATAGCACATGTATGCTCTAGCTAGATGTCCGCAATCTAACCCGTGTATGATACTACGTACAATGTGTTTAACACGCGCAACACACACGGACACACACACACCACCCATTTAGACTAGTAAGGTACACGTGCATTGCACGCATGAGATTTGGCAAGCAAATTATGAATAAATACCACATTATAGCATGTAAGCTTTGATTCATATATATGACTGATGTAGATGTTCGTTTAATTCTTATAGTTCATCTCATTCAAAATCAATTAGTTTTTATTTAAAAATAATCTATTTTAAGATTCATGGAATTGTGCGTTGAAAAGCACGAAGCAAAAATAAATAATGCTGATTAATCTAGAAAAAATGGGCAATTGTGATACGGAAGATTCTACAACAGAGGAGAAATGCTTATTTTTTTGAGGTTTGTGTATTCTTCTTAGGTTCAACCATGGAGTCTTCTATATTGTACATGTGGCGGAATCTTGTGGAATGTAGATGATATACAATAGCCAGTAGTGCTCGGATTTGCCATCTCTGCACCGTCGGACTGGTTTCATCCAATGACCATGCGTATATATATATGTGATGCGAAAGTCACCCATCATCTCCAATCTGAGTAGTGTGTCCATGCGTGGATGCAATGTGGCCAAACGATGTCTGCCATCGATATCTCTAATTCAAATCAGTCAGACCTTGTTCAATGTGTATACAATATAGCATGCTCATTTCCAAACTACACCACACATATCTCAGTTATATTCATGCACGTATGGGTTTCAAACATCATGATCTCTTATTCAAATATTTGAATTCAACTTTACATTGATTATGACCTCACCTAGTCTTTTACACCCACACAGTCATCTTCTCTTTATAATTGTACCACTAACTTTCTCTCGTGCATGCATGCACACACACTACCACTCGGCATTATCCACCGCACACATGCAATCTTTTTCTTTAGGCCGGTCTCCCATGCATGCATACACACACACACACCTCCCCCTCTTCATCACTTCAGGCATTCTTTATCTCTCACATGCATGTGCAACGATCGATGTTCCTCTATGTGTGTAAATATATAGCTAGGTCTTTTCCAGTTTTCCACACAAGCCGATCGATCTATATATCTAGTTAGGTCTCACCCTCTTTCCCACGTACACATCGATGAATCTATACCTCTCTATGTAGGACTACATAGATAATACACCCATGTTATCTATCCATCGTCTCCCTCTCATCATCCATGCCTTCCGCTTCATCTCTCAGACGCGCGCACAGTGGCGAAGGCCGGGGGCATCAAGGGAACTGCCCCCCTAACATCACTATATATTGAGGCTAATATGACTCTGATCAGTAGACCAATTGCTGGTAAAATGGTTTAAGTTGATGAATTGGCCCCCCTCGTACAGGATTAGCAATGCTTGGCCCCCTAGCTCATTTCTTTTTCATGGCTCCGCCACAACGCGCAGCCACGCACATTCTCACCCTTCTCTTTAAATATCGACCACTTGTGCACTCCTTCATACTCTCCCTCCACTTGGCCCCTCACACCATCTTACAGTCCCCCACCCATACCCCAATGTCTGTACGCTCGTAGAGCACTTCCCTCTATATGTCTCTATCGATATCTCGCGCGATCGACCCCTCCCCTCCCTTCTCGTATATCACCCCAGCCCCATGCACATACATTTATGTATATAGGCCTCTCATTCACACAAATTGCATTGACACGTATTCCCTCGCCATATCTTAGTATCTCTCACACACACGGAGTATGTGTGCGAAAGAGAAGAGGTACACACACGCACTCGTTCCCACATACAAACGCGCGGGTGCACGGTAGAGCACATTTCTACAAAAAATGAGCATGTAGAAAGGCTTTAGATGATGTGCCACTAGTCTATATCTGTACCTTTATATATATTTATATCTATATTCTATACCCCTATATAGTGTGCGAATAAATTTGAAAGATGGTCGTTGGATGAAGCCAATCCGACGGTGCAGAGATGGCACATCCGAGCACTACTGGTCATTGGATATCATCTACATTCCACCATATTCCTCCACATGTACAATCTAGAAGAGTCCATGGTAGAACTTAAGCATAATGCACAAACCTCAAAACACAAGTACTTCTCCTTTGTTCTGGAATCTTCCTATCATAATTGCCCAAACTTTTTTTCTAGTTGAATCTCCATTCTTTGTTTTTACTTTATGCTTTACAATGCACAATTCCATGAATCATAAAATAGATTAATTTTTTTATAAAAAATAATTGATTTTGAATGAGATGAACTATAAGAATTAAACGAACGTCCACATCATGCATATATGACTCAAAGCTTACGTGCTATAGTGTGGTATTTATTCATAATTTGGTTACCAAATCTAATGCGTGCAATGCATGTGTACCTTACTAGTAGTTCCAGGATGTGCAAAACACATCAATTAGAATTACAATGGCGTGCTCCACAGTGTATCTCCCTATTTCAGTTAATATATTATGATTAAAATGATGTGGGGGCATCCATGAAGCCACGTGGCACATGTGGAGGCGTTGTCGCGACCGTCTTGTGTGGATTGATCACAATGACGTGTTGCTGGTTCCAGATGAATTTACTCGTCCTCTCTCATGCACACTGGCAGTACGTGCACGGAGCAAAGATGTGCACGCATGCACTCATTCCCTTGCACGCACACACGGGTACACGGTGGGACGCTTTTTTGTACGAAGATCCACCCCATGTGATAATTTGACGCGTGTAAAATCGTTCACTTCATTGATGGTCAATTAATACAGTGCATGCGAATTGAGTGGACGTGAGGGAGGAAGTAGTTGAGAATAACTACTCCAGTGCGTGCATACGAGTAGTTAAATCATGGGGTGCTACTTCCATTGGTCTCCTTCGTATTTTGTGCCAATTTTTGACCATAGTTTTAAGTAAAGCAATATTTATGCATGTCATAAAAATTAATGTAATCGGAAACTATGTTTAAATTTGATTCCAATGATATAATTTTTGGTGACATGCATTAACATTTTCTTAGTGAAAATTGTGGTAAAAAATTGGCACAAAATAAAAAGAGGGCCAATAAACAAGGATGCACGCAGCATGATCAATTTTTGCCTGGGTTACTATTGGTGGCATTTGTATTCAAATATTGACGGAGTGGAGTACAATTCTTTACCTTAGCCTCGTAAGGCTCTTCGAGCGCCTATGCTCACCTCCCCACCTCGCCCGACAGATCCCGCCATGGAGGATCCTGCCATGGATAATCCCTTAGATCCCAGGATCACGAGGGCTGCCCTCTCGCCGTGGCCCACAGCACTGACTCCTTTGAGCAAAATCCACATGTGTTTTAGAGGGGATCCATTGCTCTGGAATCATAGATTGGTGGCGCCGGAGGACATGCTAGGGCTGTTTCAGGTGGTGGGCAGCAAGGGCAAATCAGATCGTGGAAGTGTCGCATCGATTGCAGACAAGTTCTAGGAGCTGCGCCTGGCGAAGCACAAGGCTGAGGCGCAAGCCAATCTCAAGGGAGAGATGATGAGGGATGTCAGCATCTGGCAACGTTGTGTTGATTTCGAGCTAGGGCTAATGGCATAGATAATATTCACGGAGTCGACTACGGAGGAAAGAACGCACATGCCTGTGGGATGGGATGAGAAAACGGTGCAATTGTTCAAATGGGCAGTAGGAGAAGCCAAATCGCGAAGCCAACTGCGGCGGCGGCGCTGGGGATGCATCGTAGGAGAGGTAAGCTTCCATCCTTCCTCGCCAGCGATGCAGTGACCTACTCGGTTGCTGCTGCAGTGAACTTGCAGCGCCATGGTGGTTTGTAACCATGACAATTACTCCATCTATATGTATTTTACTCCTGTGAAAATACTTGGTCGTTTGGAAAAAGATGGTAATTGATTTATCACTAGTTTTTGACTGCTTGGTCATGACAATCACCCGAAGCCACAACCAGAAGTCTCCATCGCGCAATTCTTACGGTCGGTCACACCAACAAACGGTCGATTGGACCCGCGACACGCATCGGCTTGGTCTGACATGTACGACCAGTTACATCACTGACTTGTGCGACCACATTTGAGGAGTAGTACTTGCATTTTGTGTTCCAGGAAACTCATCGGGAGCCGTTTCGGGCCTCGCCCATCAATTAATCTTTAGATTATTCCCATCACATTCCAAAGTAGTAGTACCATACTATAATGAAGTGCAAACTTGCTCACACCTAGTACATATCAAACCTGAACGTGTTCCCACTATGCACGATTTAGTACTAGTGCAGTACTAGGCTATAGAAAAGGGAACTATACCTAGCCGAAAATCACTCTACCTTCCTCCTCATAAGTCTTTCTTGTTCGTCTGTCGTTGCCATGGCCGGTGTGCAGAGCTCTACGTCGAGAACTACTCGCTCACCGCCTCGCAGAGACGTCGAAAGATCACTCACAAGCAGGTGAGGGATCCCAGGAGCACCCTAGCCATAGAGGCGAACATGTCGAGTTGGCGGTGCTAGAGTCGTTATCCCTCGACGACAGGCCAGACCAGCTCATTAAGCAAAAGGAGTTCATCAACAGCTTGGTGGACCTACTGAAGGAGAGCCTTGATGACATGCCCGCTAAGCTCAATAAGCGGGAGGAGTTGACCGTTGGCTTGATTATGCAGCTGAAGGAGAGCATTGCCTCGGGTAAGAAGGCGACCGGTGAAATCCTGCAACTTCAGGAGGATAATACGAAGCTCCGCCACGAGCTTGACCTGCTGGAGGAGGAGAACGCCGGCTGGAAGGAGCTGCATGAGAAGAGTAGTTCCTCCGTGAAGATGTTGCATGCCCTTGTCATGGAATGGAAGGAGGAGTTGGTGAAGCACCGCATCGATCACTCGGCTGCTGTCAAGGTACGTAATGCGGCCATGGAAGAGATGATGAAGGCTCGCATCGAGAAATCCCTTGTCATGGAAAGAATGAACAAGATGGCGGAGGAGACGAGCGTGGAGATGAAGTTCGTGGAGGCGATGAAGAAGCAGTTAGGACTCCGCGGTCAACTCTTCATGAAGTAGAGAGCAGTGCCCCAGACGTTTGTCTGTTCTTCCTTCTTTTTTTTGGGGGGGGGGGCAATCTTCCTTCTTCTTTTGCTCCTGTGTTTCTTCTTTTGCTTCGGGTGTTTCACCGCATGTGTCACATTCGCTGCGAGGCATGAATAGAACAATGCTACTCCATTCGTTTTAGTTTACAAGTCATGCGTGTATACCTAGGTTGCCAATTTTATCATCGTAATATAAACTATATAACACAAAAATTATACCATGTGAAAATAGAATATCTAAAGTTTACAATGGTAGTTTTTTGTAATATATGACTTCTATTAGGTTGGTCAAATTGACGACTTAGGGGTAAGCGCACGCCTTGTAAACTGAGAGAGAGGGAGTAACGATGAGCGGCGCCGTTGGATCGCCATGTCGCACTGGGCTGCCGTGTTTCGCGCTCCTCCGTTGTACTAGTCCTACTCCAGTGGAAAGTAGTAATATACGGCATGGTTCTTTGCTCCTCCTCAAGTCATCGGCAACATTTATACAAGCAGTCAACTCACAAGGCCCCACCTTCTAGCAGTAATGAGCCATCAAATCACAAAGGCCCTTGCCTCTCGTGAAACCGACCAAGCGAGACTGCCCCGACCTCTAGCCTTTTAAAAATACTTTTGTACAGTAGCAGTATCGATGGATTGCGCCATGGAGCAAAACTAACAAGATGAAATTAAAGAAGAAAGGTGGTACATATAGAGAGCGCTCATCGCCAAATTATGTTTATAGTACTATTTAAATAGCTAGTACGTGCTTAGATGGGGTGCATACTGAAGATTTAAAGTAATGAGAAGGAGAATAAAATAGTTCCGCTGGGGCTCAGCACAACACACCCTTCAGATAAAACTAAGCACCTTGAAATTAAACTAATCAACTAATCCGTTAGACACTGTATTAGAACCACCATGAGCAATGACACTACCACCTTACTCGGACTCCTCGTCCACGTGCTCGACTTCGTTCTTGTCCCTCTTCCTCTTGGCCGATACTTCTTTGCTTGAACCGCACACTTGGCTCCTGCTCTTCATCCAACCCTTGTAGATATTGAAACAAAGGTAGGCATCCATTGCAGCATAGTGGATGTGGTCTATATCTAGTACATTCCACTCCCATGCAAGATGAAACTTGGGGGAAGGTTTCTTTAGTTTACGGTATGAAGGATCACCATGGCTCATCCCAGGGTCAGCATTGAAGGCTATTAGGAGGACACCAGCCGATTCCTTTGGAGGTCGAAGGGCTGGCCTACAACGAGGCCTATCCGACCCAGGACTGTTTTGTCGTTCGTAAAGTCTACAATAACAGATTTGACTTTGCCGCCCGCGAGGAAGTTCTTATATTCCTCGCACTCAACGTGGGCATGGCATATGTGGTAGACCAACCACAAGTTATGCACGCAAACCTAGATCACGGCGGGCTTCTTCCTCTCTTCCTCCTTTGGAAGCTTCTCTTTTCCCAGGACTGTGGTGTACTCAACATCTAGCCCAGCGACCCACTCATCACCATTTGACTTTTGAAACATGCTTCTGAAGCGAGGAAGGCATCTTTTCACCATCACAGAAGAACAGGTGTAGGTGACGTCGAACTCATCGCCGGTGATGGTTCTAACCTTGTACTCACCGGAGATCATGGAGATTTTGGACACCATGGATTTGGGAGGAGGGTTAGATTAGTGGAACTGCTGCAATGTGGAAGGACGGGACGACTAGAGCGAACTTCCGTAATGTTAAAGGACGGCCGGGGATGAGTAGGAGCAAACTGCTAGCAGTTTTCCGATTGTAAAAATGCTGAGTGGGGAGTGCGAACGTCAGGGTAGTGGCTTGCCCAGTGGATAAATGGATTCATGCACAGTACTATGGGGGCCCAATTAGATGTCATGTCTACTAGAAGCCCAATCAAATGGCTTCATGCATCTGCGTGTTCGCACGTCAAGCGTCGGGAATATTATAGGTGATACAAAGCTTTCCATCCTCCCATGATATGGGCTGCTGAGAGCCCTTGGATCTGAGATCGAATGGTTGCATGGTGTAATTCTAGACCTATGGGTGAATATCCTATCCTGGAGGGTTATTCTGCAAATTTTCAGCAACTTAGCATGCGATCGTTCGATCTTGGATCCAAGGGCTGTCAGCAGCCCGTATCATGGTCGCGCCTACTAGACTGTCGCCTCGCTCGCGCGGTCACACCCTTGGAGATTTTAGACAGCTATAAATGAGCATTTTTTGCCTACTTGGCATTCATGAAACTACTTCCTCCGTCCAGGTGCGTTAGGCTATCTGATGTTGGCATGTCATACATTGTCATCACCTAGTCACTCATACAATAGGTTAGCTATAAGGTTGGCTATAAGAGTATTTTATTTTACAGTACTTCTATTAGGTTGGTCAAATTGACGACTTAGGGGTACCTGCATGCCTTGTACACTGAGAGAGAGGGAGTACCATGGAGGTGGTCAGGAATCAGGAGACTCAAGTCGGTCGTAGAGCCACAGTAATAATGATAATGGCAAGTCAAATCACAGGGCCCCAACTGTCCAGCAGTAACGAGCCATAAAATCACACATCCCTACGTTTGCAGCAGCCTACTCCCTCATCTTCTCGCCTCTCTATCGAACAAACTAGGCAGAACTGCCCCACCTACCATGCGGGAAAAGCCCCGCCCTCGACTTTCAAATATAATTTTGTATCCATGGATTGCGCCATGGATCAAAGCCTCAAGAAAATGGCGGTACACATGTATGCAGCATGCCCGTCGCGTTCGCGTCGCAACCCACATGGTCGGTGGGTCGGTATGGCACGCCGCTCTCTGAATGGAACGCGCGTCATATTGCATTTGCACACACATGTGGGACCGCAATTGAGAACCGACCATAGGCACCCCCTCCCGCCCCCGTCCCTGCAAGTCGGTTGAGTTAATAGAAGAGAGAGACGGGCGATAGTACTAGAGCAGTGATGTAAACACGTCGTTGCCTGGACGATGCCTGCACGACAAGGGAGATCAGTTCGTCCATGCATGTGAGCAGACTCCAGCAGACGGCTGGATTGGCTATCGTCTACATATCGTGCAGGATGTGTTGTACAGGGTTGTAGTTCTGATGAGAAATCTAAAAAAAGGTTTCTTGTCATCTCGCAATATTAGGTGTGATGTGCTTCGGATCACTGTGAGGGTCAAACAGCATCAACTGTGTTCCTCCAAGGCGCTGGTATTGGGGGCACATGCAGGAAGACTACTCGGTTGTCATCTAGATCAAGCCGGCTATGTTAATTAGGACATCTATCGATTGACCCCTTTTCTATGAGTTTGTCTTTAATTTAAGCTTTGATCCTCGTGTAGTTTGTCTGTCGGGATTCTTGTTGTCTCCTTGGGGCAGTGAGGTTATGGTTTCTTGTCAATTGGCATTTTTTTCATGTTATATGTTAATCCGATGCGCTTCAGATCAAAATGAGGACAACCTCGCTTCCGGGGCACGTGCATGAAGACTTCTCGACAGTCAATGATGAGGTCAAGCCGGCTCCGGTAGATAAAAGAAAACTACTCTACTATATAGGCAGGAGCCTCCGTGTGTGCTTGCTAGTGTTGCTCTCTTCACACTCTCTTGTAATCTCCAAATCTAAACACGACAGTGGCGTCCACACTCTCTCTGCTCGCCGCTGGTCACAGATCTGGCTGGATCCCCTCCGTCGGGGAAGGTGGGAAGGTGCAATGTTCACGCGGTCATCCTCGGCGACGGCTCTTACCCACTGTCGGCGCGTCCCAATCAGCGTGCCTTGTTGTTCTCTTCCATGCAACGCCGGCTAGGGAGGGCCTCCGACCCCTTCTTCCTCGCTGTCGTAGTTTGGGCAGATACGGCCTCCCGCCGCCCACCTAGCGACACCCCGGCGACCCTCAGGTATAACTTCCTTCGAAACCGGCCTTGCTCTCCTTCCCCCGCTCCTCGCATCGCTGCATTTGTATCTTTTACTATTTCTCAAGCCCCCTCATAGATAGGATCGATCGGTTATTCGAAAGCCACCTAAATTTTTACTATTAAGAGGTAAAACTACTTCATGCAGTCGAATCTAGTACTAGTTGGTTCAAATAGGGAAGAAAGGGGGTGGGGGTGGGGGTGGGGGTAGGGGAAGATTTTTTACCTGAATCTAGGACTTGGTCAAAAGAGGAAATAATGGGGGCGAAAAGTAGCAGATACTGGCTATCCAACTAGTCTCTTGGTCTAATAGGGAAATAAAGGGAAACACAGTACAAACTCAATATAAACCGGTCTATTGGTTGAAAAAGGAAAGAAAGTGGGGACTAGGGGACAAGTCAATAGAGTATGTCCATCACCAGATTTGCTAGCCTCACATAGTATAAGGTGGCTACAAAAATGGGACCAACCCAGATATCCTGTTTGGATGTTTGTTGCCCCGAGCTCCTCTTATGTAATGCCACTGGTAAAATGTAGCAGTCCCACTTTTAAAGTAAGGACACGTTAAACCAATGTTGTTTTCAATGTAATGCATCCAGTAATATGAACCAATGGCACTGGTTTTCATGTCCTGTTAGATTTCCCTTGAAGATAAGTTTCTTATTTCCGTTAGAAATGCAACAGTCTTGGTCCGCCTACTCCCTCGTGCCCAAATACCAACTCTTTAGCAGTTATTAATGTAATGTTGCTGGTAAAATGAAGAAATGGCACCATTAAAGTAATGTTGTATTTAACGGTTGTCATAGTTAATCCTAATTCCTACACTAATATCTAGCAATGTTGCTGCTTTAGAAATTGCTACTATCCTTGTAGGATCGCCATTCAAATAAGGAACATGCTTCTTTTCATTTGATGTATGTTTCATCACTTATTAGTCACCCTCCTTTCCACCTTTTTGTGCAAACAGAGATATACATTTGACGCTTGATCTTAGTTGAATTGCACAAAATGATATCCAAATTATTGTTAAACATTCCAGGAGCTTCATGACCAACCTTGATGTTGCTCAATTTTATTGCAACTAATGAAGAAGAAGCTGCTAGCTCATGAGACAAAGTAATTGCTAACTGCATGGTGCAAACATTGCTTCATTTTATGTGAACTGCACAAAAAGGTCTCATGAATTGAATCATCCATGTTGGTGACTGGTGTCATCCCTACCATGATGGCGTTGACTACAGATATGGCTCCCATCATGAGGTATGTTCCTTTTTGTTCCAACCGTTTGCCAAATATCCTGCATGTTGACTCTGCTCTTGTGCTATTGTTTTGGCACTGCCATGATAAAGAATTAATGTTATTATTTTGCACCTTAATCTAGTGGCACTATTAATTTGATGCAATATTTTGTCACCGCTAGTGCCACTGATTTTTTATATCAAAAGAGGGGTTTCCTCCTATTTCATTTAAGATACCCAACCATAGAGAACCATTATCCGACAACATCGTAGTGTAAACGGGCAGGTATGCAACTACTACTAGAACGGACTGAGTACTAGCAGGAGACAAGTTTGCCACATAAGCTAGGCAGGTAGGAGACGCATCACCAGCTCGACCAAGTTTGGATTACAACCCAAATGCTACCACAGAAACATCAGGGGGAAGATAGGGACTGAAAGAGCCAGCTTCGGCATCCCAGTCTAAGCACCCCCGGCCTCCATCCTTGCGACGCACGGTCGAACTCGCTTGCCACCTGCTCCACCCTAGTGCCACAGATAAAATGAAGTAATAGTACAGTTAAAATGGAGCGAGTGTCCTCTCTATCATTTCATTTCCAATGTAGATAAAGAAAGTACTTCTCTTTGTTAGTATATGTTTCATCAACTAGTCCCATTGTTGATGTTTACGTGTTTCTGCAAACTGGGCTGCTTAATTTTAGTTGATCTGCACAAAAATAGAGATTGGAATGTGATGTGGAGCATCCCAAGGTCATCCCCATGGACCTACCGTGGACTCACCAAGTGCCCAAAGGACCAATGACATGAGCCCGTGCAGGAGCTCTCGAAGCCGAGGTGAACTCGCTCCTTTATCAATTTCCTCTCGATGCACATGGGACAGGGCTTCTATCCTCATCAGAAACTCTATGCATATTCAGGTACTTGGAAGAAGGCCACGTGATGTCTCTGTACAGTGGACAAGGCGGCGGGATCGACAAGCGCTTGGAACAAGAAGAAGTGCCGCTGAAGACACTACAGGCACCGGACGTCCGACCCCTACCGGACGACTGGTCACCCCCAAGCACCGGACGTCCGACGATCATCGGACGACCGGCGACTCCCAGATGACCGGACGACTGGTCACCCCTATCGGACGATTGGTCACCCCTACCGGACGACTGGTCACCCCCAAGCTCATTTGATACCTTCTTGCGGTTCATCTCCTGGAGAGTGACTGCGGCCCTCTTCGGAGAAGATCCACACGGATTCAAGACCTCCGCTACGGAGAAGATCCCAAGGGATACCTCAAGACCTCCTCCGGGAGAAGACTATCTTTGTATCACCGTTGTTGACTATGGATCGTGTGTCTTGATATGTATCGTGAATCTAGCATGTGTGTGATCGTCTTTGTGTTGATTTTAGTGTTCCTCTCGTGTTTTCCTCCGTGATTCCTTTGTGTTCTTCGTGTTCATCGTGGGATCCCTCCATTTCGTGAAAGATTGGCCTAGAACGGGTTGTCCCCGCATCATATGGTATCAAGAGCCACGGTTTCTCACGAAATTGGAGCCCCTACTCGTGTTTTCTAGCTTGTTTTTGTTGTGTTCTTCCCAATTTCGAAAATTCCCCACCAAAAATAGCGCCAATTTTTTTTGTGTGATCTGTTGATTTGGCGAGATTTTGTTGAATTTGTTCCATGGATTTGCTGTGCCACGAGTGGATCTCGAGTTTCCCCACCTTTTCCCAAATTTTCTTCCGCAAATTCGGCCAAGTTTGACCAATTTGTCCATACATACCTCGAACCCTAGCCCAGACCCACCGGACAACCGGCGTTTTACCGGATGTCCGGACCCCCGTGAAACACCGGACGACCGGAACATCCTATACAGAAGTATTTACCGGATTTCCAAGACATACCGGACGTCTGGCGACCGGACGATCGGCGATCCACCGGACGTCCGCTGAACCCTGACAAAACTGAACTTACTCAGTTTTGTTCCACCTTCCGCAACCACTTACCCTTTGATACACCCACATCTTCCATACTACCGCCACCATTGCCTAACCAAAATCACTACGGTCTTACCTCTTTGTGTCTTGGATCATTTGAGTTGTGGTTTTCCCGTTTCCTTGTGTGTTTCGGCTATCTCGGAATGGAACGACATCGACAAGACCACCTCTCAACCTCGACAAGGACGGTAATATCGACGACGCTTTGTCATTCTACCTTGCAATTGCTTTGTCACCCTATAGACCATTTTGCGTATCCCATCGAGACTAGCCATTTGAGTATTGCCGGGCCATGACACTTGTGCACATTAGTGATAGTCATAGATATTGCATACTACACCATCATATCTCCGTGTGACACAAGAGTGATCCGCATGCACAATAGCTACCTTGATCCGAGAAGCATGCATAAGTGGCCAAAGAAATAGCTCACAAGCTTTTTAGCAAAAGAGCCACCCAAAGCTTATAAGCAAAAAGGAAAATATCATCATACGCCTTACATCAAAAGAGATCATATGAGATAGCAATACATCATCTTGTGCTCCAGCTTCGGCACATCATACACTCATAGCATACTTGTGATAGGAAGTCGTTACATTTGCCTCTTATAGGTCGTGCACAAGTGCGTATCCGTCTATTAAGAAATCGGTTAGCGTCTCTCTAGTGTTGTGCAACAAGAGCATTTTCCGTGGATTCCACATTTTCGCTCACCCTTGGTTGCACAACCACATTTATCTATCTGTGCGTGTGTTCCGTGTGCTCTTTCTTGCTTGTGATCTACTTGTTGCATGAGCAAATTGTGAATCATTTTCAACATCATTGAGTCACTTTGACAATTGCATTGAATTTGTGCCACCGGCCTAACCAAGCTCCTCTCAAAGCTTTACTTGTGTAGGTGTGAGAATCGACATGAAGTGGTACCAATAGTGCTATTTCCGGGTTACATTATTGAGTGATCATTGATCCATTGTCAACTTCGGTTAAGGTACTTTAGTATTGTCTTCTCCTTTCTCCCACTCACATTCTTGCGTGTGATGATGGATAGGCCAAGTACATCTACAAACCCGCTCTTTGATGATCCTTAAGAATCGAACAACTACGTCACCAAACTATATCTTTTCGGTGTCCAACGAGCTCTACATCAAGAAAGCGAAGCTATGCGAGAGCACATTGAGCAAGTCGCCATCGACGCGCGCCAATTTGAAGCAAGAACAAGAGAGCAATTCAACATCATCAATACCAACATGTCTACTCAATTCGATGATCTACGGACTTTGATAGTCAATCGACGCTCCTCATCGACATCTTCTCAAAGACGAAGCCGCTCAAGTCGTCATATCGTCTACCCGTCTGGCTCGAATACACCTACATCAAACACTCTTCATCAAGCCGCAGGCCAAGCTCGACATGACAACCGGAATCCACTTCATGACAAGAGCTCCCAAGAGCTATTTGAAGAGCAAGAAAGTCGACATCGTCAAAACCAAGCTACACTTGAGCAGGCACAAGAATGGCAACGACTACGCCAACAACAACAAGTGCGAGCGCGTCAACATCAAGAAGAAGATGCCGAAGCTCATCGTCAAGCACAACAACACCGAGAAGCTCAAGCTCTTGAGGCGCAACGAGCATTATGAGATTCACATCGTAATGTGGCAACTCGCACTCGACACACTCGTCAAGAAGAGGATTTCCTTCACGATGAGATGCAAGAGAGGCGCCACAAAGCACGCATGCAAGAAGAAGTTCCTCCTCAAGCGCGACAAGGGAAACAACCTAAACAAGCACCACAAGCTCGGCAAGTACACCATGACAATGACCATCTACTCCGCCAAGAGCAACATGAGATTGACAATCGTCCAAATCAAGAACGCCCTCACAATAGGCAAGCCAACAAAGAAGAACATCGCTATGGCAAGCTTAAGTTCACCATGCCAAAGTTTTCCGGAAGCATTGATCTCGAAGACTACCTCTCATGGGCATTGAAGGTTGACAAGATCTTTTGCCTACACAACTTTGATGAAGAAAAGAAGATTGCAATGTCCTCCCTTGAGTTCCAAGACTATGTTCTCATTTGGTGGGAGCAAATCATTGAGAGAAGAGAAGCAAAAGGCAAACCTCCTATCACTACTTGGGCTCAAATGAAGGAAGTCATGAGAGCACGCTTTGTACCAACACACTACAATTGTGACTTATTCAAAAAGCTACAACAACTCAAGCAAGGTACCAAGTCCGTTGAAGAGTACTACAAGGAGATGGAGATTGCCATGATACGAGCAAACATCATGGAAGATGAAGAACAAACGATGGCGAGATTATTGAATGGACTCAACTATCCTATCAAGAAGATTGCGGACTTTCAACCCTACACGACCTTCCTCGAGCTAGTACACCAAGCAACCAAAGCGGAGCGACAAGTTCAAGAGGACTACAAGTACTCCAAGTTCACCCCCAAGAACTTCAGATCCTACAACCAAGCTTCAACGACTTCGTCTCCTCCTACCTCTACCAAGACGTCTACAAACTTCGGTGATAAGTGAAGCTACAAGAATGCGACTACATCAAGTCGGCCACCTTCTACAAACAACTTCAAGGCAAGAGCTTCATCATCTACAACTCCAACCGAGGACAACTCCAAGACGAGTTCCATCAAATGTTTCAAGTGCCAAGGGCGAGGCCACAAGTATTTTGAGTGGATGACCATTCGTACAATGATCATCAATGACGACGGATCTTATGGCTCAATGAGCGACGATGAGATGGAAGCCCTTGAACATGTAGCTATGCATCGCCAAGTGAATGAAGATGAAGACCATCAAGTGTTTTGCGACAATGACTCGAGCCCCAATCTCGTTGTCTCCGAGGTCTTGACATTCCAACATCAACAAGATGACGATCAACGATGTCACATTTTCCATACCAAGGCCGGCATCAATGGATGCTCCGTCAAGGTTATCATCGATGGAGGAAGTTGTCATAACTTGGCAAGCGAAGAGCTATGCGACAAGCTCAATTTGGTCAAGACAAAACACCCTCATCCCTACAAGGTCCAATGGCTTAACGAAGCCGGAATTTTTCGAGTCGAGCTTACCGTGCAAGTTTCCTTCAAGATAGGCGCCTACGAGGACACATTTGAGTGTGATGTGGTCCCTATGTCCGTGTGCCACCTTCTTCTTGGACGACCATGGCAATACGATCGTGGAGTCACACACAATGGACGGACCAACCACTATAGCTTCAAGATGAAGGGCAAGGAATTCGTGCTACGTCCAATGTCACCAAGTCAAGTAGCCGCCGACAAACACATGCCTACCAACCATCATGGAGAGAGTGGTGAGAGAGTGAGCCACCAAAAGGAGAGTGAGAGCCACAAGCCAAATATGAGCGACTCCAGATGAGTGAGAAGAAACAACTCGTGCTATTCGCCACCAAACGAGAGATGAGAGAAGTGTGTGAGAACCCCTCAAGTGTCTTTCACCTTGTGCTTTTATGCAAAGGGGAAGCCAAACCTACTAACACTTCACCACCTCTACCTTTAGTGTTGTCTAAATTGTTGTAGGAATTCTCGGACGTCTTTCCCGATGAGCTACCTCCGGGTCTACCCCCACTTCGCAGAATCGAACACCGCATCGACCTCATAACCGGCGCACCACTTCCAAACAAGGCCCCTTACCGCGTCAACCCCGAGGAAACCAAGGAGTTACAACGGCAAATACAAAAACTCATTGACAAAGGTCATGTACATGAAAGCTTGAGCCCTTGTGTCGTTCCGGTTATTCTCGTGCCTAAAAAAGATGGAAGTTTTCGCATGTGCTCTGATTGTCATCCGATAAATGCTATCACCGTTAGATACCATCACCCTATCCCACGCTTAGACGACATGCTTGATGAATTATGTGGTGCCACCATCTTTTCGAAAATTGATCTTAAAAGTGGTTACTACTAAATTCGCATTCAAGAGGGTGATGAGTGGAAGACGGCTTTCAAAACCAAGTTTGGGTTATATGAATGGTTGGTCATGCCAATGGGTTTATCGAAAGCACCCAGTTCATTCATGCGTCTCATGCATTTCGTTCTCCGAACCTACATAAGCGTCTTTGTAGTGGTTTATTTTGATGACATCCTCGTGTTTAGCAAGTCGCTTGAGGACCATGTGACACACATCTGTATGGTTTTATAAACCCTTCGGAAAGAGCGCTTATATGCTAACATGGATAAATGCACTTTTGGCGTTGACAAGGTCATTTTCCTAGGATTTGTCGTTTCTTCCCAAGGTGTTCACGTTGATGAAACTAAAATTGAAGCAATTAAAACTTGGCCACAACCAACGAATCTCCAACAAGTGCGTAGCTTTCTTGGTTTAGCCGGTTTCTATCGACGTTTTGTCAAGGACTTTAGCACAATTGCTATGCCTCTACA
The DNA here is from genome assembly GCA_902687465.1 of Secale cereale. NCBI lineage: Eukaryota > Viridiplantae > Streptophyta > Magnoliopsida > Poales > Poaceae > Secale > Secale cereale. The sequence goes on along the minus strand of LR738714.1, from coordinate 275,899,046 downwards.
CGCCTTGAGCAAGAAGAACGCACCCTTCATTTGGGGTCCTTCGCAAGACACCACGTTCAATGAGCTAAAACGCTTGCTTACACACGCACCACTTCTTGCCCTACCAAACTTGGACAAACCTTTTGAGATTCATTGTGACGCTAGTGGTACCGACATAGGTGGCATGCTAATGCAAGAAAAACGCCCAATTGCGTACTTTAGCGAGAAGCTATCCGGAGCGCAACTTAACTACCCCATATATGATAAAGAGCTCTATGCCTTGGTGAGAGTTTTGCGTGTTTGCGAGCATTACCTTAGACGTTATGAATTCATTCTTCATACGGACCATGAGACGCTCAAGTATCTCAAGGGTCAAACTAAGTTAAACAAATGTCATGCTAAGTGGAGTGAGTTCATTGAGTATTTTCCCTATGTCATCAAATACATCAAAGGCAAAGAGAATGGTGTGGCGGATGCGCTTTCCCGCAAATGCATGCTTGTTACACAACTTGAGTTGAATGTTATTGGTTTTGAGCACATAAAAGATTTATATGAGCATGATCCTTTCTTTGCACATCCTTATGCTAAGTGTTTTATTCACACTTCTTGGGAACGTTACTACATAAAAGATGGATATCTTATGAGATCTAACAAACTTCGCATTCCAGAGTCTTCGCTTTGTTTGCTCCTTTTACAGGAATCTCATGGAGGAGGACTCATGGGACACTTTGGACGCGAAAAGACATTTGCTACGCTCTCCGAGAACTACTTTTGGCCCAAGATGCTTCGTGACGTCTCACGCCTCACCAACCGATGCTCTACATGTCACAAAGCTAAGTCAAAAGCTCAATCTCATGGTCTTTACATTCCACTTCCTATTCCATACCATCCACGGGAAGACATAAGAAGGACTTTATACTTGGATTGCCTAGGACTCAAAATGGAAAAGATTCCATGTTTGTTGTCGTGGATAGATTCTCTAAAATGGCTCATTTCATTCCTTGTCACAAGATCGACGATGCTTCACATGTTGCAAATCTCATTTATAGGGAAATCATTCGTCTACATGGAGTACCCAAGACGATCGTGTCGGACCGGGACGTCAAGTTCTTGAGCTACTTTTGGAAGACTCTATGCGCCAAACTCGACATCAAGCTCCTCTTCTCTTCGACATATCATCCACAAACTGATGGCCAAACGGAGGTGACGAACCGCACACTTTCGACGCTTCTTCGCGTGTTGATCAAGAAGAACATCAAGGAATGGGAGCAATGCTTGCCCATCGTCGAGTACGCCTACAACCGCGCAAGACATTCGACTACCGGCAAGTCCCCCTTCGAGGTCGTCTATGGCTTCAACCCATTGTCCCCATTGGACATCCTACCTCTACCTCTACAAGAACGCATCAACATGGACGCAAGTGCACGAGCAAGCTATCTCAAGAAGGTGCATGAAGACACAAGGGCAATGATCGAGCGACAAGTGCAACGCATAGCCACCAAGCGCAACGTCGACAAGGCACCAATGGTGTTCCGACCGGGAGATCTCGTATGGCTTCATCTTCGAAAGGACCGCTTCCCCAATGAACGCAAGTCCAAACTACTACCTCGAGCCGACGGACCTTTCAAGGTGCTAGCACGCTACAACAACAATGCCTACAAGATCGACATTCCACGAGACATGTACAACGTGAGCAATACCTGCAACATCAAGGACCTCTCTCCATTTCATGGTGATGAAGATTTTGATCCGAGGTCGGATCTTCCCCAAGGGAGGGGAGATGATGCGGAGCATCCCAAGGTCATCCCCATGGACCTACCGTCGACTCACCAAGTGCCCAAAGGACCAATGACATGAGCCCGTGCAAGAGCTCTCGAAGCCGAGGTGAACTCGCTCCTTTATCAATTTCCTCTCGATGCACATGGGACATGGCTTCTACCCTCATCAGAAACTATATGCATATTCAGGTACTTGGAAGAAGGCCACATGACGGCTCTGCACAGTGGACAAGGCGGCGGGATTGACAAGCGCTTGGAACAAGAAGAAGTGCCGCTGAAGACGCTACAGGCACCGGACGTCTGACTCCTACCGGACGACCGGTCACCCCCAGGCACTGGACGTCCGACGATCACCGGACGACCGACGACTCCCAGACGACCGGACGACCGGAGGCCACGGGACGTCCGTGACACTGACTACAAAACGTAATTAGCGGAAATCCGAGGGTTATCGGACGTCCGGTCCCTCTCGAGCCACCGGACGTCCGATGATCCAGCGGATGTTCGTCCCGCCTGCTTGCGCGCAGTGACAGGGCAGAAGCCCATGTACCCTCCCCTCGTCCAGAGAATATATACCCGTTGACTTCCTCCTTCCTAGGGCAGCTTTTGGATAGCTCATTTGATACCTTCTTGTGGTTCATCTCCTCTAGAGTGACTGCGGCCCTCTTCGGAGAAGATCCACACTGATTCAAGACCTCCGCTAAGGAGAAGATCCCAAGGGATACCTCAAGACCTCCTCTAGGAGAAGACTATCTTTGTACCGCCGTTGTTGACTATGGATCATGTGTCGTGATATGTATCGTGAATCTAGCACCTGTGTGACTATCTTTGTGTTGATTTGAGTGTTCCTCTCGTGTTTCCCTCCGTGTTTCCTTTGTGTTCTTCGTGTTCATCGTGGGATCCCTCCATTTCGTGAAAGATCGGCCTAGAATGGGTTGTCCCCGCATCAGAATGTATCAAGGCCCCTCCATGCACTATCGATGTACACCGATGTTCATCACTGGCTGAAGGTGTATCGGGGAGAATTGGTTCGATTTCCAGTATGAGGCCTACAGTATGAGGCGTCGTAGGGCCTATCTCGCCCTCGCACCATGGCATACTGCGATACTATCGCAATGTTTTACCATTAAGAAAATGAAGTTTCTTCTATTTATTAGTGTATGTTTCATCAACCAGTGCCACTATAATGTAATCACGCTTTTTCATTATCTGTGCAAACCGGGTTATTCAGCTGCATTTTGGTGGAACTGCACAAATGTACGAATGGAACCGGCATATATGCAGAGTGCGAGGTGCAAAGTAAAAATTACCGACACCAACCATGTTCCATCTAAGCATTGGCGTCATTTGTGGATGGATCTTTCTCGGTAGAAAATCCTCTAATCCAATACAAGTAGCTTATATTGGCACTTTTCTAGGGAGTACTCTTTTCTGAAAGAAGCACTAATCGATTTTTCTGTATTTGTACACGGTGTTTGTTTTTGGTTCAGAGCTATTTTAGGGTGATTGGCGTAGTACTCAGAGACTGATTGTAAGCATGGTTTTTGTTAGTTGTCCCACTGATTGTAAGCATGAGGAGATGGAAGATTAGGTTAGTGCAAAGCTTACTTAAACCCTACCGCCGCCGTTGAACGAGGCGAGCGGCGAGGGAACACTTGAGAATGGCGGGTAAGTGACATCGCGCCATCTGGCCTCCTCTTGCGGGGGAACAAATACTCCTATGGCTCTGGTTGGCACCGCACCCTCACAAACGGCACACCGTAGTCGATCGATTCGTTATCCTTTAGATGCTCGACCTTCGACATGTACGCCCACCACCTCCGCCTGACTTTCTCATCGGGTGAATATGTATGCTCCATCACCCACAGGAGATACTTGATGAACTCGAAGGACTGCGGCGTGACTGCTGCCTGGGAGTACATCGCCGTCGTCATCGCGGTCATCTCGCTCTTTCGCATACATTGCCACATGGCCCTCACCATCCTCGAAATCTCCCACTCATTGTCAAACCAAGTAAGGATCTCCTTCAACCTGGGTAACATCGCCTGGTCGCCGCCGGCGATCTGCCTGATTCGCTGCTCCATCCTCTCCATAGATATCCTTCTGAGAGGTTGGTGCTAGCTTTGGAAAATGGAAGGAGAGACGATGGTCTTGCAATGGAGAAGAGGGAGAGGCGATACGATGGTTTTGCAATGGAGAAGATGGAGAGAAGAAGGGGTGGCTTAGCAATGGAGAAAAGGGAGAGGCGAGACGGTGGTTTTGGAATGGAGATGATGGAGAGGAGAGGGGTGGTTTTGCAGGGTTAGGATCCTCTACAGTAGCACACCATGCAGTACAGTCACGTTGTGTGGACCCGACCCCACATGTCATCCGTAGTACAGCATCATATAGTATTGCAGATGATCTCAACCCGGTTTTGTAATGGAGAAGAGTGAGAGGAGCATGTGACAGCGATTTAGGATTGGACGAGAGGATCGTCGCACTGTGACTGGATCAAAATCAAAATCAATTTATCCTTCAATTAAGAAAGCGACCCCACATTAACTAGTCTCCCTTGTATTCTGGGTCATATTTGACCATGATTTTCACAAATAAATATATGTTATATGTTGCAAAAATAATATAATTTGGAAGCACATTTAGATACGAACCAAGTGATACAATTTTTGATGACATCCATTCACATTTTTCTTGTCAAATACAGATGTGGTCAAACTTTCACCTCAAATTACGCAAAACAATAAAATACTTCCAAGGCCAGCGCCGCTCCTATCCTCTTAAACCACCGCTGCTCCTATCATCTTCCAACCCAAAACCAGCACCGCTCCTCTCGTCTTCCATTTCAAAACCACTGTCACTCCTCTCCCATTCTAATCCAAAACCAACACCACTCCTCTCCTCTTCCATTCAAAAACCACCGTCGGCGAGTGAAGGTGTTGTGGAGAAGTAGATCGATGGAGGAATACAACTGATATGTGAGGAGCGCAGACGGCGACCCTATGAAGCTAGCCAGCATGTTCGAGATATAGTCTTGGTTTGACAACCCGGAGCAATTAGCGGCGACGGCGAAAGCGATGGCCAAAAATCTGGAAAAGAGCGAAAAGGAGGCGATACATCGGGAGGGATTCGCACGAGAGTACATAGAGTTGCTCCTATGGGCCATGGAGTAGACAGATTCACCGAATCCAAGCGTGAGGCAACAATGGTGGGAGTATTGATCCAAGATGGAGCATCCACCAGAGATTGAAATATCGAGCAACTACACGGTGCCGTTTGTGAGGGTGCCGTGGCAGAGCGAGCCGGTAGAGTCTTCGTCGACCGTGCCCAACTGCAAGAAGAGAAAAGAAGTTGGCATGACAACCCTTCCCTGCCATCCTCTCCCTCGCCGTTCACCTCGTCTCACGGGGCGGTTGTCTGCCACTGAGGAATAGGAGGGGACTGCCCCCCCATAGTCTTAGGACGAGCTTAGCGTTGTCAATATTTGTAGGTTGTGAATTGTGTTTTGTGTTGTGTATTTTGAGAGTACTTTCCGATATGAATGTCAGATATGCAGTATTGAGCATATGAAGTATTTTTTGAAATCTAGCGATCTATTTTTAGCACTTCAAAAATTTTGTTTCATATAAAAGTGCACACAATGTGATTCTTAGAGAAGAGACTGCAAGTTTCAGTTTCAGAGGGCGGAGCATTTATATTACCACGCCCTTTTCGAACAGGAATAACATTATGTTGGAAGTTTTATTCATGGTCGAAAATAGAAGTACCAGCCAGTTAACATCATGTTGATCAACATTCATGCATAGCACATCTTCATATGATGCACAGTCAAAAAGATATGCTATTTTCAAAATGCCCACACAATGTTGAGTGCGAAAAACAGAGAAAATGAGGGACGAAGTTTTGCCAAGTCTTGGAGGTGGCGTGCGTAGATGACAATGGGGGCCCACATGTCAGTAATGGCACAGGCAAAAATTTGGCGACATGTTCCCTGCATCAGGTGGAATCGAACCCGCTGTAGCAACGGTTAGGGAGTTGAACCAGGCCATTGGGCTACTTCAGTACTTTCTGTAGAAGTTTGGCACAGCTTCTACCACTACTGTAGCACGTCTTCCCCGGCTTTGGTGCGTTCTCGTCTAGGGCCTGGACGTCATCCTCTGCCTTTGTGCGCTCGCCGTGGCACCGCTGTCTGCCATTGTGAAAATGCTCAACAAACCAGAGGATTCTGGAGAGGACTGTACGTGGAGAGGCGGACAATCGGGACCCACCAGGCCCATGGTCGTACGCTAGCAAGTGCCTCACTGAAAAAAATACTTCATCCTAATGCTATACTAATGTTGGGGCGACAGGTTTGTCAGCGTAGTTACTCCTTCTAAAGAGATAAATTTACAACGAAGCCAGTTAATGGAGAGCAAGTATCAGTTCTTTGTTTTTTGAGAAATGTATCAGCTAGGTTGTGGGCTGACTAGTCTAGGCTTTTCTTTTACATGCGCAGCCCACGACAAACCGGTTTGTATTTTTTAGGGGTATCATGTATCGACCGGCCTATGGGACTACCATCCTAGGTTTTATTTTTTCTTAAATATCCGCAGCCCAACTTATGTATTTTTTAAAGAAGAAAACGCATAGGCATGTTCTATTTTTCAATTTAAGAATTGGAACACAAGGTCCAACTTATGTTCCCCTTTTTACTATATTATATATATTTTTACTATTTTATATAGTATTCTTATTATCATCATATATTTAACCGATACTTACATACATAATAAAAATATCCCACATCTTATTAACTTATAAAATTATTATTTTAACAATAAAATCCTGTTGTTTTTTACTTTAAGGCAATGAAAATGCTGGTCGTTCTGTACCAAAGCTTGGTAAGATTTGAGGACCAATGTAATACTAAAGCGCTTATTATTAAAGATATTTATAAGAAAATGATCAGCCACTATTTATTTTTTGAGAACAAAGTTGCGCCCAACCCAACAATATAATGAGAACCAGCCCAGCAAAATTGTGTATTTCGAGAAAGTGCAAATGGGCTGTAATTTTTTAGGAAAATTTAAATGGGCGGCATGGACCTTACATTATTTGTTCACCAAGTCCAGCAAATTCGTGTATTTCGAGAAAGTGCAAATGGGCTGTAATTTTTTAGAAATAATATAAATGGGCCGCATGGACGCTACATTATTTGTTCACCCAACCCAGCAAATGGACTGTAAATTCTAAAAAAATGGATTGAATATGTGCCACATTTTTTGAGGCTCAAATGTGGGCCAATAGGTCGAAGCCAACGCAAGGCATTGTCAAGTTAGTCAACAAATGATTCTGACATCCTTAGCCGTTGGATTTACATCCAACGATCGAGATCCATGTTCAGTCTCTCTTCTTCTTCCTCTAGTGCCGCCGGGACCACCTCCTCCCGCCTCTGGCTACTAGCAGCTCAGCTTAGCAAGCTTCATTGTGAAGCAATACCCCACTGGCGGCCAGGCCATCCCTTCCACACCTCCTCTTTTTCTGCGCTGACTGCAGAACCACGCCGCACCAGAACCAGTTAACCCTCGTACACCTCTCCGTCTACGACTCCACTGCCACATCTTCACATCTCCGGCTCGTTGCCGTCCGGGGCCTTGTCGTCGTCCACTGCCTTGGTGCGCTCGGCGTGGCATGGTCAACGTGGCCAACAAATGAGAGTTATCGAAAGAAGACTGTATGTGGGGAGGCTGACAGTAGGGACGTACCAGGTCCATGGACGCACGCATGCAACCACCTCCTTATTACGCGAAAATAAAATTATTCCTCCCCCTGAAAGCTACAACCCACCACCTATATCTTCGCACGGAATGAAGTGCCTCCTTATTCCTGCCCCTAACACCTGGGACCCACCAGCAATATCTTCGCAAGTGGAAGTGCCTCCTTATTACGGGTAAAAAAAATTATTCCGCCACTGACAGCTGGGACCCGCCAGCTATATCTTCGCACGAAAGGAAGTGCCTCCTTGTCCACCCTGACAGCTGGGACCCACTCGGTGGAAGCATACGTAGCGTTATTTGTCTGGTCGCGAACGTGTACGTACATAGCGGTCGATCGGTCTCTCTGCAGCGATGAACCGTGGCCGAGTAAGGAGCGACATGTGTTGTACGTGCAGTCCCTTCAAAACCGTGTACACGTACGTACATCACATGGGAAAAATATGGCTACGTACGTACATATGGACAGAGTCTCGAACACCTACTCGCACATACGTATGGCCGGGGCTGGTGTACTTGGAGAGGCAGCAGACGGTAGCAATGGCGTCGTGTTCATCGGCACGCAACCAACGGGGTCGGAATAGAGAAACAACATCGTGTTCATCGGGTGGCAACCGGCTTGGATGGGACAGCCGAAAATTGGTGTGGTGTATCGCAAAACGGAGGGAAACGGCCTTCTGCTGGAGCGCGTACGGTCGAAACAGGGTCATGTTCATCGGGAAGGGTCTGGCATACCACAAAACGGAGGAAACGACCTTTTGCTCGATCGGCTATGGTCGAAATGGGATCCTGTTCATCGGGAGGGGTCTGGCGTACCGCAAAATGGAGGAAACAGACTTGTGTTGGAGCGCTACGGTCGAAACGGGGGTCCTGTTCATCCGAAGGGGTGTGACGTACCGAAAAACGGGACTCCACGGGCTACTATTCACTCACCATGACTTCCTCTAGCCTCCACCTGCACTGTTCATCCACCATGTCTTCCTCTGCCTCCATCGGCTACTATTCAACCAGCCCTCCATCGGCTACTATTCAACCAGCCCTCCACGGGGTCCTGTTCATCCAACTAGCCCTCCACTGGCTACTGTTCAACCAGCCCTCCACGGGGTCCTGTTCATCCACCCCAACGACTCGGCTGTGGCAGTCTCATCTCGGTGTCCTGTTCATCCAACGGCAACCGCCTACTACTACTACCACAGGGTCCTGTTCATCCAACCCCCACCGGGAGCTGTTCATCCAACCCCAACCACGTACATCTCGACTCGTTTAACCAACCACACGTTCATCGTTTATCAAGAGGAAGCAGGTTTGACCGTCTTCGGTAAGGAGCAACAGCGGTCGCTCGGGTTCAGTTAGCAGCGGTAGCAATGGAATCGCTCGGGTTCAGTTAGCGGCGAAGGGATCAATCGCTCGAGTTCAGTAACGTACATAGCTAGTGCAATTGCTCGGTTTTAGTAAGAGAATGCCTCGCTCGGATTCAGTTAGAGCCCAACGCCTCACACATACACGTGACGTGTACGAGAGAAACGCGCAAACCTCTGTGCATTGCTCTACCCCAACCACCCACCGTAACCGGGAACTCCCCGAAATTTCCCTCGCCCTCATTTCTACCATGATTTTTTCCGGCATGGACGGCCCAAAGAATGTCATGTAGGTGCATCCCCGGCCCGCCCAGGACGAAAAGCCAATTTTCTGTCATGGTTTTTTTGTCATAGAAATAGGAGCCCACCGCATCTATGATGATACATGTTTTTGTCACTATTATAGTCATAGAAGTGTGATAAGCATGACAGGAAAAAAATCTGTTTGGCCCAAAATGTCATGGATGTATATTTGTTTTGTAGTCTCACCTGCCTCCTTCTTCCCTCTCAACTGGTGAGGGGAATGGGGTGTGCTGGTGTCCCATCAGTGGCGACGAGAGCTTCTTCTCGGCAACGTCTTCCTCCCCCAGTCGATGACGTGGGGGAGAATCCAACGCTCGTGGCAGAGGTGCAGGATGAGGGCGAGGATGCCCCCGGGGTCGAGGGGGGCGTGGTGGCACAGTGGTCCTCCCTCCTCCGGCTGCTCCGGGGCTGCCGCAAGGCCACATTGGGGACCAGCAATTGGAATTCATCGTCAAGCTGCGTGGTCCCCCGTGTGGTCGCCTTCGACTCCCTACCCCTTTTGCTAGGGTGATGGAGGTAGACCAACTACCGACGTTGAGGCTGCACATGAGGGATTGCTGTAACGGCAGCATGCAAGTGGACACGGAGTTTCCGACCCCTCATGTTATGCTCCTACGGCGCGGTTGGAAGACCTTCATGCGCGCCCATAGTTTGGTGGCAGGGCACGTCCTCCATTTCAAGTTAATGGAGGTGGCCCCGCTGTCTGTCAAGGTCTTCGGATGCTTGGGTGCTCACTTAGGGTGTTGCGTGGAGAGCTCGACCGACGACGAATGCTCCTCCCGAAGTGATAGCGGCGAGGAGGACAGTGACGACGATGATGTCGGAGTCAGTGGGGAGGACGATGACTCCGACTCCGCTGATCGTCAGCCGCACCATCACCGCAGTCGATGGCACCACAATCTGCACCTCCCCTTCCTTCAGCAACGAGATTTTGGGGAGTTGGGTGGGGAGGTGCAGGTGGTGTCTATGGTTCCTCCAGCAGCCCTCCAGCTAGACCCCGGCAGGCCTCCTCGTCGCTTCCATCTTTGTTCACCCTCCCGCTTCGTGCCGGCCCTGGTGGCGGTGATCGAGGGGATATTTGTGCCACTCTCTTCACCATCACCTTCGCCCATGCACTCCTTTTGTCCTCTTCTCCTCCCACCGCAGTGCTTGGGAAAGGAGGGACAAAGAAATGGATTACGGGGCATCTATCTTTTTAGTTTAAAACATGTAGGCACTTGCCAAACTTTAGTCTAAGTTATGTAATCTCTTTTACCGATGTTTGTATTCTGCAAGATCAGTACTTGCTCATCAGCATATTAATGAAAAAGACAAGCTTTGCCGGGAACTTGTGCACGTACAATAGACATGCATAGGTGGAATGCTTCTATACATTCAAGTAAACAAGTTTTCTCCGGCAGACTATCCTGCCGGCACCCCCAGTTTGTTGTCGCGGGGCTGGGCCTGTCGAGCACTAAACCATAATGAGAGACCAGCCCCACGCCAATTCTTTTCCACCAAAGGCCAATGCGACCATCCTGACCAAAGCAACGTTCGAGCCAAAGGATGGGGGCACCTATGCTTCGAAGGTGACGAGGTTTTCATATGCACAAGTTTCTCTTTACAGAATACGTATGGATAAAAAGATAACTTGTCTGTTTGGCTTGCCGGGGAACACTACATAGGCTTGTCTTCATTTCTTCTCTTCAGGACCAAGCCCGCAGCAAGAAACCTGTAGCTTAGTGCAGATGAAAACAATGCCATATGTGATCTTATCTACATGAACATGACATGCTCATGATATGCTTATGCATGCATGCAATCTTCTTCGGGGGCCCCTAGTGTTTTCGTTTATTTCTCTGTTGCTCAGGGTCTGCGACTGGCTTTGTACAAAGGGTTACATGCAACTTCGGCAAAGCTTGTACAAAATGGTGGCTGCCGGGCAGGGCCCGATAGCCGCGCCTTACTGGTAGAACTTACAGAGATGCTCAATCTTCCATGAGTTTTGATATTGAATGCCATCTCCAGTCTCCAGATGAACTGCGCCAGGTTTGGTGACTCGTACTACCCGGTAAGGGCCTTCCCACTTCGACGTCAACTTGTTTGTACCCTTGGCGGACTGAATGCGCCTAAGGAAAAGGTCGCATTCCTCAAAACTCTGGGCATTAACCATGTGGTTGTGATAGCGATGTAGGGCTTGCTGGTAGCGTGCAGCACACATAGCGGCTGAGTGACGGTTCTCCTCAAGTAGCACAGCATCGTCACACCGGTGTTGTTCTTGTGCTACTTCATCGTAGGCAAAGTACTCGAGGTAACCCGTAAATGAGTTATGTGGGGATAACTACTTCTGCCCCATAGACTAGGGATAAGGGAGTCTGCCCGGTAGCTCGATTTGATGTCGTATGGAGGGACCAAAGAACCACCGGCGTCCATCCATCGCTTGCAGCACTTCTGCAGCTTATCAAATATTCTTGTCTTAAGGCCTCACAACACTTCACTGTTTTCCCTATCAGCTTTTCTGTTGCTCCTTGGGTGAGTGACAGAGGTGAATGAGATCTTGCTTCTGAGGGCATGAACGTGTTGCGTGAAGGCGCGGGTCATGAATTGGGTGCTATTGTCGGTGATGATTCGGGTAGGGACTCTGAAGCGGCGCACCAATCCTTTCAAGAACTTGATAGCTGATTGCGCAGTCACCTTCCTCACGGGCTCTACTTCCGGCCACTTTGTAAACTTGTCCATTGCAACGAACATGAATTCAAATCCCTCGACAGCACGGGGGAAGGGGCACAAGATATCGAGCCCCCGGACCAAAAATGTCCATGACAAAGGGATCGTCTGAAGTGCTTGGGCAGGCTTATGGATATTCCTAGAATGGAATTGGCAGGCTTCACACTTGATGACTAGCTCAATTGCGTATTGGAGGGTTGTTGGCCTGTAGAATCCTTGTCGGAAAGCTTTCCCAACTGAGGCCCTTGATCCAATGTGGGAGCCACACATACCCATGTGTATTTCTGCCAGTAGTTCCTTTCCTTCTTCCCGCCAAATGCACTTCAATTTCACACTGTTGGGCCTTCTTCAATATAGTGTGTCATCGACAAACTGATACATACTAGCCCTCCGGGCTACTCTTCCAACTTCTTCTTGCTCTTCGGGAAGTTCTCCTGTTTGGAGGAAATGGACAATGTATCGTGCCCAAGTTGGAGCCTTTGGCTCGTGAAAGTGCAACTAATCCCCGGGTGGTTTTGGTAATTAATAACAACATATATATCATTGAACTAATATTTACTTGAGAATCATTTCAGAGAAGTTCGATGATATGGGTATGGAAATGTCTGAAGAAGTGGACCCCTCAAAATGCTAAGACAAGCATTGGCAAAAGCTCAAGACTCCATTTTTGGTTTAGTGATCCAAGATCACATTGAGTCCATAGGAAAGCCAATACTATTAAAAGGGGATGAGGTTGTGTTGATGATCTGGTTGCTCAAGTGCTTAGTGATTTAGCTCCTTCAACTATCAGCAACTTTCACTACTTAACACACTCATAAGTAATCTCGGACAAACCGATTCTTCCAACTCAGTCCCACCGAGATGAACCACCTCAGCTATTCTTCCAAACCCTAATTTTTCGGTCCATCCGATTTTGAGTTCGGTCTCACCGAAACTGGACTGCCAACCTTCTGTAACCGTTTGTCATCATTTCGGAATATCCGAGTTGTTGATTTCGGTCCCACCGATTCTGGCAAGTTCCTACCTTTGACTCATATCGGACACACCGAGATGGTATTTTCGGTCCCACCGAAAACCCCAACGTTCACTATATTTGAACTTTCGGTCTGACCGAGTTTTCACTTTGGTCTCACCGAGATTGCTCAATTATGTGTGTAACGGTTGGATTTTGTGTGGAGGCTATATATACCCCTCCACCCCCTCTTCATTCGTGGAGAGAGCCATCAGAAAGTACTACCACTCCTACCTTACACTTTCTGAGAAGAGAACTACCTACCCTTGTGTTGAGATCAAGTCATTCCATTCCTACCATATGAAACTTGATTTCTAGCCTTCCCAAGTTGCTTTCCACTCAATCCTTTCTTCCACCACAGCCATATCAGTGAGGAGAGTTGAGTGTTGGGGAGATTATCATTTGAAGCACAAGAGCAAGGAGTTCATCATCATCAACCACATCTATTACCTTTTGGAGGGTGGTGCCTCCTAGATTGGTTAGGTGTTGCTTGGGAGCCTCCGTCTTTGAGATGTGGAGTTGAACCAAGAAGTTTGTAAGGGCAAGGAGATCGCCTACTTCGTGAAGATCTACCCCGAGTAAGGCTAGTCCTCCGTGGGCGTAGGCCATGATGGAATAGACAAGGTTGCTTCTTCGTGGACCCTTCGTGGGTGGAGCCCTCCGTGGACTCGCGCAGCCGTTACCCTCCGTGGGTTGAAGTCTCCATCAACGTGGATGTACGATAGCGCCACCTATCGGAACCACGACAAAAATCTCCGTGTCTCCAAACTGCGTTTGATCTTCTCCACCTCTCTTTACTACATGTGCAATTTACTTTCCGCTGCTTATACTCTAGAATTGCATGTGTAGGGTGATACTTGATTTGATCTTTATTGTGAAACTGCCAAAAACTGTTCATGATCAAAAGGCAGAATTTTTATATTTTCAAGTAGTCTAATCACCCCCCTCTAGACATACTTTCGATCCTACAAGTGGTATCAGAGCTTTGGTCTCCATTGTTTTGGTTTCCATTGCATTGGACTCCATAAGCTTGGTTTCACAACCTAGGAGAGTATGGCGTCTAGTGAGGGTAATTATCGTAGAGGTCCTTACTTTGATGGTACAAATTTTGCTAGTTGGAAGCATAAAATGAAAATGCATATTCTTGGTCATAACCCAGCCGCATGGGGCATTATTTGTGTTGGTATGCAAGGTGAATTCTTCGAGGAAGGAAAAGTTCCGGATCGCGAAGCTACACCGGAAGAGTTGCGGATGTTGCAAAACAATGCTCAAGCTTGTGACATTCTCTTCAATGCTTTGTGTCCCGAGGAGTTCAACAAAATCAGCCGTCTTGAGAATGCTAAAGAGATTTGGGATACTTTGGTTGAAATGCACGAAGGTACTGAATCTGTGAAGGAATCAAAGCTAGATATTCTTCAAGGTCAACTTGACAAGTTCAAGATGAAGGATGGTGAAGGAGTCGCTGAAATGTATTCTAGGCTTGCTCTCATCACAAATGAGATTGCCGGCTTAGGAAGCGAAGAAATGACCGACCGATTCATCATTAAGAAGATTCTAAGAGCTTTGGATGGAAAGTATGACACCGTGTGCACTTTGATCCAAATGATGCCAAACTACAAGACTCTCAAGCCAACTGAAGTCATTGGAAGAATTGTTGCTCATGAGATGACACTTAAGGATAAGGAAGAGCTTCACAACAAGTCAAGTGGTGCTTACAAAGCTACAAGTGATGCTCCCACAACCTCAAGTGACAAGTTAATTTCCAATGAAGAGATAAGCCTAATGGTTAAGAACTTCAACAAGTTCTACAAGAATAGAGGCAAAGAAAGAAGCTCAAAGTCTAGATCATATGATGAAAAGAGATCTTCTAGTCGTGATCGAAACTGCTACAATTGTGGAAGACCCGGACACTTCTCAAATGAGTGTACGGCTCCCCACAAAAGAAGAGAAGAATCTCCAAGAAGAAGAGCAAGAGATGAGTCACCTCGGAGAGAGAGAAGGAGTAGAGATGATCGTTATGAACGAAGACCCTCTCGAAGAAGCAAGGATTCGGAGAGGAAAGACAAGTCATCAAGGAGCTACACAAGAAGAAGACATCAAGCTCATGTAGGTGAATGGGTCTCCGGCTCCGACTCCGACAATCAATCCGATGGAAGCTATCACTCCGACTCCGACTACAGTCAAGATGAAGGTGTTGCCGGACTTGCACTCGTATCCTCCAACTCCAACTCCTACGACTTATTTGATTCACCAAATGAGGGAATTGGAAGATGCTTCATGGCTAAAGGCCCCAAGGTAACACACCCTGAATTCATTGACTTTGATAGTGATGAGGATGACTTGCTTGGTGAAGATGAGCTCTTGCATGATAAATCTAGTGAGCTTAGTAATGATGAAAATGCTAGTAGACTTTATAGTCGAGAAGAGTCGAATGACAATGCTATGAAGGAGATTGAGCGTCTAACTAAAGAACTAAACACTCTTAAGTTAGCTCATGAAACAACTCAAGAAGATCATAGAAAGCTCCTAAGATCTCATGAGAAGCTACGCTTCGAGAAGCTCACTCTAGAGCAAGAACCTGAGTTTCTAAAAGCGATCAATGACGATCTTCGAAAGAAGAGTTCTTCATATCTTGCCAAATGACTTCTCTTGTCTAATTTCTTGCCACCTATTAAGACTAAGCATGACAAGCATAAGAAAATTTATTCCTCTAGTAGTAACAATAACAATGTTAAATCCAATATTGTTACTTCTAGTAGTTCTCTTGATTCCACTAACAATGTTTCAAGCCAAGTTACACTTGAGCAAGAAAATAGCTTATTGAAGGAAATCATAGAGAAAGGTGTCTACAAGAGTCTTGCCAGAAGCAAGAACTTTGAGGAAATTGTTCGCAAACAAGGAAGGCACCGGAAGAATCAAGGGATTGGTTTTGAGCGAAAGTTCAACGCCGAAGGTGTTGAGTGGGAAGAAGGTCAATACCCTACTCCACAGTTTGTTTCGCAAAAGGAGAAGTATGATCCTACTTCTTCCAATGTGGAACAAGCTCAAGATGACCTTCCACCACAAGACCACAAGCTAAAGGCCAAGGACAAGCTTCAAGAGGAGATTGATGCATTCATTGAAGCACCTCAAGCCATGGTCAAGTGGGTTCCCAAGGACACATCAAGTTCTACTTCGTCAAGCTCAACTACAACTCCAAGGATTCCCATCAAGATGATGTGGATCCCAAAGAAGAAGAACTAGAAGGTTCTTGAGGGTGACTCCGCCAACATACTTCACTCATATTCATTTTGGCAAGAACTTGTGCAATCAACTTCCACATCATGCACTAGTTCATGGAGTCACAAACCCTCTTGTTGGTAAGTCAAGGGACAAGGTAATCATTGCTTTCATGGTCATCATCTTTTGTGAACTTCAATCTATGTCTATGGATATCCTTGTTTGTTCCTTGTGGGACTAACCCATGTAGGTATTGAAAGTGCCCTAATCCAAAGGATAGCTCCCAACTCTTGATGATCTACATCAACATTGAGCATCCACATCTTCAACATCTACATGAAGTCTTCTACGACAACCCAAGGTTAGTTTGACCCTTTAAAAGGGGTTCTCACATCTAGGGGGAGCTTTGCTCTAAAAATTGAGCTAAAGCATCTTCAAATGATGTGAACACATCAATGCTTTATGTAAAAGTGGTAACCCCACTTGTGCTTAAACGATGAGTATGACCTATGATCAAATGTTCTCATTTGGCTCCTAAGTCAATATACTCATATATAGATGACTTAGTCATCGACAAATTGTGTGCTAGTAGCTAGAGTATTGGTTGTGCATGTTTGACACATATTTCAGTTGCTATCTTATTGTGTGAGCATGTTGAATGCATGATTTCATCCATTCAAGGACATCCATTTGTTGTTTTGATTGTTTGACTTTTCTGGCCAAATGGATGGACAAGAATGCCTAAGCACCTTCCCTAGCTATCTATGCTTTCTTGTCTCAAATTCTATTCATGCTCATATCACAACTTTGAACAAGTCATTTTCGGACCCTCCGAGTGAGGAGCACTCGGAGCCACCGATCCGTCTAAGGCTGACTTCCAAAACCTTCTATGTCCATTTCGGTCTGACCAACTTTTCCATCTCGGTCCAACCGAAACGCTTAGACTGATCTAGGTTTCATCTCGGTGAAACCGAGTTCAAAATCTCGGCGTGACCGATATGTGTAACTGCACAGCAGTTAGCCATTTCGGTGTCACCGAGTTTTTCAACTCGGTCCCACCGACAGTATGGGGATATATATACCTGAGGGCTGCGCGCGATTACTTCTTCAAACCGTTTCGCCCCCAAGTCCCCTGCTGCCGTCGCCCTGGTCTTCGGATCGTCGCCGTCGTCACCTGTGCGCCCTCGCCGCAGGTCTCCGCCGCCGTCAACGGTAATCTTCTCCGCGCCGTTGCCGCCGTAGAGGGACTCCACCAAGTTAGGGTGAGTCCCGATCCCTCTCGTGCTCCCCATCTGATTCTTGCACGATTGGTTTGCCATGTATCTATCCACGTTTGAGATATTCCCTAAACATCAGATCAAATCCTTTTAGTTTCGAGCGAAATTCTTAGGTTTAGGTTTCCACGGAACACATCTCGGTGAAACCGATTTTGAAAACTCGGAATGACCGATTTGGCCTCTGGCCATTGCACTGCACCGTTCGGTCTAACCGATTCGTGCAAATCGGTGTGACCGATGTAGAGTCTCAGTGAAACCCTAGTGTTTCGGTAGGACCGAAACCCATTTCGGTCTGACCGAAAGTGGTGTGTAGGTTTCTGTTATACACTTCGGATTCACCGAAACTGAAAATCGGTTTGACCGAAATGCATTCTGTAAAAACTCAAAACTAAGATTTGAACTCATCTTTTTGCAAAAACCTCTGCAGTTGTGATAACTCTTCTACTCTGCCTATGACTTATCTTTTCACAGGTTGTCAGCCATGTCAGATGTCAGTGACAGCCAGAACAGGTCTGAGTCACCGTTTGCAGAGATCCCTGAGGCAGATACTAGTCCTGAGGCTAGTAGTTCCAGTGATGATGGTGAGAGGAGCACCCCCAGTGGTTTGCCTCCTGCAGCCACCAGAACCAGAAAGAAGAGAAATTCTGATGATGAGGACTCTGACTTCGTTGCTGAGGAAGTTACCTCCAAGCCCAAGAGAAAAGTTGTTGCCAAAGAGCACGAAGGGCAGCAGTCAAAGAAAGGCACCAGCAAGGTCAAGCAGTCAGCTGTTGCAAAGAAGCTAAACTTGGAAGAGCCAGCTCCAAGTAAGGTGAAGAAAACTTCCAAAAGGAAGAGGGTAGTATATGCTGAACCTCATGTTGATGCAGCTGCTGAAGAAGAAGAAGAAGATGCACCCCAGCCTCCTCCTCAGAAGGCTAAGTTCATGGGTGATGCTATTAGGGCTCAAGCCACTTCTAAGCCCAAGAAGCCTGCTCAAGCCAAGGCAGCTCCAGCCAAGCC
Source organism: Secale cereale (assembly GCA_902687465.1). Lineage (NCBI taxonomy): Eukaryota > Viridiplantae > Streptophyta > Magnoliopsida > Poales > Poaceae > Secale > Secale cereale. The sequence goes on along the minus strand of LR738714.1, from coordinate 275,880,662 downwards.
CAAGAGGACAACCAGGAGCATTCCAGCTTCTGAGAAGAACAAAGGTGAGATGCCACCGTCTGAGTCTGATGAAGAGCATGTGTTGCTGAAGCTCCGTCCTAAGTTGCCACTCCACAACGATGCTCATCCTCAAGCCGAGGATATGAAGGCAAGGAAGGATAAAGGTCTCAGGCTATGGAGACAGTCTGATCCATATGCCGTGAGGAGAAGGACTGCTGTGGACCCCAGATTCCACACCAGAGAGCAGCAGGACTTCTATGAGACCGTGCTGATGGACAAGAAGCCTATTGTTGCTGACACCAGGTATGTTGACTGGAAGTACATTGACAGTGAAGAGCACCGAGACTTCTTTCCCCATGTGCATGAGAGCTTTACTGCATGTGGAGTTGCTGAGTTCGTGGGTCAAGAGCTGATAGCTTGGAATGACGAGATGATCATGCAGTTCTATGCCACAGCCCACTTCTATCCTGATGGCAAGATCACCTGGATGACTGAAGGTCAAAGGTTTTCTTCGTCTGTTGAAGAATGGGCAGAACTTCTGAATGCTCCAGTACAGAGAGAGGACGACATTGATGTCTATGGGATTCCTAAGAAGAGCCATGATTCCATGAAGAACATGTACAAGGAGATCCCCGCTGCTGATTTGGAAGGGTGGAAGCTTGGCTCAGTGTACTATCTCCAGGCAGGTCTGACCACCACAAACACTATTTTGAGGCATACCTTGATGCCCAAGTCTGGAGACCACCGCATGATTCGAGGCTATTCTATCAACATGCTGCACATTCTCGATGAGAAGGCACCTTTCAAGGTGATGGACTTAATGGTAGAGACCATTAAGAGGACTGCAGCTGACCAGAAGAGGTCGTGTGGATTTGCCCCGCAGATTCAGATGCTCATCAATGCCAAGTTTGGCACGGGCAAATTCATGTTGGATAGGAAGCACTTGCCACTGCAGCCAGAGCATGAGGACAACGTAGTTGTGATGGATGAGGAGGATCCAACCTCAGTTGAAGGTCAAGCCAAAATTGAAGCTGCGAAGAAAGCTAAAGCTGACAAAGAGGCAGCAGGAGCAGCAGCTGTACCAAAGAGCTTCGGAGAGCAGATTCTTGAAGCTACCCAGAGGATTGAACAACGCCTGGCCAGCATTGAGCAATCTCAGGAAAGCCTAGAGAGAATTGTTGAGGACAAGATCCACACTCTGGACGTGAAGCTGACTGAGATTCAAGTGTCCGTCAACAAGCTTGAGGCAGACATGGAGGAAGCAAGGCAGGAGAGAGCAGAGCTCATGCAGGATGATCTAGTCCAGGACTCTCATCGCCAGACTGCTCAGGTTCCCAGAGGATCCCGATCTGCAGCTATCCCAGTGACTGACTCCAGGGCTACCACTTCAGCACCAGCTACAGCTCCAGCAGTTACTCCAGCTCCAGCTCCAGCATCCACTCCTCCAGCGCAGACATCAGCAGAAGTCTTCGCCGATGCCGTCATTTCTACTCCGACATCTACCCAGACGGGAGCCGCCAGCAGAGCCCACAGTGACGCTTAGCTCTATACCTTTTCAAACTTTTTGGTAACTTGTTGCCAAAGGGGGAGAAATTGTATAGATCATAGGGCTTCGAGAGAGAGAGTGCTCTTTCGTTCTTTTGCCGGCTTCCTTTGAGATACATTTGGTTCTTTTGGTCGTTCGATACTTTCAGTGTGCTTGCTACTACGTTTGATGCTACCTTAATGAGTGCTTGGTCATACTATGCTTTAATGTGTGCTTAATGCTTATCATATGCTATTCCTTATTGTATGGCTATTTACTCTTGTCTTGGTGATTGAGTGCATGTTATTCATTCTTATCATTTTGTGCGCTCCACCAAGATGTATGTGACATGGAAGAGTGACCCATAATCCTAATTGATTGTGCATTTGCATTCAAACGCAAATTTTAAATAATGCACAAATTTAGGGGGAGCTCTTGTTTATCACATACTTCTCAAAGCGACGCTATTATTCATTGATTATATCTTTTGTCGAAGCTTTGATCTATATGTTGTCATCAATTACCAAAAAGGGGGAGATTGAAAGTGCAACTAATCCCCGGGTGGTTTTGGTAATTAATAACAACATATATATCATTAAACTAATATTTACTTGAGAATCATTTCAGAGAAGTTCGATGATATGGGTATGGAAATGTCTGAAGAAGTGGACCCCTCAAAATGCTAAGACAAGCATTGGCAAAAGCTCAAGACTCCATTTTTGGTTTAGTGATCCAAGATCACATTGAGTCCATAGGAAAGCCAATACTATTAAAAGGGGATGAGGTTGTGTTGATGATCTGGTTTCTCAAGTGCTTAGTGATTTAGCTCCTTCAACTATCAGCAACTTTCACTACTTAACACACTCATAAGTAATCTCGAACAAACCGATTCTTCCAACTCAGTCCCACCGAGATGAACCACCTCAGCTATTCTTCCAAACCCTAATTTTTCGGTCCATCCGATTTTGAGTTCGGTCTCACCGAAACTGGACTGCCAACCTTCTGTAACCGTTTGTCATCATTTCGGAATATCCGAGTTGTTGATTTCGGTCCCACCGATTCTGGCAAGTTCCTACCTTTGACTCATATCGGACACACCGAGATGGTATTTTCGGTCCCACCGAAAACCCCAATGTTCACTATATTTGAACTTTCGGTCTGACCGAGTTTTCACTTCGATCTCACCGAGATTGCTCAATTATGTGTGTAACGGTTGGATTTTGTGTGGAGGCTATATATACCCCTCCACCCCCTCTTCATTCGTGGAGAGAGCCATCAGAAAGTACTACCACTCCTACCATACACTTTCTGAGAAGAGAACCACCTACCCTTGTGTTGAGATCAAGTCATTCCATTCCTACCATATGAAACTTGATTTCTAGCCTTCCCAAGTTGCTTTCCACTCAATCCTTTCTTCCACCACAGCCATATCAGTGAGGAGAGTTGAGTGTTGGGGAGATTATCATTTGAAGCAGAAGAGCAAGGAGTTCATCATCATCAACAACATCTATTACCTTTTGGAGGGTGGTGCCTCCTAGATTGGTTAGGTGTCGCTTGGGAGCCTCCGTCTTTGAGATGTGGAGTTGAACCAAGAAGTTTGTAAGGGCAAGGAGATCGCCTACTTCGTGAAGATCTACCCCGAGTAAGGCTAGTCCTCCGTGGGCGTAGGCCATGATGGAATAGACAAGGTTGCTTCTTCGTGGACCCTTCGTGGGTGGAGCCCTCCGTGGACTCGCGCAGCCGTTACCCTCCGTGGGTTGAAGTCTCCATCAACGTGGATGTACGATAGCGCCACCTATCGGAACCACGACAAAAATCTCCGTGTCTCCAAACTGCGTTTGATCTTCTCCACCTCTCTTTACTACATGTGCAATTTACTTTCCGCTGCTTATACTCTAGAATTGCATGTGTAGGGTGATACTTGATTTGATCTTTATTGTGAAACTGCCAAAAACTGTTCATGATCAAAAGGAAGAATTTTTATATTGTCAAGTAGTCTAATCACCCCCCCTCTAGACATACTTTCGATCCTACAGCTCGGCAACGAGGACCAGTGGCACCTCCTCATTCACGGGAGCGCGCTCCTCAACCACGGATGTTGGTAGTTTGGCGGGAGGTTGCAGCTTATCAATCAAAGGTGAGTTGTTCCCTGCAAGTTCACTACCAAGGGTTTCGGAAAACCCTGTCGGGAGAGGCTTGCCGAAGTCCAGTTTCCTCCTCTTTCTGGCCATTGTTGTGAGGGATACGGAGGGTTGAGTCGGATGGAGAACAAAAGTCCCTGGTTCCACAACAAGGTCTTGCGCATCGCACTTTGACAGATGATCAGCTATGCTATTTTCCGCATGAGGTACGTCCTCCGTTTGAAATCCGTCAAAGCGCTCCTCCAAATTTCTCACTTACTCTACGTACGCATCCATCAATGGGCTTTGATAATCTGTGTTCACTTGTCTCACCACAAGTTGTGAATGCCCGCGGATGATCAGCTTCTTGATTCCTAGTTCTGTGGCAATTCTGAGACCGGCAAGGAGCCCTTCGTACTATGCCATGTTATAGGTAGCCGTCTCCTAGGGGAAATGCATTTGGACGACGTACTTGAGGTGCTCCCCTGAGGGAGCAACGAGAAGCACGCCAGCCACTACACCTTATAGGGAGAAGGCACCATCAAAGTACACGATCCATTCTTGGGGCGCTTCCTTGCTGGGGATGACTGACTCCAATACTTCTTCATCAGGGGTATGTGTCCACTCTGAATTGAACTCCGATAGTGCTCTACTCTGAATAGTTGATGTGCTTTAAAACTTGAAACCAAAGTTGGACAACTCCAAAGCCCACTCCACAATTCTGCCAGTGGCCTCAAGGTTCCAGAGTATTTGTTGTACGGGGAAGCGGGTGACAACCGTGATCTCGTGGGCTTGGAAGTAGTGGCGCGATTTCCTTGAGGCCATGGTAAGGCCAAAAATCAACTTTCGCACACTATAGTACCTTGATCTAGCCCCCTACAATAGGGAGTTGGCAAAGTACACCTGGCGTTGCACCAATATATTCCTTGCCGCGACCGGGATGCCGCCACTACCCTACTCTTCCTTGTCTTGAAATGCCTCTGACCTTGCCGCCACCATGGAGCTGCCTCCAATGCCCTCCTCTTCCTTGTCTTGAACTGCCTATAACCTTGCTGGGACAGGTTCACTTTCCTTTCCAGAGGGGACTACGGCGGCAGTTGCCGTGTCATCTACCTCCCGTTTTGCCACTAGTGCTGCACTAACCACTTGATTGGTTGCTGCTAAGTATAACAGCAACGGCTCTTGTTGTTTGGGATCGACTAACGTGGGAACAGAGGAAAGGTAGGTCTTCAAATCTTGTAACACAACGTCTGCCTCTGGGGTCCACTCCATGGGCCCTGCCTTCTTCAAGATTTTGAAGAATGGCAAGGCGCGCTCAACGGACGTGGAAATGAACCTGCTCAAGGCAGCAACACATCCAGTCAAACGTCTCAAGTATTTTACTGTCTTGGGTGCTTGAATCTGCTCGATAGCCTTGATCTTGTCGGGGTGGCTTCTATCCCCCAGTGGGACACAAAGAAGCCAAGTAGCTTGCTGGAAGGGACGCCAAACACACACTTCTCTGGGTTCAACTTCAAGTTGCTTGCGTAGATTTGCAAAGGTCTCTTCCTAGTCCTGAATGAGAGTCAATCTGTCTTTGGTCTTGACCACTATATCATCCATGTAAGCTTCAACATTCCTATGTAGCTGTGACTCAAATCCAATCTGTATTGCTTTTGCAAAAGTGGCTCCAGCGCTCTTCAACCCGAAGGGCATTCGTACAAAGCAGTACGTGCCACACGGGGTTATGAACGCGGTCTTCTCTTTGTCTTCCTTGGACATGAAGATATGGTGATAACCAGAGTAGGCATCCAGGAAGGAAAGCAGGTCACACCCGGAGGTGGAATCCACGATCTGGTCAATGCGCGGCAAGGGGAATGGGTCCTTCAGGCATGCTTTATTTAGATCTGTGAAATCTATGCAAAGTCTCCATTTCATATTAGCCTTGCGCACCACCACTGGATTTGCTAACCATGTTGGATGCAACACTCCTCTAACTAGACTAGTTGCCTCAAGTTTCTTGATCTCCTTGGCAATGAATTGTTGTCATTCCAATGCTTGCTTTCGAACCTTTTGCTTGACAGGTCGGGCATGTGGGCAGACAGCAAGGTGGTGCTCAATTACCCTCCTGGGAACACCGAGGATGTCAGATGGTTGCCATGCAAACACATCGACATTCGCCCGGGGGAAGGCAACGAGCGCGCTTTCCTATTTGTCATCGAGGGTGGCACTGATGGTAAATGTACCATTAGTGCCAACCAGCCCTGTCGGGACCTTCTTCACAGTAGGTGCATCAGCCTTGGATTTCTTGCTATTGGAGCTCTCCAGCAAGTCATCAACGGGCGCAGCGCACTACAAAGAGGTACGCTTCCTAGACTCCTTGCTGGCGTCCATGCTAGCTTTCTTCTTCCTCTTGCTTTCCTTGGCGGGAGCAGTGATCGCTACGTCTTCTGCCACAACTGCTTCCCGGTAGATCTTGTCCATGCATATGACTGCGTCTTTCTTATCCAATGGAATAGAAATGACGCCCATCGGCCCAATCATCTTCAGGGTGTTGTAGGCATAGTGGGATGCCGCCATGAATTTGGCAGGGCAGGGCGACCAAGGATTCCACTATACGGCAGGGGGAGGTCAACCACATCAAAGACGATCTTCTTATTTCAGTAGTTTAACACCCCTCCAAATGTCACCGGCAGCTTGATCTTTCCCTTGGGACAACTCCTGCCTGGGTTGATTCCTTGGAATGTACCAGTAACCTTCAGCTCTTCATATGTTATCTGAAGTTTGCTGATGACCTTTGGAGAGATCAGATTCAACCCAGCCCCACTGTCAACCAACATCTTTGTGACCTTGAGGTTGCAGATCATTGGTGAGACCCTACCACGGTAGTGCGGTCAGGGTGGTCCTCTTCATCAAAGATGATGGGCGTGCGGGACCCCTTGAGTGGTTTCCAAGCATCTGCCGCTGGCTCCACGGCATTGACTTCACGCGCCCACTGTTTAAGTTGGTGGTGAGAGGAGTGCAAAGATGCACCCCCGTTAATGTAGAGGGCGTCGGTGGCTTTCTGGAATTCCTGCTCGTTGGTTTCCTCTTCATCTCCTTCATCACTCTCGTCATTGCAAATCTTCTTCTCGCGGCCTCTGGCGGGTTTCCCTTGATACTGAGGTGCTTTGCTGGGGCGATTCACTTTGTCGTCGTGGCCCTTCCCGCCAGTGCCATCATTGTCCTTCTCTTTATCACGCTTCTCATACTCAGCCCTCTGCTTCTTGACAAGCTACTCAACTTGATGACACCCTTGAAGATCGTGGCCTTTGGTCTGATGGATCTTGTAGTACATCCCATCAACCTTTCTAGCTTTCTCGGCAGCCATGGCTTCCCGGCAATCCGTGCATGCGGCAACTTCCTTGCCGAGAGCCTCGGTTTTGGCCTTCTTGCCGATACTAGGTGCGCTCGATCCTTCGACGGTCATCACTTCTTTATCCTTGTGCTTCTTATTGTGTTTCTTGTTCTTCTTCTTATGGTTGGTGGCTTCATCGTCGTCCTCTGATTCGATGAAGTCGCCATCTTCTTCACTGGGGAGTCACCTCCCCTCCTCCATGCGAGCACACTTGTCCACCAGAGTGTATAGCTCATTCACAGTCTTAGGCAGCCGCATGTTCATCTTGGAACGTATCATGCAGTTGTGCATGTTGGACTAGAATGCGGCTATCACAGATGCCTGGTGGATGTCTGGAATGTTCCTGTGCACTTAGCTGAATCTTTGTATATACCTCCGCAGACTCTCTCCTTCTTTCTATGGAAGGAGCTGCAAGTGACTGGGCCACCCTGGTTCTTGATGGCCGCCCGTGAAGGTGCCAACAAACTCATGGCACAGGTCAGCCCCCGGTTGAGATGGAGTTCTCCAGCAGGTGCGTCAGCCAAGACCTCACAATTGGCTTGAGTGCTACAGGAAACTAATTGGCGAACACCATCTCCTCTCTTCTCCTGGCAGCTTGAACAACGATGGAGTAGATGCTCAAGAACTCTGCTGGGTTCAATCTTCCATCATAACATGCGAGTAGATGGCCAACGGACTTTACGCGGCTCGTGGCTGAAGGCGGGGCACCCAACCTCGAAAGGTAGGTACCCGCTCTCACCGGGAGCGGGCTATTCAATGTCGGGGCCATTGCGCCTATCAGACTGGTGGTGGGTTCTGCGGCATCACTCGATGGTGACGCACACATCTCCCCCACCCGCCTATCCTCTAGGGCTTACCACTGGTCTTGACTTGTTCGGGGATCAGATGAAGCCATCGACACGTCGTCAGGTGCTTGGTCACGTGGCTCTGGAAATGGTCTCTACGCTGGCTGCCGCAGAGGGGATTGCACCGTAGGTGTGCCCCCCTTAGTACGGCCATCAGCTCGGGTCGTTGTTGCTGCCTGCAGAGGCCGTGATGGGCCCGCTCGCTGTGATCCTCCTGCCTCGGTGAAGCCAATCAAACTCTGAATGGTGGCTCTCCACTCATCCATTTGATCGGCCGCCGGCGGAAATCTCAACAGGAGTTGGGCCCGCGCCATGGCTTCTGAGGCAGTGCTCGGCATGGACGACGACGTAGACTCCAACGTCGCTTGGCTTCTGACGGTGCCAGCATTGGTAGCACCGTGCTCTCGTCATCGTGAGCCGGTCGCCAAGGTGTTGTGGTGACGAGGCGAATGCGCTTTGGGGACCGACGGCTCCGTTCGGCGCATCAGCTTGGTCGGCTCACCATGGGGGCAGTGCGTGCCCTACGGCTGCGCCCACAGCGGGGGCAGCCAGAGGGTCGCGGTTCGCCACAGAGTGAGCGACGTCACTGTGGCTACGTCCTTCGGTGGGGTGGAGAGGTGCAGACGGGATAATCTCTCCACCCGCGTTCTGTTGAGTGTGGCCACTAGGATGCCGTTGGCGCTGTCCTTCTCCGGTGCCTCCTGCTCCTGCTTCGGCCGAGTGGGAGGTGGTGACTATGCCGCCTGCGCCAGCCACGTCCCGGCGTCCACGTCCCCGTATTCCCCCGCAGCCCCCGCGGCCTTGGAGACCGCGTGCGGAGGGGCTTTCGAGGTGGACGGGTGAGCTGCAACACCGGATTTCTTCTTGGGCGCCATGGATGATGAAGTCGTTGATGAAGAAAATGATGATGAAGAGTACACATTGCGTACACTCTCGGATTCGCGCAAGCACTTCCCCCCACTTGGCGCGCCAAAGATGTGAGAAAACACGATCACCTATGGGGCCATCGGCCCCTTGTGGTTTGGCAAGGGGGGACAGCGCATTGTACAAAGAGCGGAGGGCGCAGAGCAGCGCAACGGCAATGACACGGGCAGTTTTACCCAGGTTTGGGCCACCGCAAGGCATAAAACCCTACTGCTATTTTCGTGGATTGATGGAGTGGACCATAGTGGAGATGCAGCGCTCTAGCCCGGCAAGGTTGCCTATGGACGAGAGCAACTACACACGTATGAGTGTACAATGGTCTGAATCCTTTCTACGGTTGCCACGACCCTCCTTTTATAGCTCAAGGGCTGACCACAATGGCAAATCGGTCATTGTGTACTGATTAGATAGCAAACAGTGCTATCATACCTAACTCTGTACACAGGAAAAGGTGCATTAAATGCACCACTTAGTGTCACTTTGTGGCATAGCCCGGCAAGCCTTATTGGGCTGATCTGCCACCTTCTCGCCTGCATGCGTGACACGTCATCGGACGGGTGTCATTTGTAGGTTATTTCCTTCGGAAGTGGCTGCCACGTGCCGAATTACGGCCACTTAGTCACTACAGGCCTTGACACCCCACCGATTGAAGACTTGAGTCGCTATGAGGTGGAGCGGTGGAGCCTAGGTGGGGTAAACCCACTCTCGACGTCCCCGACAGGCCTGTTGGGGTAGTCTTAGGACTTGTCTTCGGGGCAACCTCGTTCTCGCCAGGCTCGCCTGCCCGGCAAGAGAGGTTTTCCCTTAGTGATTTATTGCTCCTTTATCTTGACTTGGTCTTCTTGATCCGCCCCTTGGTTTCTCAAAGGGCTGACCTCTTCTGCATTGTGTGGTCTTGGATGTTGTAACCTTGCTTCCGTGCCCGTGTACAGTCTGGGCAACATACGTCAAGGTTTGTTGCACCGACATAGTGAATCATTGTCTTTTTGAAGATCATCATGAGACGCTCTCAACTTCTCGAGTTCATGCTTCCTTTGAAGAAATTCATAGGTAAGATTCTCGTGTTCAGCTAAGAGGGCCACATGATGACTCTCAAGTTCATCATACTTTGACTGAAGACATTTAAGGTCATTAGTCAGAGTTTGAGTGCGTTTCGTTTCATCGTTCAACAAATCATCACTTTTATCAAGCAAGTTTTGAATCCTTTACATAGCAGTTTGTTGCCTTACGGCAATACTAGCAAGTTTCGAATAGCTAGGAGACATGTTTTCATCGGATTCATCTTCACTAGAGAAGGATAGAGAATGTCTGAGTACCTTGGTACCTTTTTCCATGAGGCATGTTGCTGAGGACGATGAGTCAGACTCATGAGGCATAGTCTTGAGAGATCCTTGAATTCAAGGAACCAGGGATCCAAAGAAGTACCGTGCCCATCATAGACATCAGAGATTTGGTCCCAAATGAGCTTCGCTTTGCAAAGATGCATGGTGCACCTAATACAATCATGTAAGCGTGAAGAATATGAAATAAAGATAGCATGAGGAAATTCTTCAGTTCAAATTCATCAGAACATAGATCACAAATTCTTCAGCAGCGGAATAAAGTAAAGAGGAGTGAGGAATTAAAACCAATTTGGCTCGATGAAGACACAACAATTTGGTAGATCAGTTCCAGTTGCTGCATCAACTGTATGTCTGGTTGAGGCGGTTGAGTCGCAACTCAGAGGAGACACAGTCCTAACCATATTCCTCTTGAGCTAAGGCACGCGGACCTCGCCCAATCACTCATGGTAAGTCTTCAAGGTAGACATACAAAACCTTCATAGACTAGTTCATCAGTACACCACAATGACTCTTGGTGTACTCAGAACTTGACGCCTAACTGTGTGAAGAATGACAGTCTTCAAAGGTAACAGGCATCGGATCACACAGATCAAATTCTTCAGTGATGCTCAATCAATTTGGCTCTGGGTTTTTCCTCACTTAGGATTCCCTCTCAAAGTCGTCAGAGGATGGGTTGCTCTCAAATGACAAGTGTCAAGTTCTCTCGGAGCATCCAACCAGCAACTGATTGGGGCGGCTATTTATAGCCAGGGTGCAACCCGACATGAATTGTCATAAATCCCCTTCTCTGATTCGAACGTTGTCAGGATAAGGATCCACTCGACAGCTAACACACAGTGCAGCAACGGTTTGAATTTGAAATATCAAATTCGTCGGGGCACTTAATTTCCTCATTTTTAGGCAGATCGCACTAGCGAACTCCTAACTCCTCGACCTAACCAAATTTGTCAGCAACCAGATGAACTTTGTCACTTTCGCTAGCAAATGCGTCAGCTATACTGGAGATTTCCAAAAGCTTTACTCGAAGCCGCTTTTGCGTATGGGCTTGAGTAAATTTGAGCATCACTTTGGAATTGTGAAAAATGTTTCACCTAGGACCCCTTTAATAGTATGGTTTTTCCTATGACTCAAATAAGAAGAAAGAGAAACTATGAGAACAAAGTCTTCAAGATTCAAAGTCTTCACATCAATTTCTTCAAAGACCGTACCAATCTCATCATCAATTTCTTCACTTGAAGAAATCCATTTTTAGGGGTCGTCTTCCATGTGTTAAACCAAATATCCAGGGACTCTATTTTTTGTGTATACTCAAAAAACACATTAGTTCCTCAACCTACTTGTCTTCAATACTCAAAAACCACTAAGGGGCACTTGATGCACTTACACACCAAGAACATGATTATTGTCCATTAACTAACAAGCAATGGGGTTGCTAGGAGTATTGATTTCACACATCACGGTTCATTTGTCGGCATTCTAGTTACAACAACACGGAGACCAAGAAATGAATGATGATGGCAAGAAGTATCACTGTATCAATAATTCATAAGATAGTGGTGCAATTCTTACGATAATCTTGACATAAAAGGGGGGATAATACTCTAGAGTATAACGGATTAGAAGTTGGGTTGGCATTCTTCATCTCTAGAATACAACTACTTGACCCAATCCAAGAAATGAATGAGGTGCTGGAGGTTGTTTCTCCTAGACATTCTAAAATAGAATGGCTTGATAGACCACCGGAATAATAGACACCAATGAACATGGATGCATAGGTACTCCTGACTATCGATTGATAGACGGAGGTTAAAATACAATTAAAGAGGGACAACTCAAAAGAACATATGATTTTTTGAGTTGTGGATGCATAGATTAGCATGTCAAACAAGTCAACATGTTTCTTTCGGATAACCCATGCAGAAAGGTAGGACTAGCAAAGTCACAATTATAATGGAGAACTTATCAAGAGCACTCTCATTGTGATCTTATGATTCAGGAAAACTTCTGCCATAATGGTCCATGGTGTTGGAAGAATGACAAACCACGAACTTTGAAGATTATCACAAGGTTACTAATATCCTAAAGGAACGAGCAAACACTATCAACAAGAAATAGGTAGAGTGGATTTTGTGTTCAAGAACCCAGAAATGGAATACCTACTAACTAAATAACATCACGAGATGCTTTCGAGAATGGTGGCCAGAATCATCACACTGGGAACACAACACGAGGTTGGGTTACTATGTGGTTCTCTAAGATACCCTAGTGTCTTGATAATAGTGGCATCATATATGTCTAGTCAATGGAGTACCTCAACACGCCGATTAGTGTTCTTAACCTAACCTAAAAGGACAATGGGAACACAGAGGAAAGATTTGCAAATGCATCTGATTGTTTAGAAACCTGGGAGAACTCAGACAACATAGTTGTTGTACATGCTCAAAAGAGACTTTGAGACATCCTGCAAAAATGGTAGCATAACCACTCAACATCACAATATCAAGGTTCCGAGACCAACAGTTTAACACACTGTAGTATTTGAAACAGAACAGAGACTTGAATCCATCATTCATATAATACTACGGATTAGTAACACATGATCCTGATAGAAAAATGAGAAGCCTAGTTCTTAACCCCGTAGGAAAGAAGAGGGTGACTCGGATCAAAAGGACATAAAGTAAAAGAGTAAAAAGAGCTTTACGTTCCCTTCCACAATCAATTCCCTTATATAACTAAAGAATTTCTAGACTCGACTTCGACTAGTTTGGCTTGGTAATCCTACACGTAGTTAGGCTCTAATACCAAAGCTGTCGGGACCCCGGTCCTCAGTCACACCGATCTAGCATGTAACACATCATATCACTTTGCGACCTCACGCACGGTATTCCCATGACTGCAGCCTTACCTTGGCCATGACCATTTGCACCTTTTGGCTCACGTATAAGATTGTGTCGCTAGCATCCATATGACAGAGAACCCAGGCCAACATGACTAGTCGTAAACCCAAGGTGGCACAAACTTACAGAGACATGCATACATGACCCAGCAATGCACATGATAGTCAGCAGCGAGTGTAACCAGGCTGTAGCAAGCTATCAGGACTCTGCTAAACACCAAGTGACATTTCCCCATAGGGACAGACACAGGAGCAAAGAAGGATGCATGTCGGTCAACCCATGTGTTTCGGAGCAGTGGCGAACTACAATGGCTCAGTGGAAGCACTAGAAGACATTTCCCCATAAGGAGGGCTACCAAGAAGAAATAACTAGGTGTCGGACCCCACACATACCAAGCATTTCAATAACATACACACAATATGCTCGATATGTGTAGATACAACATGGCATCGCAACATAACTCTATGACTCAAGTATTTAATTAGAAGGCTCCGAGGAGCCATACATAGCATGATATTACAAACATGGGTCTCATGACCCAACATACAAAGTCATACAAGCAACAAGCACATGTGGAAGTTTATCATGTTTGAGTACAGACAACTGAAAAGTAAGAAGGCTAGGAAGCTTGTCTATCTACAAGACCATCCATAGGAACCAGACCTCCGTTTGGGATTCCCAAGCTAATCGTTTAACATCGAACTCATCGCGGGAATCTAAAGTGACATCGAAGTCTCCTCTGCAAAAGCATAAATTAAGCAATGATGAGTACAAAGGTACTCAGCAAGACTTACATCAGAACTATCTACATATGAATCAGTATCAACAATGGGGTGGTGGAGTTTAACTGCAGCAAGCCAGCTTTGACTCAGTGGTTATCCTGAACTACGACTACCAGTATTTCTTGAGGTGAGAAAGCGCACACGAGTCCACATATTCACCATATCAATACACCACTATTGATCTGCTCTCGTCTCCCTACGAGAAGGCCATCCATAGCACTCATGCTTATCTTGCACATTTTTGAGTATCCACTTTTAGTTATCTATGAACCATATAAGCTTTCCAAGTAGTCCATATCTAAGGAGACGACTATTCGAATAGATCATTAATCATGTAGGGGTGTACTTCTTCACACACGGTGTCACCACTTATCTATGTTTACACGACTTGTACTCAGCAACCTTCAAGCGGAAGCCCAGCGAGTGTGTCGCCAAAACATATCCTACAAACACCAGAAACTAGTTGCAACTCCTCGACAGAGATCAAAGCGATTAATAAGTCGAGAGAGCTTGGAGTGCCCAGAGCCCAATGTGTGGTTGTAACTGTCTTGATCACAAACATAGAACTCAGTTCGTGAGGACGGTTTAAATGAGACAACCCACCATGTACTCCTACATGACCTCTCACCGCTACTGTCGGGGATATACCCCGCGGTATGAACCGGCCGGAAATATGACCCGACTGGACATGGCGGTTTTACTTGAGACCCGGTTTACACTTGGTGATTCATTGGCGATCCGTCATAACCAGACTTTTTATAAGCAACCTGCCTAAATAATACCACTCACTGGTAACCCGGTTGGCGGATCACGGATGACAAGGCCCAAGGCCCAGAAGGCCGGCGCACGTTATGGTCGGCCGGTTTATGAAGGAAGCATAAGGAATATTCTCTTACAAAGGAAGCAAGACTAGGACTCCTTGTAATAAAGCAATCCTAATCCTACTAGGACTCTACATGTAACCCGCCCCTTCAACATATATAAGGAGGGGCAGGGCTCCCCAAAGAGGGACAAGTTTGAGACAAGTTAGACAAGCTACAAGTTAGACAAGTTCTCACAAGTTTCTAGGGCTAGACACCAAAAGCCGGTTTACCGGCGACACCATCATAATGAGATCTAGCCTCAAACAGCACGTAGGGTTATTACCGGATGATGTTTCCCGGGGCCCGAAGCTGTCTAAATCCGTGTCTTGCGTTGCGTCTCTCGATTCCGCTCAACCCCTCTCAAGCTACTACATAGATGCGCGGCCTCACGACTAGTCCGCTAAACCGGACATCTGTCGTGTTAATTCCATGACAGTTGGCGCCCACCGTGGGGCCTGTGCACGGTGGTGTTGAGTTTTTGGAGGGATATCTTCAGGGATGGAGAAGCTCGCGAATTCATCAGATGAGGAAAGAGCCGATAAATCTATTGGTTTTTGACCATGATTGATTTTGGAGCAGGCAGTATGAGGTTTGAAATCGGAAGAAGCTAGCGTTCCATGCGTGCCACCGAAAGTAATTTAATAATCCGCCGGTTCGACGGAAGCTGTTTTCGGCCACAGCGACCGTGCGATCCGGCGAAACCGAGACCCACTCGAAGTATTTTATTGTTTGCTTGCCGTGTTATACAGGGGAGGCAACGCGTGTAAAGAAGATGGCATCCGGTATAATCACAGATTCGTTTTAAGTCCCAAGATTGCTACCTTGTTGTTGTGGCTGCACACTCCATCAAGACATCAATCAGATCAGTGCTAAGGGAGTAATACGTATTAATGGTTGATTTAGTACCCACGTGAAACGTCAAATCGCCGAGGCGATCGAAGTTTTTGCTACCCGTGCGCTGTTACCTTGCTTTGAGTCCAGATGGCACCAGCTTGTACTATGGTGCTAATTTCTTTGTGGGAAAAAACTAGTACTGCTGCTTCTTGATGCGAAGACAAAAAGTACATCCATTGGTCCATCAGCATGAGGAGACAGTACTAAAAACAATGATCCGTCGGCACGAGAGAAAAGGTCAAATCAGCTACAAATTGGAGGAGGATTTGGTTATGCGTGTATATCGACTCCAAGTCGTTTCCAAACCTCGCTTTGGCTACACCAGCTCCGCTCCGCCTCTGCTTCCGCAAGTGGTAAAAAAAAATGGCGAGTCGCTCGGCTGGCCTTGTCTCTGTTCCTGTACACTCACGCATGCTAGATACGGATCATCCGTCGTTCGAATAAACCCAGGTGCTATTTACCCCATTTATTTTTTAAGTACATATTAATTCATCCGGGCAAAACAACCTCGTCCCGCGATATTTTATATGCAGGAAAATTATCCATTATAAGGTGGTATTATATTGCGAAGATGGAGGCATGCCAATATTATTTTTTATCCAAGTCTTGGTCCGCAGTACTTGTTTGTGCAGGACAATTAGTCATTGCAAAGATGCGCTGTGGTGATCTTTCCGCCCTCGGGTCGACTTGCGTCCGTTTCAAGCTGCCATCTCGGTGTTAAACCGACGCCGGGTCAAGTTGACCCGGCCTCGCCGCCGCTGCTACATCGACCCGCCGTTGGGTCAGGTTATTATTATTATTATTATTTTCAGGAAAGGAAAGGCAGAAGCAGATCAGTCAAAGAAACGACCGACTTGGGAGGTTTTCCTGGTCCACTTGATAAAGTGTCATATCAATTGGAGTGTGTGGATATCACTCCTGCGTAAGGTCCAAGACCCACTTAAAAATTCAATGGATATGTGGTTGTTTTGACGTGAAGGCCACCACCTGGTCAAATTGCTATACAGTCATTTCATCCGTAAAATATATCAGCTAATGTTTTTATAAATTTATCTTATTAACATTTATTGTTTTTTTGTCAAAGAACAATTACTCTGCTCTGTAATATTTTTACACAGGACAATTTTTTATGCCATTATACCGCGGATACGGGGTACATGCACTAGCATTCGTCCATTCCACGCTGCTCGATAAACATGCGTGCACTCCGCCGCTTCCGCGGTCCGGTCTACATCAACACACTGGCGACGCACCCGTCCTCATAAACCTGCCCAGCGGATACGCGTGCGAATTGCTACCCCCGTTGCCACATCAATACAAGGCCGATTCAGCTGTCCGCGCCGGCGATTAACTTGCTCGTTCGCACCGGTTTACAGTACCACGGCCGACTCGTCTGTTGTCCGGGCGAATTAGGTGATATTTATCCTATTTATTTTTAATACATATTAATTCGCCCGAGCAAAAAATACCTTGCCTTGCAGTATTGTGTGTGTAGGAGAATCATTCATTACAAAAGCAATATTATACCACGGAGATAAAGGCCCGCTAACATCATTCAGCACAACTTCACTATAATGATCATCAACTCCGTGGGGGATAGTTACTGGCCGGACATATCGGGTGAAATTCATCTAGTTTATTTTTATTAAACATATTGTTTTCATCAAAGAACAATTACTTTGGTCTGTATATTTCTATGTGCAGCAAAGGTGGCGCCATGTTGTGCCTATGAAGTGTACGTCAGCACCGTTGCGCACCGGCGTCTGCGCCCGCTTACTGATGGAACAGATTCAAGTTTTGAAGGACTCTGGAGCTAAAGACGTGAGGAGGAAAAAAGGGAACAACCAAGGGATACTAGTAAAGTAGTACTGGTTGATGAACAGTACAAAATATTTTATACTACCTTCACGCCAAAGCATCCTCAAGTGGATTCATCAGAATTAATCAACACATATGAGTTCAAACCAAGACACTAGTGCTCTTTTCGAGGCGCTGGTTCTGCCTTCACCCGATGATAGTTCCAGGTGCTATTTATCCTCTCTGTTTTTTCAGCATATATTAATTCATCTGAGAGCAGTCACTCAGGCGGGTAATATGTTTTTCATGCAGGACAATTATTCATCACAAATATGATTTATGCCGGTGTTTTTCCGCATCGTGTTGGTCAACGGACATGATTTACCACACCGTGGCCGACTCACCCGTCCGCGCCGGTTTACAATACCATGACCAACCCGTCTGTTGTCCAAGAAAATCAGGGGAAATTATTGTTCAACTGCGGGAATAAAGCACGTGCTGGCAATATTCTACAAACGGCGTTTTCTCTGTGTCACACTACCCGTTGAACGGACGGTCGGTTCACGCGTCCGCACCGGTTTACAACACGGAGGACAACTTTCTCATTTCCGCCGGCTTACAATACCGCGGCCGATTCATATGACCGTGCTGCCTCTGATGCTGCGGTCGTTTTTACTGTCCGCCCTGTGATCCGGTCTATTCAACATACCGGTTCAAATACATCAGGTGATAACCATCTAAAGTATATTTCTCTTACTATATATCATTTTCATTAAGAAAATAAGATGCTTTGATCAGTCTATCTGATTATGCAGGACAACTCCCATATAGGTACTCTACCGCTATGATCACTAAAGGGCTTCCTGTTCAAACATAGGTCGTATTCGAACCAAAGAGAACATAGCCATTCCTGTTCAAACATAGGTCGTATTCGAACAAAAGAGAACATAGCCATTCTGTTCAAACATAGGTCGTATTCGAACCAAAGAGAACATGGCAAAGGCCAGTAGGGGGTTAGGATCGTATTCGAATCCTAGCTTCGCCCCTATGGTCCGGTTTATATGATCGTATTCGAATCATAAGCTCAATGGATCGTATTCGAATCCATTGCTTGGCTAATTTCAAGGCCAGTAGGGGGTTAGGATCGTATTCGAATCCTAGCTTAGCCCCTATGGTCCAGTTTGTATGATCGTATTCGAATCATAAAGCTCAATGGATCGTATTCGAATCCATTGCTTGGCTAAAATTTCAAGGCCAGTAGGGGGTTAGGATCGTATTCGAATCCTAGCTTAGCCCCTATGGTCCGGTTTACTGATCGTATTCGAATCAGAAGTCTCGATTTGGAGCCTGGCAGCTCGTAAAAAGCCTCGAATACATGGTTTTATTTGCAAACTTGTGTTTTTTGTATTTGTGTTTCTATGGTTTTTTGATCCGGAGTGGGCCAACTTCAAAGTTGACCACATATCTACAAAGAAAAAGTCTGGGTCACGAACACCAGCATAAGTTCAAAGTTTGGGTCATAAACACCAGCAAGAGTTAAACCGGCGTTCATCATGACCCGGAACAATCATTGAGCAAACGCCAAGAGGGCCAAGAGCCACATCAAAATCTACACGTTCAATTATACCTACCGGATTAAGGATGTCAAGCACACTTAATTAAAGGTATGAAGTATTTTATTTTTGAATACATATTGGCAGTACATGATCAGTTATAATGACCGGTGTTTATTAAACCGGCCTGGCTTTGACTATAAGTCACCAATATGAGACAAAATAATGACCGGTGTTATTAACACGGCCTGATTGTGATCAAACATCACTGGAACCGGTTTTCAAACCGGATTATATTATTCAAACCTTCAATAGCCAACATGGCTGGATTTTTACTATGGTTATCAATATTATGATTGAGGTTTTCAAAGTCGCTTTAAAGCGCAATGGATATTATTTCATCGATGGAAGTGATTTATTCTACAAAGAAATAGTCCCGAGTTGCTGCAGGCTTACAACCCGGCACTTGGGGGCTACATTATTCAAATTGAGTTTACATCAAATACACAAGTCTCATGTCGCTGCAAGCATGCACCATGACACTTGGGGGCTAATGCAAAGTCATTTTTACTGGCCTTATTGAAGACCCGACTCATCACATCATATTGAGTCGGCCCTTGGGGGCTACCAATCGCTCCTGTCAACAATTCAAGGTACACAAGTATTAATCCATTATATTGAAGGGTCCACTACTCAATTGGTAAAGCACAAAGCTCTTAACCTTGTGGACGTGGGTTCAAACCCCATGATGGAAGTTATATTATATAATGTTATTTTCAATGATTATATCTACTAAGTCCCTGCTCATTATTGCATAATGACCCGGCCTTTGGGGGCTACACATTGTTTGATCATATTTTCAAAGTCCCTACTCATTATTAAATAATGACCCGGCACTTGGGGGCTACATAATATGGAATATTCAGTTTCATAGTGATTGGGATGAACAATCCGGATTTCTTCAAGATTATACAATGCTATTTTCAATGAAGTATATACAAAGTCCCTGCTCATTATTACATAATGATCCGGCACTTGGGGGCTACATATGTGGAATATTCAGTTTTGACTAGTGACTGAGATGAACAATCTGGATTTCTTTAAGATTGCAATGGTTATATTCAAACAAGTCTTAAGATATCACTATGTTCTCCTCTTAAGACTTGGGGGCTACAGGTAATATGCACATAAAGGAGGAACATCTTCAAATTCTCAGTTTTGGGTAAGTCCGGAAGATTAATCAGAACCCGGCATTGGCAACAATCATAACCCGGCATTTATAAACAGTCATGACCCGGAATTATCAATTTTTATAACCCGACAATGGTGGAAGTTATAAACCGGCAAGTTCTACATTTCCAAACCGGTTGGGTATCAATTGAATATTTGAAGATCAATGTTTTTGTCAAGTCAGAGCATTGAAGGCCGAGTCAAATGGATTCTTGATTTACAATATTTCTTATGCAAACGAATTGATTATGAAGCTGGTCTGTTGACCCGGATTTTCTAGAAGAAGGAAAGACAAGGACTTAAGGATGGTCATATGCCGGTTTACAAGAAATTCTTAACCCGGAGCACAACCAGTCAGATTTGTTCTTGTGTTTATTTTGCAGCATAAGTTTACCATGGATAAATCCAAGCTAAACTGGGGGCTAATGTCGGGGATATACCCCACGGTATGAACCGGCCGGAAATATGACCCGGCTGGACTTGGCAGTTTTACTTGAGACCCGGTTTACACTTGGTGATTCATTGGTGATCCGTCATAACCAGACTTTTTACAAGCAACCTGCCTAAATAATACCACTCATTGGTAACCCGGTTGGCGGATCACGGATGACAAGGCCCAAGGCCCAGAAGGCCAGCGCACGTTATGGTGGGCCGGTTTATGAAGAAAGCATAAAGAATATTCTCTTACAAATGAAGCAAGACTGCGACTCCTTGTAATAAAGCAATCCTAATCATACTAGGACTCTACATGTAACCCGCCCCTCCAACATATATAAGGAGGGGCAGGGCTCCCCAAAGAGGGACAAGTTTGAGACAAGTTAGATAAGCTACAAGTTAGATAAGTTCTCACAAGTTTCTAGGGCTAGACACCAAAAGCCGGTTTACCGGCGACACCATCATAATGAGATCTAGCCTCAAAGAGCACGTAGGGTTATTACCGGATGATGTTTCCCGGGGCCCGAAGCTGTCTAAATCCGTATCTTGTGTTGCGTCTCTCGATTCCGCTCAACCCCTCTCAAGCTACTACATAGATGCGCGGCCTCACGACTAAGTCCGCTAAACCGGACATCTGCCGTGTTAATTCCACGACAGCTACCTTTTACTAAATCGTGTTCACACACTTAGCTCTCAATGGTGGGACATGTTCACCACCATTCCAATCCATCCCAGATGAAACAGACCTGACACAACTCTAAGCATAGCAGGCATAACAAGCAAGGATGAATGAGTAGGCACATCATGGCTCAAACAACTCCTACTCATGCTAGTGGGTTTCAACTATTTACTGTGGCAAAGACAAGTCATGAGGAGGAATGGGTTCAACTACCGCCACATGTAACAGTTGAATCATTATTGTCCTAATGCAGTAAAAGAGAGCAGGAGCGAGAGAGTGGGATTGTATCGGAATTCTCAAAAGGGTTGCTTGCCTAGCACTTCCAAAGGTAGCATTGTGTCTTCATTAGTGTGATCGATCACATCGTCGGAAAATGTCTACTAAGAGGGTACAAGCACCAGCAAACAAGAGGGAACACAATCAATGCAATGCAACAATATGACGCATGATCATGACATGGCAATATGCTATTGTTTGAGCTAATGCAAAATGCTACCATGTTAGTTGAAGTTCATTTGAATCAAATATTCAAATTCAAACCCCAAAAGAAGCATTTAAAATGCCCTTTAAATGATTAGACCTGATCAACAGGCATAAGTTGTTCAAACATGCATGAAAATGCCATAAACTGATTCTTTAGATTTTTCAAATAATTTTTCATATATAAATTATTTTCATTGGAGTTATAGTCTATTTTCTATGATTTTTCTAAGTTAATAGCATTTTCTGGAATTTCTTGGTTATTTTAATTAAACTAAATCCCATAAAATGTTTTATTGCGTCAGCACTACGTCACTGTGATGTCACCCAGTCACACATGGTCAACCACGGTCAAACCTGACGGGTGGGACCCACATGTCATTGAGATAGTGACAAATTCCGGTTTAACCCCGCGTTGACTCAACTTTAACCCGTCGTGGGGCCCGCTGTCAGCGTCTATGGGTGGGAGGTTGATTAGTACTAATGATGGGTTTAACTAGTGGCTAACTGGCGGTGCTAATCCGGCGCGGCGGCGATCGTCGGCCGGCCGGTTCCGGTGGCTTCTGGACGCGTGGCTGGGAGCGTTGGAATGGCCGCGGCATTAAAACATTTGCCAAAATATAACCAGCATTATTTAAGGCCATTTTGAAAACAATGAATGCATTTTCAGGGTTCTTGCCCTTTATTTAAAATTTTGAGCCTTCCATTCTCCTCAATTCAAATTCCAGGAATTTACATATGATGCGTGGATGCAGATGCAACTATTTACAAGCTAAAGTTCAAGGGCTGCAACAGGAGCCGTTAAAGCAGCTATACCGAGGGCCCGCTCCGAGTTCAAATCTGGGGTATAGGCGGCGATATCCACTGGCCGATTTGACATTTGGCCTAGGGCGGTGGTCTTGCCCCGACGATCGGCGGCATTTTCTGGGTTGCCGAGCCAAATGGCTTGGCACAGATGGAAATCCTCTATCTAGCCTAAATGGTTTGTTGTATCGACGAGCAACATGATGCTACTGAAGACAAAGAGCTAGCCAGGAATGAAGGCATCTCATAGCCGGTGTTGTCGATGATCCATAGATCTTCCATCAAGCTCGTGCGGTCACCTGGCGGGACCTGTTTGGGCCACCAATGTCGGTGCTAAATCTGACAGATCTCGGATAGAGGGTTCCCAAGCTTGATGATATGACATGATAATAGGGAAAGTAGGGACACGACGTTTTACCAGGGTTTGAGCCCTCTTGATGAGGTAAAACCCTGTGTCTTGCTTCTTGTTATTGATTATGATGGAGTGCGAAGTATAGGTTGATACCTCGAGATTGTATGAGATTGTCTAAGCTCTAAATCTTTCAAAGGAGAATGTGTATGAGATCGTCTAAGCTCTAAACCCTACTACATATATACATGTCGGGGGTAACTAGGGTATATAAATGGGCGGTTACAACCTCTAGAGATAAATATGCTAGTTGAAGCGTGCTTAAAGTGAACGACGAGTCTTCTGGATATCTTCGTCTTGATATGTTTGACTCGTAGATAGATCATGATCTTTAGCGATCACTACTAGTTTGCGACCGTTTGCGTAGATGCTCATCTTATTCTTGTACTCATAAGTTAGCCACCATACATATGCTTAGCCGATGCTGCAACCTCACCACTTAACCTCTCCATACCCTTTAAGCTTTGCTAGTCTTGATACCCATGGTTA
The DNA here is from genome assembly GCA_902687465.1 of Secale cereale. NCBI lineage: Eukaryota > Viridiplantae > Streptophyta > Magnoliopsida > Poales > Poaceae > Secale > Secale cereale. Next base: position 275,857,217 of record LR738714.1, on the reverse strand, counting down.
TGGGATTGATGAGTCCTCGTGGCTCACAGATACTACAACACCAGTTGCAGGTGTAGGTTTCCGATGAAATGACGTGAGAGCGATGTACTTGTGTTGGAGTTCTTTCTTCTTCTGCTTCGTCGGTCTTGGGTTAGGTTCCTGGTCGGCAGCCTGGGATAGCAGATGGATGTCATTGTGCTTTTCATGTTTGCATCCGTAGTCGGATGTCTTGTATTGATGTTGTTGTATTCATGTGACTTGTATGAATTGTTGTATCCCCATGTATTTATGTAATGGTACGATGTAATGATATCCATCTTGCTAAGCGCCCAAAATGCGGTTGTGCCCCAATCACGAGATGTATCACGTGATCGGGATAAAATCGCATCTTGGGCCAGACAGCTTGTAACACCCCGGACACACCCGCCGGTGGCCGTTACTGCTGGCGGGATCTAGACTGGCCCCACATATCAATACTAGTCTTTTCTGTGCACTTTGTCCTCACTCGTGCGCACTCGGGAGCAACTTTCCGGTCGGTCACCCATCCTAAAATTACTCCAAGCTGAGCACGCTTAACTTTCGAGTTCTTTCCGAATGGGCTCCCGGAAAAGAAGGAATTCCTTATTGATATGAGTATTCTATCATCCCTAATAAGCCAGACTATCACATACACCCCCACTCAGAGGAACCGACGTCCTCGTCGGGCCACAGGAACGTTCCCTCTTGGCACAAACGTCTGTGCATCCAGTCCGATACATGTGCCATGCCATGTGCCACGACGGGTCACAAACGTCATGAACAACATGACCGAGCACCTGTCCGCAAACATCCGTGTAACCGCGAGGGTCTGCTCTGATACCAACTTGTCACACCCTGGACACACCTGCCGGTGGTCGTTACTCGTGGCAGGATCTAGACTGGCCCCACATATTAATACTAGTCTTTTCTGCGCACTTTGTCCTCACTCGTGCGCACCCGGGAGCAACTTCCCGGTCGGTCACCCATCCTGAAATTACTCCAAGCTGAGCATGCTTAACTTTGGTTTTCTTTCCGAATGGGCGCCCGAAAAAGAAGGAATTACTTATTGATATGAGTAGTCTATCATCCCTAATAAGTCAGGCTATCACACATGGCCACATGATAGAGGGAAAGGTGTCCCATCTTTCGATGAGATGGTGATTATCGTTTTCGGAGGAGTAGACTTCGGTGATCCGACTACGAACGTGCGAAGACGTCGTACCTTAGCAATCGCTAAACCAACTCCGAGAGGTTATTGACCACGTCGGAGCACGATCAACCTGACCACGAGGGTCTATCCCCTAAAAGCAAACGAAGAACAAGCAAGAAACTGATATTACAATCTGGATATCATGAATAAAGCTTTATTGATCAAGGTGGGGTTCTGTGACGTCTTTGTCTGCTCGTTGAACATAAACGAAGTAAGCGAAGTTGTAGCTATGGTGAACTTTAATCTAAACAAAACCCAAAGTCTAAATGATGCCCTAATGTTGTATATATGGAGGAGTACGGTGGAATTTCGTGACCCCTTGGAGAAGGGGTCCGAAACCAACCCAAACTCTGTTTCCCCACACACATACTCTAAAAATAGCCTATACTGAAGTATTTCAAAATTACATGGGCCTGGCCCAAAAAATAAGGTGGTGCAGCTCATATATTAAGCTATGGATGAATATTATGAAAGGGCATCTTGAATATTTCGTCCATGTCCTTGTAAGTCATCATGGTGGCTCGAAAGTGCTGAAATCTCCACCAAAAACTCCATTCTTGTTCCCTTGCGCATGCCCTCATCTCCATGCTTGATCATGCTCCAATGTTCGTCCTTCTTGTCCATGCTTGGCCCTTTATTTATAAGCAAAACAAATGTATCCAATTTAGACAGCATCATATTCTCATGAACATTAGAATCATTACCAAGAAATGAAAGTACCATGTAATTTAATTGGCGTGCACGAGCTATAGTAATCGGTGCAGTATATGTATAAGTAGGGGATGTGGGTGTCACTTTGTTAGTGATGTCCTCATCATCATCCCCTTCTTGTATTGAAGTCGTCCTCGACGGAAGCTCATCTTCCTCACCCCAGTAAGGCTTCAAATCTGCAATGTTAAAAGTGGGACTAACAACAAAATCTGCAGGTAGCTCAATTTTATATGCTTTATCATTTATTTTCTCTAGCACCTAAAAAGGACCATCATCATGTGGCATTAGTTTTGACTTGCGAAAATCAGGAAACTATCCTTACACAAATGTAACCAAACAAGATCTCCAGGTACAAAGACAACACGTTTTCTACCCTTATCTCCAGCCAGTTTATATTTAGCATTCATCCGCTCAATATTTTCCTTTGTTAATTCATGCATTTTTAATATAAATTCAGCACGTTGTTCAGCATCAAAATTAACCTTCTCTGGAGATGGAAGATGATGTGGAGCGTCCCATGAACATCCCCATATATGTATCTACATCTCCCACAACACCACTTGGTCCTATGGCAAGAGCTCGAGCAAAGGCTATCGAAGATAAGGTGAACTCGCTTCTCTCCGAACTACCACTTTACTCATATGAGACATGGCTACTACCTAAGGCGGAAACCCTAGGCATGATCAGGTACCTAGAGGATAGCCATGGATCTACTACATCCAATAGACAAGGCGGCGAGGACATCAAGTACAAGGATCAAGAGAAGAGGGACACTGAAGTTGACAGCCACTCGACGACCGGTCCCCGTCCGACGTCCGATGCGTGGAAGCTTCGGCAGCCAGCCCAAGCTTGCGAAAGCTACAGCGGCCGGACGTCCGACGCTGACCAGATGTCCGATAATCTCCAACGCCCGGACGGCCAACCCTCACGATCGACGCCTCCGAGACAGAACTGAAACCTCGGAAGAACGAGCCCCACCGGATAACCGACGCACTGGACGACCAACCCCGACCGGACGTCCGACACATCAGCACCCGAGCTGAAACAACGGACTTACGACGCTTCTCGGACGCCCGGCCCCTCGCGAGCCACCGGACATCCGACGCCTGTCTGTGCATAGTGCATCAGGCCGAAGCCCATGTACCCCTCACTTACCCCTCCGTGGCCCTAGACTATTTATACTCCCCCACCTCATCCTAGTTAGGGTTAGTATGGGTCGTCCGACCACCACCGGACGTCTGATGTTTCCTGACGAAACTGAATTTTGTCAGCCCCCGCTCCACTTCCACTTCCGCATACGCACTCCTATACCACTATAACTTCCACAAGCCACCACCGCTTTCCACAAACCATCATCGATTACCCATTTCTAACTCCGACAAGTTTGACATGTGTTTGTCTTGGATCATTTGAGTTGTGGTTTCTCCGTTTCCTCGGGTGTTTAGGCTAACTTGGAACGAAACGACATCGACAACACCACTACTCAACCTCGACAAGTACGGTAACATTGACGACACCTTTGTATATCCTACCCCACATTAGCATTCATAACCCCTTAGCCTTACTTTTGCATTACCTACCTATCGAGACTAGCCGTTGAGTATTTCCGGCAATGTTACTTGTGCACATTAGTGATCATCGATACACTCTCCCTTTGCATTGCATACAAAATCTTGGTATCATATATCATCTTGGTATCGTGGCATCATCTCTTGTGTCCCAAGGTTGTCATAGCTTATACACAATTGATATCTTCGTTTGAGAAGTTTTTCATAAGTGCCTAGCAAAAGAGCTCAACAAGAAAGAGCCAACCAAGCTTTTAAGCAAAAGAGAAAGACAAGCCAAGAGCTTTTAAGCAAGAACCATAGCAACATTAAGATTGTCATACTCGATCATCTTGGATCATATCATAGAAACAACAAGCATATAGCATACTTGGGATAGAAGTCGTTGCATTTTTGCCTAGTAGGTTGTGCACAAGTCTCGTATCCGCCTGTTGTGCAATCGTGCTAGCGTCTCTCAAGTGGTGTGCAACAAGAGCATTTTCCTGGGATTCCAAATTTTCCACTGATCCCTTGGTTTGCACATCCCCATTTATCTATTTGCTTGTGTGTTTCTGTGTACCACTTATAGCTATTGATCTTCTTGTTGCATTGGCAAATTTGCGAATCTTTTTCAACATCATTGAGTCTTACTAATAATTGCATACTTTGGTCCACCATCCTACCAAGCTCCACCAAAGGTTTTTATTGTGTAGGTGTGAGAGATCGATGAGATACGGTACCAATTTTGCTATTTCCTTGTTGCATCATTGAGTGATCTTTGATCCACTCTCAATATCGGTCAAGGTACATTTGGTTCTTTCATAGTTTTCTCTTATTTTCTTTTTTGTTTTCCCTGCTTTGGGGCTTAGCTCAAGCCTCTCAGTATACTCTTGTTCCTCTTTATTTAATTAATAAAAGTTGCAGTGGGTTTTTTACCCTACTGTTTATAGTAAAAAAATGGTACATTTGGTATACTCTTTTCCTTCTTCCATTCACATACTTGCTTCTGATGATGGATAGGCCAACTACATCTACGAACCTGCTATTTGATGATCCTCAATAATCTACCAACTACGTCATGAAGGTTCACTTATTTGGTGTTCAACGAGCTCTACATCAAGAGAATGAAGCTATGCAAGAGCGCATTGAGCTACTCACCACCGACTTGAGGCATTCCGAAGCGCGAACAAAAGAACACTTTGACCACATCAATGCTAACATGTCTTCTCAAATGGACGAGCTACGGACTTTGATGATCAATTGAAACTCTCCCTCTATGTCATCTCAAATACGGAGCCGCTCAAGTCCCCATTCTGACTCCATCTCCGCCTCAAGTACACCTACATCGAACACTCTTTGTCAAGCCGCGCGCCAAGACCGACATGCAAGCCGGAAGCTACTTCACGGCAAGAGTTCACAAGAGAAACTTGAAGAGCAAGAACGTCGACACCGTCAAAACCAAGCCACATTTGAGCAAGCACAAGAACGATAATGCATGTGCCAACAACAAGAAGAGCAAGTGCGCCAATACCAAGACGAGCAAGATGCCGAGGCACAATGTCAAGAACAACAACGTCGAGAAGAGCAAGCTCTTGAGGCGCAACATGCACTACATGACTCACAACGTGTCGTCGCCGCACGCAACTGACATACTCGCCAAGAGGAAGAAGCACTTCAAGATGAAGTTCAAGAAAGGCGTTATCAAGCGAGAATGCAACGCCAAGCTCCTCCTCAAGCACGACAGGAGCAACAAGCTCGACAAGAACTACAACAAGCTCGACAAGAACCACAAGTTCGGCAAGAGCAACAAGACAATGAGCATCAACCACGCCAAGAGAAACTTGAGGTCGACAATCCTCCACGTCAAGAACGCCCTAACAATGGGCAAGAAAACAATGAAGAGCATCGCTATGCCAAGCTGAAGTTCACAATGCCAAAGTTCTCCAGAAGCATCGACCCTGAAGACTCTCTCTCATGGGCATTGAAAGTTGACAAGATCTTTCGACTCCACAACTATGATGAAGAGAAGGATATCACGATGGCATCCATTGAGTTCCAAGACTATGTTCTTATTTGGTGGGAACAAGACATTGAGATGCGAGAAGAAAAAGGCGAGCCACCCATCACCACTTGGAATCAAATGAAGGATGTCATGAGAGCGCGTTTTGAGCCAACACACTACAACTGAGACTTGTTCAAGAAGTTGCAACTCCTCACGCAAGGAACCAAGTCCGTTGAAGAGTACTACAAGGAAATGGAGATTGCCATGATAAGAGACAACAGCATGAAAGATGAAGAGTAAACAATGGCAAGATTCTTGAATGGACTCAACTATCCTATCAAGAAAATTGCGGACTTCCAACCATACACGAACCTCCTTGTGCTAGTACACCAAGCAACAAAAGCGGAGCGACAAGTACAAGAAGACTACAAGTACTCCTAGTTCACTTCCAAGAACTACCGCTCCTACAGCCAAGCTTCAACGAGTTCAGCGCCTCCTACCTCTACCAAACCACCTCCAAGCATAGGTGACAAGTAAAGCTACAAGACTTCGACAACATCAAGTCGTCCTCCTACTACGACCAACTTCAAGCCGAGAGCTTCATCATCTACAACTCCTACCGAGGGTACCTCCAAGGCGAGTTACATCAAATGTTTCAAATGTCAAGGACGATGCCACAAGTCATTTGAGTGCAAAAATGTACGAACCATGATCATCAACGACGATGGCTCTTATGACTCGATGTGTCATGACGAAATGGAAGCCCTTGAGAACGTGGCTATGCATCGTCAAGTGAATGGGGATGAAGCCAATCAAGTCTTTTGTGACAATGACCCGAGTCCCAATCTCATTGTCTCCAAAGTCATGACACTTCAACACCAACAAGATGAAGACCAACGTTGCCACATCTTCCACACCAAGGCCGGCATTAATGGATGTAACATCAAGGTTATTATCGATGGAGGAAGTTGTCACAACTTGGCAAGTGAGGAGCTATGCGGCAAGCTTCAATTGATCAAGATGAAGCAGCCTCATCCATACAAGGTCCAATGGCTTAGCGATGCCAGAACTATTCAAGTCGAGCACACCATGCAAGTATCCTTCAAGATAGGCGCATATGAGGACACATTGGAGTGTGATGTGGTCTGTTTTCCACCTCCTTCTTGGACGACCATGGCAATTCGACCATGGAGTCATCCACAACAGATGTACCAACCATTATAGCTACAAAATGATGGGCAGGGAGTTCTTGCTATGACCAATGTCGCCAAGTCAAGTGGTCGCCAACAAGCAAGTATCAACAAACCATCATGGAGAGAATGGTGAGAGTGTGATCCACCGAAAGGAGAGTGAGAGCCACAAGCCCAAATCGAGTGCCTCCATGATGAGCGACAAGAAACAACTAGTGCTATTCGCCACCAAAAGTGAGATGAGAGAAGTGTGTGAGAAACCATCAAGCGTCCTTCACTTTGTTCTCTTATGCAAAGGAGAAGCAGAACAACCTAACACTTCACCACATCTACTCATTTATTGAAGGAATTCCAAGATGTTTTTCTTGATGAGCTACCTCCGGGTCTACCTCCTCTTCAAGGTATCGAGCACCACATCGACCTCATCCCCAGAGCAACTTTTCCTAACAAGGCACCTTACCGCATGAACCCTGAAGAGACCAAGGAGATCCAACGGCAAGTTCAACAACTCATCGACAACGGTCACGTATGCGAAAGCATGAGCCCTTGTGTCGTTCCGGTAATCCCTGTCCCCAAGAAAGATGGTACTTACCGAATGTGTTTTGATTATCGTCCAATCAATACTATCACCATTAGATATCGGCACCCCATACCACGCTTAGATGATATGCTAGATGAGCTTAGCGGAGCCACAATCTTGTCTAAGACTGATCTTAAGAGTGGCTACTACCAAATCCGTATACAAGAGGGTGATGAATGGAAAACCGCATTTAAGACCAAATTTGGCTTAAATGAATGGCTTGTTATGCCAATGGGCTTATCCAAAGCACCCCGTACTTTTATGAGAGTCGTGCACTATGTTCTTATACCTTACATTGGCATCTTTGTAGTGGTCTACTTTCATGACATCCTTGTGTTTAGCAAGTCTCTATAAGATCATGTGACTCATCTTATTACCGTTTTGCAAAACCTTCGCAAAGAGAAACTCTATTCCAACATGGAGAAATGCAAATTAAGTGTGGACAAACTACTATTCCTAGGATTTGTTGTTTCCTCCAAAGGTGTGCATGTAGACGAAACTAAGATCGGAGCTATTAAAACTTGGCCCAAACCAACGAACCTACAACAACTGCGTAGCTTTTTAGGCCTAGCCGGATTTTATCGATGATTTGTGAAGGATTTTAGCACGATTGCTATGCCTTTACCTGCTTTGAGCAAGAAGAACGCGCCTTTTGTCTGGGGTCCATCTCAAGATACTGCATTAAATGAGCTTAAAAAATTGCTTACACATGCACCTTTGCTTGCTTTACCCAACTTTGATAAACCTTTCGAGGTACATTGCGATGCTAGTGGTGCCGGCATAGGAGGCGTGCTAATGCTAGAGAAGCGCCCGATCGCTTATTTTAGTGAAAAACTTTCTGGAGCGCAACTTAACTACCCCATCTATGACAAAGAGCGCTATGCTTTAGTAAGAGTCTTGCATGTTTGGGAGCATTATTTATGGCCTCATGAGTTCATTTTTCACACGGACCATGAAACACTTAAGTATCTTAAGGGTCAAACTAAGTTGAACAAGCGTCATGCTAAGTGGAGTGAATTCATTGAGTCCTTTCCTTACGTGATCAAGTATATCAAAGCCAAGCAGAATGTAGTTGCCGAAACTTTATCCCTCAAATGCATGCTTGTTACTCAACTTGAGTTGAATGTCATTGGCTTTGAGCAAATAAAAGACTTGTATGAGCATGATGTTTTCTTTGCAAATCCTTATGCTAAGTGTTTGATGCATACATCTTGGGAACGATATTACATCAAGGATGGTTATCCTATGAGAGCTAACAAACTTTGCTTTCTGAGTCTTCTCTTCGTTTGCTACTTTTGCAAGAATCTCATGGAGGAGGACTTATGGGACACTTTGGACGTGACAAGACATTTGCGATGCCCTCCAAGAACTACTATTGGCCCAAGATGTTCTGTGACGTCTGATGCTTCACCAACCAGTGCTCAACTTGTCACAAAGCTAAGTTCAAAGCTCAATCACATGGTCTTTACATGCCACTTCCTATTCCATATCAACCACGGGAAGACATTAGTATGGACTTTGTCCTAGGTTTACCTAGAAATCAAAATTGAAGGGATTCCGTCTTTTTTGTTGTGGATTGCTTTTCCAAAATGGCTCAATTGATTCTATCTAACAAGGTAGATGATGCTTCACATGTTGCAAATATCTTTTGTAGGGAAATATTGCGCTTACATGGAGTGCCCAAGACGGTCGTCTTGGACCGCGACGTTAAGTTTCTAAGGTACTTTTGGAAGACGCTTTGCGCGAAGCTCGGAATCAAGCTACTATTCTCTAAGGCATACCACCCACAAACCGATGGCTAAACAGAGGTGACGAACCGCATGCTCTCGACGCTTCTTCGCGTGTTGATTAAGAAGAACCTCAAGGAATGGGAGCAATGTTTTCCCATCTTCGAGTACACCTACATCGTGCAAGACACTCAACAACCACCAAGTCCCCTTTCGAGGTCGTCTATGGCTTCAACCCGTTGTCCCCATTGGACATCCTTTCTCTACCTCTACAAGAGCGCATCAACATGGATGCAAGTGCATGAGCAAGATATCTCAATAAGATGCGCGAAGATACAAGGCACAACATCGAGCGTCAAGTTGAATGACTCACGTCCAAGATATTTGATGTGCCTCAGAAGTTCAAAGTGATGAGTATGATTGTTGAAACAATCAAGAGGACTGCTACAGACCAGAAGAGATCATGTGGGTATGCTCCACACATCCAAATGCTCATCAACTCCAAGATGGGTACAGGCACATACTTATTGGACAAAGAACATCTTCGCTTGTTGTCTGAATTTGAGGACAACACAGTTGTCATGGATGAAGAAGATCCCACATCTGTGCAAGCACAAGAAAAGAGAAAGAAAGCTAGAGCTGAGAAAGCAGCAAAGATGCCAAGTGTTGAAGAGGCATCTCAAGTGTCCTTGAAATCTAAACAAGATCAAATGGCATATCTGATTCCAGAAACTTTGAGGATTGAGAAGGGCTTGGCCACCCTGACTCAAAATCAGGAGAGCTTGGAGAGGATCATTGAAACAAAATTCTATGATCTTGATCTGAAGGTGACTGAGATACAGACGGCAGTTGAGAAGCTCGAGGAGGAAGCAGAAGAGAGAAAGGGAATGCAACTACTGATACATTTAAGCGAGTGCCTAGAGGACAGAGGTCTGCTGCAGTGCATGTACCTGATACAAGAGCAACAACATCAGCACCAGCAGCCACAGCTTCAGTGCCACCTCCAGCAGCCACTCCACCAGCTCCAACTACATCAACTGATGCCTTCGTCCTTGGAGTGCTCTCCGCACCGCCTCCCGAAGACCAAGCCTGAGAGACGCATAGCACTATGCATATTGGAACTTTTTGGTAACTTGTTGCCAAAGGGGGAGAAATATGTAAAGATCATAGGCTTCGAGAGAGAGTGTTTTGCTTCTTTTTATATCTTGTTTTTGGTTGAACTTTATTGTGTGCTTGGTTTATACTTTAGGTCCTTGTGTGAGATACTTGTTTGATCATGTGATTGATCATATGCTACTTTAATGCTTCCTTGAATGATATTATCTTTTATATCCCTATATGAACATTCACTTTGCTTGGTGATGAGTGCATGCTTTTAGTTTATATCATTTTGAGCGCTCACCAAGATGTATGTGACATGGAAGAGTAACCCATGATCCTAATCGATTGTGTATTTGCATTCAAAAGCAATTTTTAAATAATACACAAATTTAGGGGGAGCTCTTGCTTATCACATACTTCTCAAAGAGACGATGTATTTCAATCTTATTATCATTTGTCGAAGCTTTGATCTATATGTTGTCATCAATTACCAAAAAGGTGGAGATTGAAAGTGCAACTATCCCTAGGTAGTTTTGGTAATAAATAACAAGATATAGCTCATTGAACTAATGCTATCTCAAAATAAATACTTCTGGATAGTTAAACGATTGGCATGGCATGGATTAGAAATGTGGACCCCTCAAAATGCTAAGGACACATATTGGCTCAAGCTCAAGAATCTACATTTTCTATTTTACCGATCCAAGATCACATTGAGTCCATAGGAAAGCCAATACTATTAAAAGGGAATGAGGTGTTGCTTAATGGGTTTCTTGCTCAAAATGCTTAGTGGTATTCTCCAAAACCTTCAACCACTTTCAAAATAAGAGACTATAAGGAGAGCTAGGTATAAGGGACATACTGAACATGCCGCCTTTTAGCCTCCGGTTCTCTTCCAAGGCGCTTGAGAGTTGGACCCTTACGTCCTTTAGCTCCTGTTCGAGCCGAATATTCTTATCCTGCGCTTGATTCTTCTTATCTATGGCATGCATTAATGCGCGACTCCTAGTAGATGTTTCATCTTAGGCAAAAAAAATGGCCACCAAAGCAGCCCTTAGGTCCCTCTCCAGTTGGTTGGTCGACCCTGTTGATGTATTACAATTAGTATGTACATAATGACTCAGTAATCGCCACAAATATCATAGTATCCGGACACCATTGTTCTTACCACCAGCATCCTTTCCGGATTTCTTTGAATTCCCAATTCGGCGGTGGTATTCGTGGGCTGGGTCCGGCACACTTCAAGTTCCATGGTTAAAGAGTTATTCTTTTCTAGAAGTACCTACAAAAACACAACGATCCTCAAATCAGTAGTACCAACTGCTTTAAGTCTCGGGGGCTAGTGGCGTAGGAACATCAAACTGTACACTTATCCGCATATCTTTCCAAAGCCGGTGAGTGGCTCCAGCGAATTGGTCTTGACCGGCTCGGATATAGGCATCTGCAGAGCTGAGAGCATTAAACGCCTCCTCGGAAAAAGTTGGGTCACGCATGGCTGCTTTCCACCATCGGTGAACCATCGCAACCTCCACTTCGGAATTAGTAACTGACATTCCGTCCGAATCCTCCTGGAGAGGACAATCCGGCACTGAACCAACATTAACCCCTGACGGGACGGATGCCGGATTGGCTGGAGCTTGGTCTGCATGATCTTCGGAGATAGTCTGGTGTGTACTCCTCCTAAAAGGAGAAACAAAGCAGAAAGTTGTAATAACGATTATACCACCCAGCGTGTGTCAAAACAAACATACCTCTTTGAAGGTCCGCTGGTGTTCGCGGTCCTCTTTCGCTTCGAGGCCTCACCCAACGCGGGCGTCACCCTCTAGGTTGACGGTCTTTGCACAGTTCGGCGTGAGGAGCGCCGTCCCTGTTCAAGTACGATAAAATACGGTGGGTAAGGCGCACTTCGAATCTTCTCTTTGATGAGATATGTCCTAAAGTACTTACACGGGAAGTAGGAATGAGGCCTAGGTAATCGGCTACTATAGCCACCAGGGTGCCCTCACGGCAGGCCTGATAGAATACTCCCTCTTCTAGCTCTATGTGTATGTCCGGATCTTCATCATAGCCGGGGCCCGCATTTTGGAATCGGTCCCCTGGCTGAGGGGCGGGACTATTAATCTCCTCGATCACCTTCTTCCACTCCTGTAGGGAGAAAACCGAGTTTAGTTCGGTCAATACATCATAGCGAAGAAAAAGTGGGCGGTCAAGAGAGAGACTTACCCAGTCAAGAGGATTGTACATAGAAAAATCGTCCCGGCACGTTAAACGAATGAAGTCTTGCTTCTCTCCCTTATATAGACCTTCTAGGACAACGAGCAGTAGGGTCATCCGGACCCGGGCGTAAGCAACGCGAGGCATCATCCTGGCCATTATAGTGCGACATGGGAAATCCTCTGGCTTGAAGCGGCTGCATGCATCGCTTTATTGAAATGGCCATCACTTCTATTATAGATAACCCCAAACTGGCGAGCAATTTGATCTTGCCAGCTAGTCTGCTAACGTCCGCTATCTCTTCTTCCGAAGGACTGCGGGGACATCAGTTGAAAAGCTTCTTTGGTGGAGCACTAGAATATTTGGTGAGGCCTCGTCGAACTGGATCCGGCAAAGCAACATCCTCAATGTAAAACCAATCCGAAGGCCACTCTTCGGATGCCTTCTTCGGAGTACCGGGAAGATAGCCTGTCCCGGCTATGCGCCATACTTCGACACCCCCAACTTCAAATATGGATCCCTTTTCTGAGCGAGGGACAAGGCAAAAAAACTTTTTCCACAGCTCAAAGTGAGGCTCGCAGCCCAAGAACAGTTCGCATAAAGCAACAAAACCCGCGATATGCAGGATAGACCCCGGCGTAAGATCGTGCAGTTGGAGACCATAGAACTCCAAGAGTCCCCTAAGGAAGGGGTGGACGGGGAACCCTACGCCTCTTAAAAGCAAGGGGACAAAACATACCCGCTCTCCATCGGAGGGGTTGGGAAAGCTCTCTGCCAGGGCTTGGTTGTCGATAGAAGTTAGTCCGGCCCGGACGGGGACTAGATCCTCGGGAGGGAGATATACCTGCGCTTGTAGTGTCCTCAGACACGGATGGGACATAGAGCAACTTTTCCAATCTCCTGCACGAGGGCCATGAGGGCGCGAGGAAGAGCTTGGGGCGCTGTCCATGTTTGAAGATTTTTTTGTAGGCACTAGGGTTTCTTTCGCGTTGAATGGGATGGAGAGGCAACTGGGATCTATTCTCTTATATAGGCGCCTTCCCCACACCGTCAAGGGGGTATCTGTAAAACTGCACAGACGGTTCGCATTCGTTGGACACGTGGAAGCCAAGGCGACGACGGCGAGGAATCAACGGAATACAATATTTAAAGAAGCCAAACTATCATCCAGGAGGACTCACCTTGCAAGACCGAAGACATAAAGCCGGACACAAACTCATCCTTGAAGGCAAGTCCGGGGGTGTAATGCCCCGGATGTAATACTTTCCCTTTTGGGTATATAATATATCTCCGGCTTCATCCATTTCCTTTTCGGGTTCTTTGTCTTTCGGGCTTTCGTCGTTTTGTTGTGTGAGTGTGTGGCATTCATTCATATCATGTAGACATGTGCATTGCATTGCATTTGTGTTGTGGGTTGCATCCGGTTCCGTGTGTTTCTTCCCGTTGTCCGTTTCGCGTTCCGGAGCTCCCTCACGTGTCCGTGACGTCCCGTAGGCCTACTTTGTTGTTCGGGCGTTTTTCGTTACCGGTGTGCCGCGAGGTTGTTGTGTGTGTTGTTGTTTTGTTGTGTGCAACCCGCCTCTCAAATCTCGTCTCGTTTGGACTCCGTTGACTTTTCCATCCGTTGCCCGTGTGGGTCCGAAGTGCCCTTACTTCGTGTCCCGAAAATACCCCTACTGCAGTCTTTTATCTCCGTCTAGGCCCTTTAAATCATCCCCGCGATCGGATCCGTCGGATCGCGATCGGAGGGCTCCTAGCGCCCCTAAACTCCTCCTAACCCTAAAAACTGCTATATATAGACCCCCTCTAGGTCTATTTTGGCATCCTCTATTTTTTTTTCAGACCCAATCCTTCCCTTCTTCTCCACTTGAAAATATTCTTCTGGATCCCGAGGAACCAGCCGATCTGGCCAGTCCCTCGATCTCCACCGCCAGCTTCGAGCAGCGCCGGGTCAACGCCCGCATCAACGCAAGTCGCGCCCAGGCTGCCTCGGCCTCTGCCGTCCGGTCCGGCCAGGAGGACCGACCGAGGCTAGGTCCCCACATCGACCCCAGCCGGCCCAGACTTCCCCTCGCCTCCTCTTCGCCGTTCCCCGCCGACCGCGTCGCCGCCCTGGGCCAGGGACCACTTCCCCTCGCCTCCGCTTCGGCCCAGCGGCCCAGCTCCTCCAGCCGCGTCGCCCCAGCAGGCCGCCTCCGGCCAGAGGCCCACGTCGCCAGCCATCGCCTCCGCCAGCCGCGCACCGCGCCGCGGGCCGCCGCCTCCACTTCCGCGGGCCGCCGCCGGCTGGGCCCTCCAGCGCCACCCCAGGCCGCCGCCCCGCTCCGTCTCGGGCCGGCCCAGCCGCCGGGCCGCTCGGCACCGCTCTCCACCGCAGTCGCCAGCCGCGCCTGGGCCGGATCCGCACCGCGCCAGGGCCCATCTCCGTTTTTTTCCCCAGATCTGATCCGTTTGAGGTTGACCCTAGATCTAAGTCTCTGTTCTACTGTTCTGATATGCAAAGTTTGACCTGCTGTATCTTTTACTGTGGTGCTCCGTTTTGCGCGTGTAGCATGTCCAGATGTTCGTGGAGTTGTGCTCTACGTTTTACCTGTTGTTGTCATGCATGTTAGATGTCATCTAGACACTTGTTTTGCTGTTGCAAGAGTGCATCATGATATAAACTGCTGTTATGTGTTATTTGCATGCCACCTTTGACTTGTGATAACTTTTAGCTCGTTTGTCCAAACGATGCAAATGACATGTCCACGTGTTCGTCTTGCCACGAACTACATGTTGCTTGTGATAGGTTGCATGGTAGATTTTTTATTGCCTTGTTATCATCGTTGCAAAGTGCCATGTTCACATGTTGTGTTTTCACTTGTTATGAAATGCCATCTTGATGAGCTCGTTGCAATCGGTGTGTTCACCTCTATGATGCATGCTTGTGTGTTTCGGGATCACCGTCATATGTATTTTGATGAGGTGCTTACCCTTTGCCATGTTTAGTTTTGAGGTGACTTAAACATGCTCTTTTTGTTGCTATGATGATATTGCTGTTTTAGGACTTAGTGAAATTTCACTAAGTCTGAAATCTGTAACGTTTCGATGCCATGTTCGTGTGATGTTCTAGGAAAATGCATGTTAGTTTTGGGGTGGATTTTGATTGTTCCTTGAAGTATATATTGTTGTCTTTCCATCCATGTCCTCACATGTCCATTTGAGTGGCTGTAGCATGCTTATCTTTTGCTCTAAAGTTTCAATAAAATTCTGCTGCCAGAATTTTATTTCAAAGTTCAATATGTCCAAGATCATTGCTATTGATCCGTGACTCCGTTGGGGGTGCACTTTGGACCTAGTTGCTGTACTATATATCTAGTTTGTGTTCAAGTCCTTTGCCATGCTTTTTGGGTGCTGTAGATTAATTATTTTGAGCTCCAAAGATGCTATGTTGCTGTAATTTTCAGTTTTCGCTCAAATCTTGTTTCGGGCATAACTTTTAGCCCGTAACTCCGATTTCAGCGAATCTTATATCAAACTTGGGTGATTTTCTGTGTAGATTAATAATATCAGGTTGTTATCTTGTTTTGAGGTGTTTTGCTTGAGTGATGTTCTACGTGCTCCATGTGCATCCCTAGTGCATCCATCATGCATTCATGTTTTTCGAGTGCGCATTTCATCGTGTTGATTGGTGCTTGGTGTGTTTGTTGTGTTTAGAGCCGGAAGCTGAGACCGGGAACGAAGTTGAGCACGAGTTTTCCAACGAGGTTGAGCACGAGGACCCTTCTTACGATCCGAACGAATTCTCTTCAGGCAAGATGACCGAACCCCGATAACTTTACTATCTTCGCCTATTGCTAGTAGTCTCGATCTATAGTTTTGCCTCGATGCCCATGTTCTTCTTGTCAGCCTCCTACTTGTAACCAATTGCCATGTTTAACCACCCTACCTATGCAAACCGTTTCTTGGCTAAGTACGCTTCGCTCAGCCCTTCTTATAGCGTTGCTAGTTGCAGGTGAAGTGAAGATGCTTGCTCCATGTTGAAGTTTTGGTTGGGTTTTATAACACTATATAAATGCTTAAACTGAAATCACCTATATATTGGCAAGGGTGGAAGGCTAAGCCTTTTGCTTGGTGTTTTGTTCCACTCATGCCGTTAGGATCCGTATAAGCCGGTTTTATGTTCCTTGATTATGCGTTCCTAACACGGTTGGGGTGTATGGGACCCCCTCGATAAACCGCTAAGTGCTAAGTCTTTTCCAGCAAATCCCAACATTGGTACTATTTACCTAATAACAAACTAAACATGCATAGGGAGTAATTAACCCTCTTTCTTAATCAACAACCCCGGGCCAGTGCTCCACATGAGTGTTGGTCCGAAACGAGCAGACTGCGGGGCCGCCTCGGGGCAACCTGAGGTATCTGGCATACACCTGTAGGATGACTCATCCGGTCGTGTCCTGAGACCTAGATACGCGCGGCTACAATCAGGGTGTCGACACGCCAGGAGGATTTGCTGGATTAGCCTTACCTTAGCTCGGTATATCTTGAGCACGGGATTCCGAGGATACTCGGGTCTTCCCACTTTGGAGTTGCGACTCCGCGGATCGTGGGCTTGTAATGGGTCAAGTTGGAACACCCCTGCAGGGTTTGAACTTTCGAAAGCCGTGCCCGCGGTTATGTGGCAGATGGGAGCTTGTTAATTCCGGTTGTAGATAACTTGACACAATGATACTAATACACTACCAGCGTGTGTTCCGTGACTGTCAATTTCCGAATAGGGATTCGGGAGTTGAACACGGAGGGGTTATGTTTGTGAGCTGTAGCTAGGATCACTTCGTGATCACTTCTCGCCGATGCCTTCTCTTCTCGCTCTCACTTGCGTAAGTTAGATGCTAGTTGCTGCTGCAGACTTGTTCTTTCTTCAGCCTTTCCCTCACCTAAAGGCTTAAATAGTTCTGTTACCCGGGAACGGGATTGCTGAGTCCTCTGTGGCTCACAGTTACTTCACACACCAGATGCAGGTCCAGCTGTGAGCTATCCAGGTGATGGCACCGAGCTGGATTGGGAGTACGACGAGGAGCGTAGTCGTTACTACGTGCGCTACCCGGACGATCAGTAGTGGAGTCTCTTACTAGGATTCGATCCGCCTGTGGTTGTTTTATCTGAGTTTGGTACTTTGACATTTGGCTTTTGCCCTTAGAGGGTTGTAGTGATCTTAATGTATGATGTTTGAGACTTGTACTGTTATTCTGTGACGTGGCGATTGTAAGCCAACTATTTTCAGTTTACTATCCCTCTTTTACATGAGTTGTGCAAAGATTACCAAACTTGAGATCATTCTAGGATGGACTTATGCCTTTAAGTCGTGCCTCGACACGTAGGAGGTATAACTCCATCCTGGGCATTACAGGGGGCTACTGAGGGAGTCCTGTATTCAGGGGTCCTCAGGCATCCGGGTCATTGAAGCTCGGCCGTATTGATGGGCCACGTAAAGAAGATGCAGAAGACTCTCCCCCGTGTTCAGTGAGGACTCCTATGTACGTAGAAAGGCAAGTGTAGAGTCCGGATGTATCAATTACTTCCTCCCCAAGTCACCCTTGTAAACCTAGGTCCCCTCTGGTGTGTATATAAGCCAGGGGGTTTAGTCTGTAGAGGGGATCATCAACATCACAATATCCTCATAGGCTAGGCTTTAGGGTTTAGCCATTATGATCTCGAGGTAGATCAACTCTTGTCTTCATATTCATTCATATTAATACAACAGGAAGTAGGGTATTAGCTCAATCAAGAGGGCCTGAACCTGGGTAAACATCGTGTCCCCAGCCTCCCGTTACCATCGATCCTCTAAACGCATAGCTTGGGCCCCCTACCCGAGATCTGCCAGTTTTGACACCGACAACCATTCAATCAACTTGATGCAGATATTTGATGTGCCTTAGAAGTTCAAAGTGATGAGTATGGTTGTTGAAACAATAAAGAGGACTGCCGCAGACCAGAAGAGATCATGTGGGTATGCTCCACAGATCCAAATGCTCATCAACTCCAAGATGGGCACAGGCACATACTTATTGGACAAAGAACATCTTCCCTTGTTGCCTGAATTTGAGGACAACACAGTTGTCATGGATGAAGAAGATCCCACATGTGTGCAAGCACAATAAAAGAGAGAGAAAGCTAGAGCTGAGAAAGCAGCAAAGATGCCAAGTGTTGAAGAGGCATCTCAAGTGTCCCTCAAATCAAAACAAGATCAAATGGCATATCTGATTCAAGCAACTTTGAGGATTGAGAATGGCTTGGCCACCCTGACTCAAAATCAGGAGAGCTTGGAGAGGATCATTGAAACAAAATTCTATGATCTTGATCTGAAGGTGACTGAGATACAGACTGCAGTTGATCAGCTCCAGGAGGAAGCAGAAGAGAGAAAGGGGAAGGCAACTACTAATGCATTTCAGCGAGTGCCTAGAGGAGAGAGGTCTGCAGTGTATGTACCTGATACAAGAGCAACATCATCAGCACCAGCAGCCACAGCTTCAATGCCACCTCCAGCAGCCACTCCATCAGCTCCAACTACATCAAATGATGTCTTCGTCCTTGGAGTGCTCTCTAGACCGCCTCCCAAAGACCAAGCCTGAGAGACGTATAGCATTATGCATATTGGAACTTTTTGGTAACTTGTTGCCAAAGGGGGAGAAATATGTATAGATCATAGGCTTCGAGAGAGAGTGTTTTTCTTCTTTATTTCTCTTGTTTTTGGTTGAACTTTATTGTGTGCTTGGTTTATACTTTAGGTCCTCGTGTGAGATACTTGTTTGATCATGTGATTGATCATATGCTACTTTAATGCTTGCTTTTTTTGAATATAAACAGTAGGGTAAAACCCCACTGCAATTTTTATAAATAAATAAAGAGCAAAGATCAAATAGTCATAGAGGCTTGAGGTAAGCCTCCAGAAAGAGTATTCTGAAAGAAAAAAAATAAGCTATGAAAACAAATGAGAAAATTACAATAGGGCCTCAAGCCAAATAGAAAATTGTCTCCCATGTTTTTCTTCATTCTGAACCTTAGAAGCTTTAGTTCTTCTAGGAAGATGAACTTCCATCCTTGGAAAGAAGGTGTAATGTGTTCAAAAACTTTATTGTTTCTAGTTATCCATATGGCCCATGCTCCAAGGATTATGATCCTCATGTAGAAGGGGTTGTTTATCTTGTCCTTGAGGTCTTGAAATGCTTCCAACACTGACAGGTTTGGTGTTCTTGTTGGGCAAATAAAGTCCCAGCATTGTTGCACAAAGGGACATCCCCAGAATAAATGATGTAGAGTTTCTTCTTGTAGACATCCACTAACTGCAGAGTTGTATTCTTCTAAAACAAAGTTTTTTCTTCTAAGAAGATTCCTTGTGTTAACTCTGTCATGAAGCAATTGCCAAAAGAATACCTTGTGCTTTAGTTGACATGAACTCTGCCAAATCCAGTTGAAGTGAGGAGGGGTCTATTTGTGTCCAATTAAAACTTTATATGCTTTTATGGATGAATAAATTCCATTTCCCCAAATGTAGCTCCATGTGTCCAAATAGTCTATGAATTCAGATTGTCTCCTAGAGATGCAAATGTCTTCCATTTGTAAAAATTCCTCATATGCCTCTGTTGTTAGTGGGAGATAGAAAAGATCCTGGAGGTATTATGTCTGCAACACTTGTTGTATGTTTAACTGAGGATTTTTTTACAAAAGAGTATAAGTGGTGGAACTTGTGTTTGAGGACCTCCTGATGCCATAGATCATCCCAAAAATTACACTGACCCCATCTCCCACATTGCATCTAGCAATAGCTTTGTATTGTTCAATGAGAGCTAGATTTGATTTCAACAAAAAGATCCTACCATGTCGTCTCCTAGTAGTTTACCTTCACTGTAGTACCTTTCCCATATCATATGGGCCCATGGTATGTCATGTATCTTGAAAAATTTATGCAAGTTCTTCATTAGCAGTGTTTTGTTATGTGTGTATATATCTAGTACACCTAGCCCTCCCTGCTCCTTTGGTCTGCACACAGTGTGCCAAGCTACTAGTGCAGGTCTGCGATCCTCCATGTCACGGCCTCTCCAAAGGCAGTGTCTCAGATATTTAATTATCTGTTTCTTTATAGTTATTGGGATGTCCAGGCAACTCATGAAGAATACTGACAGAGATGTGAGCACTGACTTTAATGCTTGCTTGAATGATAGTATCTTTTATATCCCTATATGATCATTCACTTTGCTTGGTGATGAGTGCAAGCTTTTAGTTTATATAATTTTGAGCGCTCCACCAAGATGTATGTGACATGGAAGAGTAACCCATGATCCTAATCGATTGTGTATTTGCATTCAAAAGCAAATTTTAACTAATACACAAATTTAGGGGGAGCTCTTGCTTCTCACATACTTCTCAAAGCGACGATGTATTTCAATATTATTATCATTTGTTGAAGCTTTGATCTATATGTTGTCATCAATTACCAAAAAGGGGGAGATTGAAAGTGCAACTATCCCTAGGTGGTTTTGGTACTTACTAACAGCATATAGCTCATTGAACTAATGCTATCTCAAGATAAATATTTCTGGAAAGTTCAATGATTGGCATGGCATGGATTAGAAATGTGGACCCCTCAAAATGATAAGGACACATATTGGCTCAAGCTCAAGACTCTACATTTTCTATTTTAGTGATCCAAGATCACATTGAGTCCATAGGAAAGCCAATACTATTAAAAGGGAATGAGGTGTTGCTTAATGGGTTTCTTGCTCAAAATGCTTAGTGGTATTCTCCAAAACCCTCAACCACTTTCTCACATCCACATATGTCCCAAACCAAAAGTCAAACTCAGCACCACCGAAACTTTCGATCCGGCGCCGCCGAGTTCAGTTGACATAGCCACTTCCACAAACCCTAGTCACTTCGGTCTCACCGATAGGGATCTCGGTCTCACTGAGATGGGATTGCAAACTCTCTGTTTTCTTTCATAATGTTTATGTCTAACCGAGATGAGTGATCGGTCCCACCGAGTTCGCAATGCAAACTCTGTGTTTCCCCTTCGTAACGTTTCGGTCCCACCGAGTTTGCCTAACCAACTCTTTGGTTAGGTTATTACCAAAATCGGTCCTACCGAGTATGTGTAATCGGGCTCACCGAGATTACATTATGCCCTAACCCTAATGAAATCGGTCCTACCGAGTTGATCATATCGGTCCCACCGAAATGCCTAACGGTCACATTATGAACTAAATCGGTCTGACCGAGTTCTCTGATTGGTCCCACCGAGTTTCGTAAATTGTGTGTAACGTTCAGATTTTGTGTGGAGGCTATATATACCCCTCCACCCACTCTTCATTTTTGGAGAGAGCCATCAGAACATGCCTACACTTCCAACATACATTTTCAGAGAGAGAACCACCTACACTTGTGTTGAGGTCAAGATATTCCATTCCAACCACAAAAATCTTGATCTCTAGCCTTCTCCAAGTTGCTTTTCACTCAAATCATCTTTCCACCAAATCCAATCCTATGAAAGACAGTAGCTTGTTGGAGAGACTATCATTTGAAGCACAAGAGCAAGGAGTTCATCATCAACACTCTGTCTATTACCTTTTGGAGAGTGGTGTCTCCTAGATTGGTTAGGTGTCACTTGGGAGCCTCCGTCAAGATTGTGGAGTTGAACCAAGGAGTTTGTATGGGCAAGGATATCGCCTACTTCGGGAAGATCTACCCTAGTGAGGCAAGTCCTTCATGAGCGATGGCCATGGTGGGATAGATAAGGTTGCTTCTTCGTGAACCCTTCGTGGGTGGAGCCCTCCGTGGAGTCGCACAACCATTACCCTTCGTGGGTTGAAGGCTCCATCAATGTGGATGTACGATAGCACCACCTATTGGAACCACGGATAAAAAATCTCCGTGTCTACATTGCGTTTGCTCCCTCAAACTCATCCCTTTACGTTCATATGCAATTGCTTTACATTCCACTGCTATACTCTTAGAATTGCTTGTGTAGGTTGATTGCTTGACTTGTCCATAATTGCTAAAATCTGCCAAGACTTAAATTGGGAAAAGGCTAGGTTTTTTTGGTCAAGTAGTCTAATCACCCCCCCCCCCTCTAGACATACTTTCGATCCTACAAGTGGTATCAGAGCTGAGGTCTCCATTTGCCTTGATTTCGATAGCTTTTGGTCATCATAGCCTTGGTTTCACAACCTAGGAGAGTATGGCGTCTAGCGAGGGAAATTACCACTGTAGAGGTCCTTACTTTGATGGTACTAATTTTGCTAGTTGGAAGCATAAGATGAAAATGCATATTCTTGGACATAACCCCGCTGTTTGGGCTATTGTGTGTGTTGGCTTGCAAGGTGAATTCTTTGATGGAATAGAACCAAACCATGAAGCTACCGCGGAAGAGTTGAAGATGCTGCAACACAATACTCAAGCTTGTGATATCCTCTTCAACAGACTGTGCCCCGAAGAATTCAACAAAATCAGCCGTCTTGATAATGCAAAGGAAATTTGCGATACTTTGATTGATATGCACGAAGGTACTGACTCTGTCAAGGAATCCAAATTGGATGTGCTTCAAAGTCAGCTTGACAAGTTCAAAATGAAGGATGGTGAAGGTGTCGCTGAAATGTACTCTAGGCTTGCTCTCATCACAAATGAGATTGCCGGCTTAGGAAGTGAGGAGAAGACCGACAGATTCATCATCAAGAAGATCCTAAGAGCCTTGGATGGAAAATGATACCGTGTGCACATTGATCCAAATGATGCCCAATTACAAAGATCTCAAGCCCACGGAAGTCATTGGAAGAATTGTTGCTCATGAGATGTCACTTAAGGATAAGGAAGAGCTCCACAACAAGTCAAGTGGTGCTTACAAAGCCTCATGTGATGCTCTCACATCATCAAGTGAGAAACAAACCTGCAATGAAGAATTGAGCCTAATGGTGAAGAACTTCAACAAGTTCTACAAGAGTAGAAGCAAGGAGAGAAGTTCCAAGTCAAGGTCCTACAATGACAAAAGATCTTCAAGTCGTGAACGAAATTCCTACAATTGTGGAAGACCCGGACACTACTCCAATGAGTGTACGTCTCCCTACAAAAGAAAAGAAGATTCTCCCAAAACGAGTAGGAGAGAAGAATCACCACCAAGAGAGAGAAGGAGTAGAGATGATCGTTATGAACGAAGACCCTCTCGGAGAAGCAAGGATTCAGAAAGGAAAGACAAGTCATCAAAGAGCTACACAAAACAAAGACATCAAGCTCATATTGGTGAATGGGTATCCGGCTCCGACTCCGACCATCACTCCGAAAGATGTTATCACTCCGACTCTGGATATACTCAAGATGAAGGTGTTGCCGGTCTAGAACTTGTGTCAACCAACTCCTACGACATATTTGACTCACCAAATGAAGGAATTGGAAGATGCTTCATGGCTAAAGGACAAAAGGTATCACACCCCGAGTATGTTGATTTCAACAGTGATGAAGATGATTTGCTAGGAGATGATGATTTACTTGTTGACAACTCTAGTTATGAAAACTATGATGAACTTGCTATTAATCATGCTAATCAAGATAAAACGAATGACGATGATAATAAGCAGATTGAGCGTCTAACTAAAGAACTAAACACTCTTAAGTTAGCTCACGAAACTACCTTGGAAGAACATCGAGAACTTTTAAAGACTCATGAGAAGTTACGCCTTGAAAAGCTCAACCCTGAGCAAGAGCATGAGTTCTTAAAAGCAATCAATGATGATCTTCACAAGAAAAGTTCTTCTTACATTGCCAAACCTTTACTCTTGTCTACTTACATGCCACAAGTTAAATCTAGCAACAAGAACAAGAAAGATTCTTCATCTAGTAGTACCAATAATCATGCTAAATCAAATATTGTTGCTTCTAGTAGTACTCTTGATTCCACTAATGATTCCCTTAGCCAAGTTACACTTGAGCAAGAAAATAGCCTATTGAAGGGAATTATAGAGAAAGGTGTTTACAAGACCCTTGCCGGAAGTAAGCAATTTGAGGAGATTCTACGCAAGGAAGACACCGGAAGAATCAAGGTGTTGGTTTTGAACGAAAGTTCAATGCCAATGGAGTTGAGTGGGAAGAAGATCAATACCCCAAGACAAAGTTTGTTCCTCAACAAGAGAAGTATGATCCTACTTCTTTCCAAGGAACACAAGCTCAAGATGATCTTCCACCACTAGACCACAAACAAAAGGGAAAGGACAAGCTTCAAGAGGAGAATGATGAATTTGAAGAAGCTCACAAGCCCTTGGTCAAGTGGGTTCCTAGGACTACTTCAAGTTCTACTTCATCAAGTACATCTACAACTCTAAGGATTCCCATCAACATGGTGTGGATCCCGAAGAAGAAGAACTACAAAGTTCTTGAGGGTGACTCCGCCAACATACTTCACTCATATAATTTTGGCGAGGACAAGTGCAAACAAATTCCATATCTTGCACTAGTTCAAGGAGTCACAAACCCTCTTGTTGGTAAGACAAGGGACAAGGTAACCAAATGCTTTCATGGACATCATCTTATGTGAACATCACTCTATGTCTATGGATATCCTTGTTTGTTCCTTGTGGGACTAACCCGTGTAGGTATTGAAAGTGTGACTCACTCCATTGTATTGCTCCAAATGATCTACATCAACATTGAGCATCTACATCTTCAACACCTACATGAAGTCATCATCGACAAAACCCAAGGTTAGTTCATCCCTCTTAGGTGGGATATCACATCTAGGGGGAGCTTTACTCTAATCAATTGAGCTAAAGCAACTCTAATGATGTGACACAACAATGCTTTATGTAAAAGTGGTAACCCCACTTGTGCTTAAACGATGAGTATGACCTATGATCAAATGTTCTCAATTGATTCCTAAGTCAATATACTCATATATAGATGACCTAGTCATCGTCAAATTGCTTGATAAATGCTAGAGTGATTGTGCATGCTTTGTCACATATTTCATTTGCCATATTATTGTATGAGCATGTTGGATGCATATTTTACTCATTTGAGGACATCCATTTGTTGCTTTGATTGTTTGGATCTTTCTCTTTTGCCAAATGGATGGACAAGAATGCCTAAGAACTCCCCCTAGCTATTTATGCTTTTCTCGTCTCAAACTCTATTCATGCTACATCACAAAGTTTGATCAAGTCAGATTCGAACCACTCTATGTGAGGAGCACTCGGAGTCCCCGATTCGTCATAGACTTAAACTTCCAAAACCTCTTTGTGCATTTCAGTATGACCGAGTCATCCACTTCGGTCACACCGAGTTCACTAAGTTGCTCTACGTTTTCAATCTCGGTGCAACCGATTTGAACTTTTCGGTCACACCGAGTTGCAGTAACCACTTGCGATTTTGCATCTCGGTGCCACCGAGTTGTTCCACTCAGTCACACCAACAGGGTCGGGATATACATACCCACGGGTGAGATTTTGGAAATTTCTTCAAACTCCTCAGCCCGCGCGTGTGTCCTGCTCCGCCTCCTCGGGTCACCGGATCGTCTCCTCGCCGCCAGTGACCTCCCTCTGCTGGTTTCCATCACCGTCAATGGAAATCTGCTCCGTCGTTGTTGCCGTAGCGAACTCCCGCCGAACTAGGGTATGGGTTCGACTCTATGTGCTATTCCTTTAACTCTGATTCATAGCACGTTACTTTGCCATGATATTTACCACATATGCAAGCTATCTATCCATTGAAAAACACCCTTAGATTAGATTTGATCTGAAAATTTAGGGTTAGGCCTCCGTCGAACTCATCTCGGACCGACCGAGTTGTAGAAATCGGTCTCATCGATTTGGCTTAGGCCATTGCACATGCAATTTTTGGTCTGACCGAAAACTGCAAATCGGTGTGGTCGAGTTTGACTCTTCGTGAAACCCTAGCAATCTCGGTGCCACCGAACTGTGACTCGGTCTGACCGAATTCACTAGTTTAGGTTCCAAAATTGCTTCAGTATCACCGAGTTTAACAAATCGGTAGCTCCAAAATGCTTTCTGTGGAGAACTAAAACTAAGTTTTTGAGTAATCTGTTTTGCAAAAACTCTGCACTTTGTGATGCTCATCCACTCTATCTCATCTACATCTATTCACAGGGTCAGCTTTCAGTTTGCAGTGTCAACAATGTCTGATCAAAGTGACAGCCAAAACAGGCCCCAGTGCCTGAGATTGATGAAGATGCTGAGGTCCACGTGCTCAGAAAATTGAAGCCCAAGATTCCTGATCATGAGGATAATCATATTGTTGCTGAGGACATGAAGTTGAGGAAGCATGCAGGTCTCAGACGATGGAGACAATCTGATCCATATGCTCTGAGGAGAAGGACTGTTGTGGATTATAGGTTCCACACCAAAGAGCAGCAAGATTTCTATGAGACCATTCTGCTTGACAAGAAGCCAATGGTATGTGACATGAGATGGGTTGATTGGGAATACATCAAGGAAAATGAAGATCACTTCCAAGGTGTACATGACAACTTCAAGGCTTGTGAGTTGACAAGTTTGCGGGTCAGAAGCTAACAAAATGAAATGATGAACTCATCATGCAATTCTACTCCATAGCTCATTTTTATCCAGATGGTAGAATTGTGTGGATGTCTGAAGGTACAAGGTACCAGTCAACTGTTCATGAGTGGGCCAAATTGATAAAAGCTCCTGAAGAGCATGACGGTGACTTGGATGTCTATGCCAAGAAGAAGAAAGACCACAATTCTATGGCCAACATGTACAAAGAGATCCCAGACAAAGCATTGGAAACACATAAGCTTGGATCTGTACATTACTTGTTGTCTAGTCTAGTTACAGTTAACACTATATTGAGTCATACATTGTTGGCCAAATCTAGAGATCACAAGATGATCAGAGGCCATTGAGGGAGTCATGTATTCAGGGGTGCTCAGGCATCCGGGTCGTTGAAGCTGGGCCGTATTGATGGGCCACGTAAAGAAGAAGCAAAAGACTCTCCCCCGTGTTCGGTCAGGACTCCTATGTACGTAGAAAGGCAAGTGTAGAGTCTGGATGTATCAATTACTTCCTCCCCAAGTCGCCCTTGTAACCCTAGGTCCCCTCTGGTGTGTATATAAGCCGGGGGGTTTAGTCTATAGAGGGAATCATCAACATCACAATATCCTCATAGGCTAGGCTTTGAGGTTTAGCCATTACGATCTCGAGGTAGATCAACTCTTGTATTCATATTCATCCATATTAATATAACAGGAAGTAGGGTATTACCTCGATCAAGAGGGCCTGAACCTGGGTAAACATCGTGTCCCCAACCTCATGTTACCATCGATCCTCTAAACGGATAGCTTGGGCCCCCTACCTGAGATCCGCCGGTTTTTGACACCGACAATGGTGCTTTCATTGAGAGCTCCGTTGTGCACTCGCGATGAGTGATCGATGGCTCATCCCATCATCAACGACGGGATCACCCTCGAAAACAACTTGACCATGGGCTAGGTTCTCCAGCTCGGCGGATTCGCTATATGCGCTCGCATGGCCTTAGGGCCGGCCGCACTCCCTGCGATCATCGAGCACCACCCTTACGTCAACTCCAGCCACTCCGATGACGCAACGTCGGCATATCTCTCGCCCTCAAACGAGCTGCTGGATTGCATCGCCGCCCTGGGGCTTCCATCGCTAGGAGATCAGATCAGACTTAAAGCCGGTCATGATGAGATCGATCCCTTCCCGGTCACTCATCTGGTGGCATCAGTTGAGGACGGATCCATAGAGACTTCTCCTCTCGAGATGGAGACCGTTACAGTTCGGATCTCCGAACCCTTCGAGCCAAACACGCCCCTGTCGGGAGCCACTTTATGTTCTTTGAGCTCTGGGACTAACACCGGGCCCGAAAAAATGATTAGATCCCGTCGAACCCGGATCGTCCCCATCGGAGGTTGTCAAAACCCCGAATGCCACTTTGGGTCAAGACCTAAAATTACCAACACCCACCCACCCTGGGAAAAACTCTCCAAGTAAATCCGGATCTCCGGACATAGATGATCTCGCGAACATATAGCAGCAGCCCGAGGAAACGGTCAGCCACTTTTGGGCCGGATTCATGCTTGTTAAAAACAAGATCAGGGATTGCTGCAACGACGAAGCGGTCTCTCTATTTTACCGCAACTGCACGGACGAGGGAGTCTTGAATGCCCTCAACCGACGTCGTGTTCTGAGTTTCACAAAACTGTCGCATTTAGTACAAAAGTATTGCGCAATGGAAAACACTTGGAAAGCCCAGAATACACCTCTTGAACAGTCCATACCCGGACAGTACATTACTCAAGGCTAAACGGACATATCCTAGCAGGTCATCCGATAACATGCCTATTGGCAAGAAGAACAAACATTTTAAGGCACAAGTCCGTACTGGACGGACTTCTCGATACACCTTGCCAAATACACGCAGCCCCGGACAATGTCCCAAACCATTGCCTTAGAGCATGTTGGGTACTCCGGCAGGTAGCAAAAAGCGGTGCCGCAATTCTTGCCACCACCGTATCAAGGGGGAAAGACGTCGGTGTTTTCACTATCTTCAAGATGTTCTCCTCAAATAACTACCGCAAGAGAGCAAGTCGCGAACTTGTCGAGGTCTGCCAAATTAGCTCTGCAAGCCCATGGAGCGACACGGCAATTAGTTTTTCTGTCGAAGATGCACCCCGAGTCCGGCCGATCCGAGCATCAGCAGCTCTTGTACTAGATCCAATAGTGGATGGCTTTCGCCTCATTAAGGTACTTATGGACGGAGGAAGCAGACTGAACCTCATATATGAGGAAACGCTTGCAAAAATGCAGGTCGAAAAATCCCGCATTGAGCACACCAACACAACCTTTAGAGGAATTATACCCAGCCACGAAGCCCGGTGTTCGGGAAGCATTAAGCTCGCTGTAGTATTCAGCACATCCGATAACTATAGATCGGAGGAACTGCTCTTCCATGTTGTTCCCTTCCATAGTGGATACCACGCCCTTCTAGGACGGGACGCTTTCTCACGCTTTCAAGCTATACCCCATTACGAGTACATGAAGCTTAAAATGCCAGGGCCCAATGGAGTGATCACATTAACAAGTGATCCAGATAGAGCACTCCACGCTGAGAACAAGACAGCATCCTTAGCCTTAGAGGCATTATCCGAAGCCCTCGTGGCCGAAGAATTAACTACCCTACGATCAAAGGTGGATAAGGACGATGTGACCCTCGCCAAAAGATCGAAGTCTACCTCCTTCAAGCCAGCAGATGAAATCATCAAATTCCAAGTGCACCCAACGGACCCTAATAATACAGCATCTATCAGGGCACAGCTGGATCCGGCAGTAGACAGTGCGTTGCGCGCCTTCCTTCGGAAAAATTGGGATATATTCGCCTGGCACCCTTGCCAGGAATCCCACGCAGGCTGGCAGAACACGGCCTCAATATCATCAAAGGATCCAAACCAGTCAAGCAGTCACTGCGATAGTTTTCTGAACTGAAAAGACAAGCAATGGGAGAAGAGCTAGCCAAACTATTGGAAGCCAGATTCATCTGGGAAATTAAACAGCCGGATTGGCTAGCCAACCTAGTCATGGTACCGAAGAAGGATAAATCATGGCGCCTCTGCGTCGACTTAACAGATCTAAATAAGGCATGTCCCAAGGATCCCTTTCCTTTGCCTCGCATTGACAAAATTATTGATGCAACGATCGAACACGGCTCGTTGTGCTTCCTTGATGCTTACTCCGGATACCATCAGATAAAGATGAAGGAATCCAATGAGGCTGCAACGGCATTTATCACCCCGTACGGTCCGTTTTGTTTCAACACTATGCCCTTTGGACTTAAAAACACTGGCGCCACATATCAACGCATGATTCAAACATGCTTGGAAAAACAAATTGGCAAAACAGTGGATGCATATGTTGACGATGTAGTCGTTAAGACCAAACACGTCGAGAATTTGGTGGAAGATCTCCGCCTTACGTTTACCAACCTTCGAGAATATGACATAAGGCTCAATCCGTAGAAATGTGTTTTCGGCGTTCCAGCCGGAAAGCTATTAGGGTTCATCGTATCCCATAGAGGAATCGAAGCTCACCCAGCTAAAATCCGGGCCTTGTCAGAGCTCAAAATACCAACCGACCTCAAGCAAGTGCAAAAACTAGCAGACTGCGTAGCGGCCATAAGCCGCTTCATCTCCAGATTAGGAGAAAAAGCAATGCCACTTTATAGATTGCTATGATGCATTGACAATTTCGAATGGACGGATGCGGCCACAGCTGGATTGGAAGAAATAAAAACTCTACTGGCGAGCAACCCAATCCTAGCCGCCCCGGTGTTGGCGACCCGATGCTGCTGTATATATTAGCCACTCACCAGGTAGTGAGTGTCCTACTCGTCGTCGAACGAGCCGAAGAGGGACATAAATTCCCCATTCAAAAACCCGTATACTACGTATCTGAGGTCCTAACACCATGCAAATCACGGTACCCCCACTATCAGAAAATCACCTATGCAGTCTTCATGTCATCTCGGAAACTCCGACACTACTTTCAAGAGTGTTCGATCATAGTGGCATCCGAGGTACCACTCAACGATATTATCAACAATAAAGACATCACTGGACGCATAGCCAAATGGGCCATCGAGCTCTTACCGTTTGAAATATCTTATAAGCCACGCCGGACTATTAAACCCCAGGTGTTGGCTAACTTTGTCGTAGAATGGACCGAAGCCGAACTCCCTAAAGAATACGGCTCATACTCCCACTGGACAATGTACTTCGACGGTTCCAAAATGCTAGCCGGATTGGGGGCGGCGTAATATTGATATCTCCAACTGGGGATACAGTTTGGTACGTCATGCAAATTATGTACACGGACTCGAACAATACGACCGAGTATGAGGCCCTATTACATGGTCTTCGCCTAGCTGTATCCATGGGCATACAACGCCTCGAGGTATGCGGAGACTCAAACCTCGCTATCTCCCAAATTAATGGAGATTTTGATGCGAATAATTCAAAAATGGCAGCTTGTCGCAATGCTATATTGAAAATGTCGGCTCGATTTGAGGGGTTGAAATTCCATCACGTAGCCCGAGATAATAACCAGGCCGCTGACGTACTCGCTCGTATGGGCGCTAAGCATGACCCCGTCCCACCTAACACATTTATGGAAAGGCTATTTAAGCCATCAGTAACATGGCAGGACACGAGCGGCGACACGAATTCGGATCCGAACACACCCCCGGCCGAACTTAACCAAGACATCATCGGAGACCCAGACATGGAGATAACTCCTTCGGCTCACGAAATCATGGCTGTCATAGCCCCCTAGACAGAGCCCTTCCTAGCCTACCTTAAAAGGCAGGAACTCCCCGATGACCAAAAGGAGGCCCGCCGCATAGTCCGGCATTCTAAAGCCTACAAAGTTCACGAAGGTGAACTATATAAGAAAAGCACAACTCGTATTTTACAAAGGTGCATCGCTGAAGAGGAGGGAAGGCAAATTCTCACTGAAATACACGCTGGAATTGGCGGCCACCATGCCGCAGCCCGGGCACTCGTAGGCAAAGCTTTTCGAGCTGGCTTTTACTGGCCCACTGCCCGAGCAGATGCCCAGACCTTAGTCCAACACTGCGTTGGCTGCCAGCTCTTTGCAAATCAAAGTCACATGCCTCCCACCGCTCTGAGAACAATCCCCATTACTTGGCCTTTTACAGTTTGGGGGCTTGATATGGTCGGACCTTGTAAATTGGGAAGCCATAAAAAGAAATACTTACTGGTGATGGTAGATAAATTCAATAAATGGATAGAAGCCAAGCCAGTAAAAACAGCTGAGGCAGGGCCGGTGATAGATTTCATATCTGGCGTAGTACACCGTTATGGTGTCCCGCACAGTATTATCACAGATAATGGCTCCAACTTCACAGCTGACGAGGTAAAAAATTGGTGCGCAAAGTTAGGTATTAAACTTGACTATGCTTCTGTATACCATCCTCAAACAAACGGTCAAGTCGAAAGAGCCAATGGTCTGATAATGAGCGGCATAAAACCCCGACTAGTGCGCTCCCTACGGGAGTCTGATAAACACTGGGTCGAAGAGCTTGACTCCGTACTCTGGGGGCTGCGGACCACACCTAATCGTACGACCGGATATACACCTTTTTCATGGTGTACGGCATAGAGGTTGTTCTTCCTTGCGACATTATTCATGACTCACCTCGAGTGCGCATGTACGAGGAGACAGAAGTCGAGCTAGATCATAAGGACGACCTAGATGGACTTGAAGAGGAGCGCGATACAGCGCAAGCATGTTCCGCATTTTATCAACAACAGGCCAGGCGATACCAGAGCAGAGAAGTGCGGGCCAAGACATACAACGTCGGCGAACTCGTTTTACGCCTCTCGGAGAAGAAAAAGGACAAGTTCAAACCAAAATGGGAGGGGCCCTTCATTATCGACGAAGTACTCACCGGTGGAGCCTATCGCCTTCGCAATGCATAGGACAACCGCCTTGAGCCGAAGCCATGGAACGCTGCCAGGCTCCGACAATTTGATGGACAGTTCGGTAGCAATTTTTTCCTCCTTATAAGTTAGGTCTTGTCTTTTACATTTTATTTTTTCTCTTTTTCTTTTTACATTTTTCTCTCATTGGCAAGTATTCGGCTCGCCCGAACTGCCACAGGATAAGTACATCTTTGAATGTGTCTACCTCAAATATAGCTGGGGGCTTCTTTAACAAAGCCCATTACCAATAAAGCTTATTGCTTAAAATGTCGTCTGTTTTTTTACAGTCCTTCCTTGCCATTATATGCACCAATATGACTTAAGTTCTGGCCAAGCTAGGTTGCCTGGCTCCTATGCTTACCCGTACGTTTCCGATTGTTCGGCTAGGGCATAAAGGGAGCACCTCTGTGATTGTTACAACCGGGTAATCTGGACATGTACCTCGAACTGGGTGAAGGCAAAATCTAGCGCTCTTAAGGGAATGATCGGTCGGCGGATACACGACATATCGCATTCTAAAGCGTATTTTAAACTACCATAGGATATGGCATCCTAGAATCCTTTTCATAGGATCAAAAGCCTAGGCCCGCATCTTTATGCACGCCGACCCGGGGAAAAGAACCCCTAATGGAACTATTCTCTCTGGAAGATGTTTCTTACATTAAATAGTAATATAACATAACTCCCCGAACACAATTTGTCTGTTCAAGCAATTATGACCGGATTGCCTGGTATCCGAACATATCACGTGTTTTAACACATATGTAGTATTCGGAAGCACTCCAGCCTTTGGGTTTATGGAGGTTAAAGCAGATGGTCGACCACGACAAACTTTATATAAATTCGGCTGTAGATAAGTTTGATGGTAAAAGTACATTAATACATAGAATCAAACGACTGCTCTCTTTCTATTCCCTCTATAAGGCTGTCTAGTTTATAGTCCTATTGGGAAAGCTTGGCAGCTATCTCTTCTTGGTCATATACCAAATGCGGAGGAATTTCTGGTCCATCAGACCCTCGAGGTCCCACGCGGGCCATATGATTTGGATGAAGGCGAGTGTAGCGCATCTTCACCATGGCCCAGACTTCTCGAGCACCCATGTGACATGCTGATGCTTTCCACTATTCGAAGCAGCGTCGAGCCCCTTTGAACAGGTCCGCCAAGTCCTCCATAGTTTTTGGAGGTGAGTCGCCCAGCCATAAAGCACTGGCCATACTCTTCATGGCCTTTCGAGCCCGCTTGTGGACCCTGGAAAGCTCTTGTAGCACGTCACCCTCAAAGTCGAGCACTCCTCCTTCGGGCTGCCCAGTTAACAAACCTACAGGAAAAGTTTTATAAGAAACTTCCAAAATAAGAGACTATAAGAAGAGCTAGGTATAAGGGACATACTGAACATGCCGCCTTTTAGCCTCCGGTTCTCTTCCAAGGCGCTTGAGAGTTGGACCCTTACGTCCTTTAGATCCTGTTCGAGCCGAATATTCTTATCCTGCGCTTGATTCTTCTTATCTATGGATTGCATTAATGCACGATTCCCAGTAGATGTTTCATCTTAGGCAAAAAAAATGGCCACCAAAGCAGCCCTTAGATCCCTCTCCAGTTGGTCGGTCGACCCTGTTGCTGTACTACAATTAGTATGTACATAACGACTCAGTAATCGGCACAAATATCATAGTATCCGGACACCATTGTTCTTACCACCAGCATACTTTCCGAATTTCTTTGAATTCCCAATTCGGCGGTGGTATTCGCGAGCTGGGTCCGGGACTCTTCAAGTTCCTTGGTTAAAGAGTTATTCTTTTCTAGAAGTACCTACAAAAACACAACGATCCTCAAATCAGTAGTACCAACTGCTTTAAGTCTCGGGGGCTACTGGCATAAGAACATCAAATTGTACACTTACCCGCATATCTTTCGAAAGCCGGTGAGTGGCTCCAGCAAGTCCATCTAAAGCGGCTCGCATATAGGCATCTGCAGAGCTGAGAGCATTAAACGCCTCCTCAGAAAAAGTTGGGTCACGCATGGCTGCTTTCCACCACCGGTGAACCATCGCAACCTCCACTTCAGAATTAGTAATTGACATTCCGTCTGAATCCTCCTGGAGAGGACAATCCGGCACTGAACCAGCATTAACCCCTGACGAGACGGATGCCGGATTGGCTGGAGCTTGGTTTGCATGATCTTCGGAGATAGTCCGGTGTGTACTCCTCCTAGAAGGAGAAACAAAGCGGAAAGTTGTAATAACGATTTTACCACCCAGCGCGTGTCAAAACAAACATACCTCTTTGAAGGTCCGCTGGTGTTCGCGGTCCTCTTTCGCTTCGAGGCCTCACCCGATGCGGGCGTCACCCTCTGGGTTGACGGTCTTTGCACAGTTCGGCGTGAGGAGCGCCGTCCCTATTCAAGTATGATAAAATACGGTGGGTAAGGCGCACTTCAAATCTTCTCTTTGATGAGATATGTCCTAAAGTACTTACACGGGAAGAAGGAATGAGGCCTGGGTAATCGGCTACTATAGCCACCAGGGTGCCCTCACGGCAGGCCTGATAGAATACTCCCTCTTCTAGCTCTATGTGTATGTCCGGATCTTCATCATAGCCGGGGCCCTCATTTTGGAATCTGACCCTGGCTGAGGGGCGGGACTATTAATCCCCTCGATCACCTTCTTCCACTCCTGTAGGGAGAAAACCGAGTTTAGTTCAGTTAATACATCATAGCGAAGAAAAAGTGGGAGGTCAAGAGAGAGACTTACCCAGTCAAGAGGATTGTACATAGAAAAACCGTCCCGGCACGTTAAACGAATGAAGTCTTGCTTCTCTCCCTTATATAGACCTTCCAGGACAACGAGCGGTAGGGTCATCCGGACCCGGGCGTAAGCAGCGCGAGGCATCATCCTGGCCATTATAGTGCGACATGGGAAATCCTCCGGCTTGAAGCAGTTGCACGCATCGCTTTATTGAAATGGCCATCACTTCTATTATAGATAACCCCAAACTGGCGAGCAATTTGATCTTGGCAGCTAGTCTGCTAACCTCCGCTCTCTCTTCTTCCGAAAGACTACGGGGACATCAGTTGAAAAGCTTCTTTGGCGGAGCACTAGAATATTTGGTGAGGCCTCGCCGAACTGGATTCGGCAGAGCAACATCCTCAATGTAAAACCAATCCGAAGGCCACTCTTCGGATGCCTTCTTCGGAGTACCGGGAAGATAGCCTGTCCCGGCTATGCGCCATACTTCGACACCCCCAACTTCAAATATGGATCCCTTTTCTGAGAGAGGGACAAGGCAAAAAAAACTTTTTCCATAGCTCAAAGTGAGGCTCGCAGCCCAAGAACAGTTCGCATAAAGCAACAAAACCGGCGATATGCAGGATAGACCCCGGCGTAAGATCGTGCAGTTGGAGACCATAGAACTCCAAGAGTCCCCTAAGGAAGGGGTGGATGGGGAACCCTACGCCTCTTAAAAGCAAGGGGACAAAACATACCTGCTCACCATCCGAGGGGTTAGGAAAGCTCTCTGCCAGGGCTTGGTTGTCGATAGAAGTTAGTCTGGCCCAGACGGGGACTAGATCCTCGGGAGGGAGATATCCCTGCGCTTGTAGTGTCCTCAAACGCGCATGGGACATAGAGCAACTTTTCCAATCTCCTGCACGAGGGCCATGAGGGCGCGAGGAAGAGCTTGGGGCGCTGGCCATGTTTGAAGATTTTTTGCAGGCACTAGGGTTTCTTTCGCGTGGAATGGGATGGAGAGGCAACTGGGATCTATTCTCTTATATAGGCGCCTTCCCCACACCATCAAGGGGGTATCTGTAAAACTGCATAGACGGTTCGCATTCGTTGGACACGTGGAAGCCAAGGCGACGACGGCGAGGAATCAACGGAATACAATATTTAAAGAAGCCAAACTATCATCCAGGAGGACTCACCTTGCAAGACCGAAGACATAAAGCCGGACACAAACTCATCCTTGAAGGCAAGTCCGGGGGCTACTGAGGGAGTCCTGTATTCAGGGGTCCTCAGGCATCCGGGTCATTGAAGCTCGGCCGTATTGATGGGCCACGTAAAGAAGAAGCAGAAGACTCTCCCCCGTGTTCAGTCAGGACTCCTATGTACGTAGAAAGGCAAGTGTAGAGTCCGGATGTATCAATTACTTCCTCCCCAAGTCACCCTTGTAACCCTAGGTCCCCTCTGGTGTGTATATAAGCCGGGGGGTTTAGTCTGTAGAGGGGATCATCAACATCACAATATCCTCATAGGCTAGGCTTTAGGGTTTAGCCATTATGATCTCGAGGTAGATCATCTCTTGTATTCATATTCATTCATATTAATATAGCAGGAAGTAGGGTATTACCTCGATCAAGAGGGCCTAAACCTGGGTAAACATCGTGTCCCCAGCGTCCCGTTACCATCGATCCTCTAAACGCATAGCTTGGGCCCCCTACCCGAGATCTGCCAGTTTTGACACCGACAGCCATTCAATCAACTTGTTGCAGATATTTAATGTGCCTCAGAAGTTCAAAGTGTTGAGTATGATTATTGAAACAATAAAGAGGATTGCTGCAGACCAGAAGAGATCATGTGGGTATGCTCCACACATCCAAATGCTCATCAACTCCAAGATGGGCACAGGCACATACTTATTGGACAAAGAACATCTTCCCTTGTTGCCTGAATTTGAGGACAACACAGTTGTCATGGATGAAGAAGATCCCACATCTATGCAAGCACAAGAAAAGAGAGAGAAAGCTAGAGCTGAGAAAGCAGCAAAGATGCCAAGTGTTGAAGAGGCATCTCTAGTGTCCCTCAAATCAAAACAAGATCAAATGGCATATCTGATTCAAGCAACTTTGAGGATTGAGAATGGCTTGGCCACCCTGACTCAAAATCAGGAGAGCTTGGAGAGGATCATTGAAACAAAATTCTATGATCTTGATCTGAAGGTGACTGAGATACAGACTGCAGTTGATCAGCTCTAGGAGGAAGCAGAAGAGAGAAAGGGGAAGGCAACTACTAATGCATTTCAGCGAGTGCCTAGAGGAGAGAGGTCTACAGTGTATGTACCTGATACAAGAGCAACATCATTAGCACCAGCAGCCACAGCTTCAATGCCACCTCGAGCAGCCACTCCACCAGCTCCAACTACATCAACTGATGTCTTCGTCCTTGGATTGCTCTCTACACCGCCTCCCGAAGACCAAGCCTGAGAGACGCATAGCACTATGCATATTGGAACTTTTTGGTAACTTGTTGCCAAAGGGGTAGAAATATGTATAGATCATAGGCTTCGAGAGAGAGTGTTTTGCTTCTTTGTATATCTTGTTATTGGTTGAACTTTATTGTGTGCTTGGTTTATAATTTAGGTCCTTGTGTGAGATACTTGTTTGATCATGTGATTGATCATATGCTACTTTAATGCTTCCTTGAATGATATTATCTTTTATATCCCTATATGAACATTCACTTTGCTTGGTGATGAGTGCATGCTTTTAGTTTATATCATTTTGAGCGCTCCACCAAGATGTATGTGACATGGAAGAGTAACCCATGATCCTAATCGATTGTGTATTTGCATTCAAAAACAAATTTTAAATAATACACAAATTTAGGGGGAGCTCTTGCTTATCACATACTTCTCAAAGAGACGATGTATTTCAATCTTATAATCATTTGTCGATGCTTTGATCTATATGTTGTCATCAATTACCAAAAAGGTGGAGATTGAAAGTGCAACTATCCCTAGGTAGTTTTGGTAATTACTAACAAGATATAGCTCATTGAACTAATGCTATCTCAAGATAAATATTTCTGGATAGTTAAACGATTGGCATGGCATGGATTAGAAATGTGGACCCCTCGAAATGCTAAGGACACATATTGGCTCAAGCTCAAGACTCTACATTTTCTATTTTACTGATCCAAGATCACATTGAGTCCTTAGGAAAGCCAATACTATTAAAAGGGGATGAGGTGTTGCTTAATGGGTTTCTTGCTCAAAATGCTTAGTGATATGCTCCAAAACCCTCAACCACTTTCTCACATCCACATATGTTCCAAACCAAAATTCAAACTCAGCCCCATCAAAACTTTCTATCCGGCGCCACCGAGTTTAGTTGACATAGCCACTGCCACAAACCCTAGCCACTTCGGTCTCACCGATAGGGATCTCGGTCTCACCGGGATGGGATTGCAAACTCTCTATTTCCCTTAGTAATGTTTTGGTATAACCGAGATGAGCGATCGGTCCCATCGAGTTCGCAATGCAAACTCTCTGTTTCCCCTTCGTAACGTTTCAGTCCAACTGAAATGAGTGAATCGGTCCCACCGAGTTTGCCTGACCAAATCTC
This sequence comes from Secale cereale, assembly GCA_902687465.1. NCBI lineage: Eukaryota > Viridiplantae > Streptophyta > Magnoliopsida > Poales > Poaceae > Secale > Secale cereale. The sequence continues at coordinate 275,818,086 of LR738714.1, read as the reverse complement.
TGGTTAGCTTATTACCAAAATCGGTCCTACCAAGTTTGTGTAATCGGTCTCACCAAGATTATGTTATGCCCTAACCCTAATGAAATCAGTCCTACCGAGTTGATCATATCAGTCCCACCGAAATGCCTAACAGTCACATTATGAAATAAATCGGTCTGACCGAGTTCTCTGATTCGGTCCCATCGAGTTTGGTAAATTGTGTGTAAAGGTTAGATTTTGTGTGGACGCTATATATACCCCTCCACCCACTCTTCATTCATGGAGAGAGCCATGAGAACATGCCTACACTTCCAACATATATTTTCTGAGAGGGAACCACCTACACTTGTGTTGAGGTCAAGATATTCCATTCCAACCACATAAATCTTGATCTCTAGCCTTCTCCAAGTTTCTTTCCACTCAAATCATCTTTCCACAAAGCCAATCCTATGAAAGAGAGTTGAGTGTTAGGGAGACTATCATTTGAAGCACAATAGCAAGGAGTTAATCATCAATACACCGCCAATTACCTTTTGGAGAGTGGCATCTCCTAGATTGGTTAGGTGTCACCTGGGAGCCTCCGTCAAGATTGTGGAGTTGAACCAAGGAGTTTGTACGGGCAAGGAGATCGCCTACTTTGTGAAGATCTACCCTAGTGAGGCAAGTCCTTCGTGGGCGATTGCCATGGTGGGATAGACAAGGTTGCTTCTTCGTGGACCCTTCGTGGGTGGAGCCCTCCGTGGACTCGCGCAACCGTTACCCTTCGTGGGTGGAAGTCTCCATCAATGTGGATGTACGATAGCACCACCTACCGGAACTACAGATAAAAAATCTCCGTGTCTACATTGCGTTTGCTCCCTCAAACTCCTCCCTTTACCTTCATATGCAATTGCTTTACATCCCGCTGCTATACTCTTAGAATTGCATGTGTAGGTTGATTGCTTGACTTGTGCATAATTGTTAAAATCTGCCAAGACTTCAAATTGGGAAAAGGCTAGGTTTTTATTTGGTCAAGTAGTCTAATCACCCCCCCCCCCTCTAGACATACTTTCCATCCTACAGGAGTCATCCACAACAGACGTGCTAACCATTATAGCTACAAAATGAAGGGCAAAGAGTTCGTGCTACGACCAATGTCGCCAAGTCAAGTGGTCAGCGACAAGCAAGTATCAGCAAACCATCATGGAGAGAATGGTGAGAGAGTGATCCACCAAAAGGAAAGTGAGAGCCACAAGCCTAAATCGAGTGCCTCCATGATGAGCGACAAGAAACAACTAGTGTTATTCGCCACCAAAAGTGAGAAGAGAGAAGAGTGTGAGAACCCATCAAGCGTCCTTCACTTTGTGCTCTGATGCAAAGGAGAAGCAGAACAACCTAACACTTCACCACATCTACTCATTTATTGCAGGAATTCCAAGATGTCTTTCTTGATGAGCTACCTCCGGGTCTACCTCCTTTTCGCGGCATTGAGCACCACACCGACCTCATCCCCAAAGAACCTCTTCCTAACAAGGCACCTTACCGCATGAACCCCGAAGAGACCAAGGAGATCCAATGGCAAGTTCAACAACTCATCCACAACGGTCACGTATGCGAAAGAATGAGCCCTTGTGTCGTTCTGGTAATCCTTGTCCCCAAGAAAGATGGTACTTACCAACTGTGTTTTGATTGCCGTCCAATCAATGCTATCACCGTTAGATATCGGCACCCCATACCACGCTTAGATGATATGCTAGATGAGCTTAGCGGAGCCACAATCTTGTCTAAGACTGATCTTAAGAGTGGCTACTACCAATTCCGCATACAAGAGGGTGATGAATGGAAAACCGCATTTAAGACCAAATTTGGCTTAAATGAATGGCTTGTTATGCCAATAGGCTTATCCGAAGCACCCCATACTTTTATGAGAGTCGTGCACTATGTTCTTAGACCTTACATTGGCATCTTTGTAGTGGTCTACTTTGATGACGTCCTTGTGTTTGGCAAGTCTCTATAAGATCATGTGACTCGTCTTATTACCGTTTTGCAAACCCTTCGCAAAGAGAAACTCTATTCCAACATGGAGAAATGCAAATTCAGTGTAGACAAACTACTATTCTTAGGATTTGTTGTTTCCTCCAAAGGTGTGCATGTAGACGAAACTAAGATCGAAGCTATTAAAACATGGCCCAAACCAACAAACCTACAACAACTGCATAGCTTCCTAGGCCTAGCCGGATTTTATCGACGATTTGTGAAGGATTTTAGCACGATTGCTATGCCTTTACATGCTTTGAGCAAGAAGAACGTGCCTTTTGTTTGGGGTCCATCTCAAGATACCGCGTTAAATGAGCTTAAAAAATTTCTTACACATGCACATTTGCTTGCTTTACCCAACTTTGATAAACCTTTCGAGGTACATTGCGATGCTAGTGGTACCGGCATAGGAGGCGTGCTAATGCAAGAGAAGCGCCAGATCGCTTATTTTAGTGAAAAACTTTCCGGAGCGCAACTTAACTACCCCATCTATGACAAAGAGCTCTATGATTTAGTGAGAGTCTTGCATGTTTGGGAGCATTATTTACGGCCTCATGAGTTCATTTTTCACACGGACCATGAAACACTTAAGTATCTTAAGGGTCAAACTAAGTTGAACAAGCATCATGCTAAGTGGAGTGAATTCATTGAGTCCTTTCCTTACGTGATCAAGTATATCAAAGCCAAGCAGAATGTAGTTGCCGACGCTTTATCCCGCAAATGCATGCTTGTTACTCAACTTGAGTTGAATGTCATTGGCTTTGAGCACAAAAAAGACTTGTATGAGCACGATGTTTTATTTGCAAATCCTTATGATAAGTGTTTGACGCATACATCTTGGGAACAATATTACATCAAGGATGGTTATCCTATGAGAGCTAACAGAATTTGCATTCCAAGTCTTCTCTTTGTTTGCTACTTTTGCAAGAATCTCATGGAGGAGGACTTATGGGACACTTTGGACGCGACAAGACATTTGCGATGCTCTCCAAGAACTACTATTGGCCCAAGATGTTTTGTGATGTCAGATGCTTCACCAACCGGTGCTCAACTTGTCACAAAGCTAAGTCTAAAACTCAATCACATGGTCTTTACATGCCACTTCCTATTCCATATCAACCATGGGAAGACATTAGTATGGACTTTGCCCTAGGTTTACCTAGAACCCAAAATGGAAAGGATTCCATCTTTTTTGTTGTGGACCGCTTTTCCAAAATGGCTCATTTCATTCCATGTAACAAGATAGATGATGCTTCACGTGTTGCAAATATCTTTTGTAGGGAAATCTTGCGCTTACATGGAGTGCCCAAGACGGTCATCTTAGACCGCGACGTCAAGTTTCTAAGGTACTTTTGGAAGATGCTTTGCGCGAAGCTCTGAATCAAGCTACTATTCTCTTAGGCATACCACCCACAAACCGATGGCTAAACAAAGGTGACGAACCGCACCCTATCGATGCTTCTTCGCGTGTTGATTAAGAAGAACCTCAAGGAATGGGAGCAATGTTTTCCCATCGCTGAGTACACCTACACCACGCAAGACACTCAACAACCAGCAAGTCCCCTTTCGAGGTCGTCTATGGCTTCAACCTGTTGTCCCCATTGGACATCCTTCCTCTACCTCTACAAGAGAGCGTCAATATGGATGCAAGTGCACGAGCAAGATATCTCAATAAGATGCACGAAGATACAAGGCACAGCATCGAGTGTCAAGTTCAACGACTCACGTGCAAGATCAACAACAACAAGCGACCCATGACATTCGACATTGGAGATCTTGTGTGGCTACACCTTCGCAAGGAACGGTTCCCCAACAAGTGCAAGTCTAATTTACTACCTCGAGCCGATGGACCATTCAAGGTGCTCGCACGCTTCAACAACAATGCATACAAGATCGACATCCCACGCGACAAGTACTCCGTGAGCGGCATCTTCAATGTCAAAGAACTCTCTCCCTACCATGGTGATGAAGCTTTTGATCTGAGGTCGGATATTTACCATGGGGGGAGATGATGTGGAGCATCCCATGAGCATCCCCATGGACGTATCGACATCTCCCACGACACCACTTGGACCTATGACAAGAGCTCGAGCATAGGCTATCGAAGATAATGTGAACTCGCTCCTCTCCGAACTACCACTTTCCTCATATGAGACATGGCTACTACCTAAGGAGGAAACCCTACGCATGATCAGGTACCTAGAGGATAGCCATGGATAAACTACATCCAACGGACAAGGCAGCGAGGGCATCAAGTACAAGGATCAAGAGAAGAGGGACACTGAAGTTGACAGCCAACGGACGACCGGTCCCCGTCCGACATGCAACGCCTAGAAGCTTCACCAGCCAGCCCAAGCCCAAGCCTGCGAAAGCTACGGTGGTCAGGTGCCCGACTCCCACCGTACATCCGATGATCTCCAGGGCCCGGACGGCCGACCCTCATCAGACGATCGACGCCTCCACAAACAAACCGAAACATCGGAAGAAAGAGCTTCACTAGACGATTGACGCACCGGACGACCGACCCTGACCGTACGTCCGACACATCAGTACCTGAGCCGAAACATCAGACTTCCGACGCTTCTCGGACATCCGGTCCCCGGCGAGCCACCATACGTTCGATAACCATCGGACGTCCGACGCCTGTCTGTGCACAGTGTATCGGGCCAAAGCCCATGTACCCGTCACTTACCCCTTCCTGGCCCTAGACTATATATACTACCCCACCTCCTCCTCGTTGGGGTTAGCATTGTGATAAATCATCTTAGTGGTTCTACTCCTATGAGAGACCGTGGCCTCCCTACGGAGAAGATCCACACTAAATTCAAGACCTCCTCATGAAAAGACCCCCAACACCTCCGCGTGGAGAAGACTGCCTTTTGTATCGTCCTTTATTGTGTTTCGATCATTGTTTCACTTTTGTTATTCATCGATCTAGCCCATGTGTGATCGTTCTCGTCATTCGTGAGTGTTTCTCCTTGTGATTTCTATCCGTTCTTCCCCGTGTTCATCGTGTTCTTCGTGGGATCCCCTCCATTTTGTGAAAGATCGGCCTTAGGGTCTCCACCCTACATTAGAAGAGGCAATAAACCAATGGGTGCACAAGGTAAGAAACCATACACAATTTCAAAAGGGCACATCTTAATAGCAGAATGCAAAGAACAATTATAAGCAAATTCAATATGAGGCAAGCATTCTTCCCACATTTTCTTGTTATTCTTCAAAACAGCCCTAAGCATAGTAGACAATGTTCTATTGACTACTTCAGTTTGTCCATCAGTTTGGGGGCGACATTTAGTACTAAAACGAAGTTTAGTCCCCAACTTAGTACATAAACATCTCTAAAAGTGGCTAAGAAACTTAGTATCATGATCTAAAACAATAGTATTTGGCACACCATGCAAGGAATAATTTCACGAAAGAACAGATCAGCAACATTAGCAGCATCATCACTTTTATGACATGGTATAGAGTGTGCCATTTTTGAAAATCTATACATGGCAACAAATATGCTATCCCTCCCCTTCTTTGTTCGAGGTAAACCCAAAACAAAGTCCACAGATATATCTTCCCAAGGAACACTAGGTACTGGCAAAGGCATATATAAACCATGAGGATTGAGTCGTGACTTAGCTTTAGGACATGTAGTGCAGCGAGCAACAAAACGCTCAACATCATGTATCATCTTTGGCCAAAAGCAATGTGTAGCAAGTATATCCTCTGTCTACTTCACGCCAAAGTGTCCCATTAATCCTCCCCCATGCACCTCCTTCAACAACAAAAGATGAACGGAGCTAGCTGGAATGCATAGCTTGTTAGCACGGAACACAAATCCATCATTAACGATGAACTTGTTCCAAGTTATTCCTTCTTTACAATTATGCAGTACATCTTTAAATTCAGCATCATGCACATATTGATCTTTGATGGTCTCTAAACCAAATATTATAAAGTCAAGTTGTGAAAGCATAGTATAACGATGAGACAATGAGTTAGCAATAACATTTTCTTTACCCTTCTTGTGTCAGGCCCAAGATGCGATTCTATCCCGATCACGTGACACTTACGTGATTGGGGCACAACCGCATTTCGGGCGCTTAGCAAGATGGATATCATTACATCGTACCATTACATACATACATGGGGGATACAACAATACATACAAGTCACATGAATACAACAATATCAATACAAAGTATCCGACTACAGATACAAACAATAAAAGCACAAAGACATCCATCTGCTATCCAAGGCTGCCGACCCGGAACCTAACCCAAGATTGAAGAAGAAGAAGAAGAAAGAACTCCAACACAACGATCAACGCTCTCACGTCAAGACATCGGAAACCTGCACCTGCAACTGTTGTTGTAGTATCTGTGAGCCACGAGGACTCAGCAATCCCATAACCATGGGTAACAAGACTATCAAAGCTTAATAGGTAGGAAGAGGTAAAGTGGTGAGGTTGCAGCAGCGGCTAAGCATAAATATGGTGGCTAACTTACGAGTACAAGAATAAGATGAGCATCTACGCAAACGGTCGCAACTAGTAGTGATCGCTAAAGATCCTGAACTACTTACGAGTCAAACATAACCCCACCGTGTTCTCTTCTCAAAGTGAAAAGAGACAGTCATGGTTACTCACACAGTTGTGTGTTTTACTTTGGATCCTCTGTCAAGTTTTCTACAACCGGACATTAACAAATTCCAATCTGCCACATAACCGCGGGCACGGCTTTCGAAAGATCATAACCCTGCAGGGGTGTCCCAATTTAGCCCATCACAAGCTCTCACGATTAGCTGAAGTGATAAATATAATATCATCACCCCTTATCTTAGGGAAAATCCGATCAGGCTCGGCATCCCGGTGCACAAGACATTTCGACAATGGTAAAACAAGTCCAGCAAGACCTCCCGGTGTGTCGACACCCTGATAGTAGCCGCGCGTATCTCGTCTCAGGCCACGACCGGATGGGCGATTATACGAGTAAAACCAATCCTCGAGTTTCCCTGTGGTGGCCCCGCATACTCCCCGTTTGGGACCAACACCATCAGCACTGGCCCCCCTGCTATGTAGAAAGAATCCCCGGGGACGCGACCCCCTATGCAAATTTAATTAATTAATTAAGTTGTTGTTATGAGCAAATTAAAACCAATGTTGGGCCTTGCTGGAGGAGTTTTATTCAAAGTCGAACTGTCAAGGGGTCCCCATATACCCATCATGTCAGGAACGCAAAATCAAGGAACATAATGCCGGTTTATCGACGCCTAAGGTGGCATGAGTGGAACAAAACACCGAGCAAAAGGCCAAGCCTTCCACCCATGCCTAGTATATAGGTGTGTTAATAATAATAATAGATATTGTGATATTCCAACAACAAGTTCCCTCCTGGAACGATCTTCATCTTCACCTACAACTAACAACGCTATAAGAGGGGCTGAGCAAGCGGGTGACATAGCCAAACAGTGGTTTTGCTAGGAAGGTGTCAAAGGTTAGAGGTTTCATGGCAACAAGGAGAGGGTTGACAATAAAAGATGGGTAGCGCGACATGTAACGATAGCATCGAGACAACTAAGCATGGCAATGGTAGTAAAGGTATCCAAGGGTATGATCATCTTGCCTGAGATCCCTCAAGGAAGAGGAACGGTTCCGTGAAGAAGACGGAGAAGAAGCCTTGAAGAAGAACCACAGGTAGACGAACGAATCCTCATGAACGCAATGGAACAAGCACTAACGAGAAGAAGCAAGCAACACGGTAAACAAACCACTCAAGAACATGACAATATGCACTACCAAGTATGATGCAAAACAAGTCTACTTATGATGCACAGAAAGTATACACAGGAAGCAAAACATGGCAAGGTTGGAAGCACAGCAAAACAACACAAGTCTATATATATGATGCAATACATGGCAAGGTATGATGCATGGCAAGTCTATACAGGAAGCACAGCAAGTCTATACAGGAAGCATAACATGGCAGGGTAGGAAGCACAGAAAAACAACACAAGTTTATATGATGCAATACATGGCAAGGTATGATGCATGACAAATCTAAACAGGAAGCACAACAAGTCTATACAGGAAGCATAACAAGTCTATACAGGAAGCATAACAAGTCTATACAGGAAGCATAACATGGAAACGGTGCAAGATGCACCCAAACATCAACCAAACTCACTCCAAACATGTTAACAAGATGATATTATGATTCTACATGCAAAATCACACAAGTTTCATATAAAGAACACTCCAAACGGAGCAACGGGCTAAAAGATACACATGAAACAAGATATAACAACAAGCTGAAATTAACAGCCACATAGCAACTTGGAAGCAAGAAATATATAAGCTACAGCACTCAAACATGGTGATGAGAAGCATGAACATGAAGTAGACATATCCTACAGCAAACAAGTCCATTGGAGCATCTCAATAGGAGGCATGGATCAATAGCAACAAGCTACAACATTTTGAACATGACAACAAAAACATGACAACTATATTTTATAGCAACTTGGGAGCAAGAGTTAAATATGCTACAGCCACCCAAATGAGCATGTGAGAGCATGAATGGATAGCCAACAACATATACAACAAGGAATCATCAATAGTCACCCCAAAACTAGCATGGATTTTCCTAGAACAACAAGCAAACATGGCATCTGGAAAATTACAGATTCTAGACTTAGTGAAATTTCACTAAGTGTTAAAACAGCAGTAATATCATGGCATGTTTGTGAGCAAGTTTAAGTCACCTCAAAGCATAACATGGCAAGTGGTTTGCACCACGGCAAAGTACACATGATGGGGAGTCCAAAACATATAAGCATGCAACAAGGGGACAACCACATCAATAGCAACGAGCTCCTCAACTAGGCATCTCGTAACAAGTTTCAGAACATAACAGCCAAGTGCACTTTTGCAACATAGATAAACATGGCAATATGAATTCTATCATGCAAGCTAAAGCAACCAACATGTAGAGCATCTCATGATGAACATGTGGACATATCATTTGCTTCATTTGGATAAACATGCAACAAGTTATCACATTGCAAACATGGCATGAAAACAACTACTAGCAGCAGATTATAATAAGTAGCACTCTTCCCATGAAGATTAAGACATCTAGATGACCTCAAACATGCATGGCTCAATGGAACAAAACATAGTACATGTCACCACGATCATTTTGACATATCATACACACAAAACGGACATGCACAGTAAAAGATATCGTCATCACAAATATGCATCAGACACTGAAAAACAACTAGGGACTTAGCCAAAAAACGAGAGTCAACCTGCTGCGGGTCAAACGGGTCGGGCGCCAGGTCAAACGGGCGCGGATCTGGATCTGGAGCGGATCGGGTCCAGCGGGTCAAACGGGTCCAGATCCGCTAGGGTTGCAGCGGCAGATCGGCTCGATCCCGCTCGGGGGCTGGCGCTCGATCCCTCGAGCTACTCGGGCCGGCGGCTCGACTGCGGGAAGGGCGCGCCCGGCGGCGTGGGGTGGCTGGCCGGCTGCGAAGGCGGTGAGGGGCCGGCGGCCCGAGGCGGCGGGGCGGCGAGGTGGCCGGCGCCCTGAGGCGGCGGGGCGGCGAGGTGGCCGGCGGTGAAGGCGGTGAGGGGCCAGCGATGCGAGGGACCCGGCGGCGGCGTCGGAGGTTCGGGCCGGCGGCGAGGGAGGCTCCAGCGTCGGGGGGTTGACGAAGGACGCGGCGCGGCGGAGGGCTCGGCCCAGATCTGGCGGAGGAGCGGGCCGATCTCGGGCCCAGCGGGCCCGCGCGGCGAGGAGGAAGCACTGGCGGCGGTCGCTGGAAGCTCGGCTCGGGGGCGGTGGAAGCACGGCTCGGCGAGGGTGGAAGCACGGCTCGGCAATGGTGGAAGCACGACACAGCGAGGGTGGAAGCACGGCGCAGCGAGGGTGGAAGCACGGCGCGGAATTTGAGGAAGGGGTAGGGGAAGGCCAAAAATGGACTAGGGGGAGTCCATTTATAGCAGGAGGGCTAGGGTTTGGAGTTTGGAGGGGTTTTAGAGCCCTCCGATCGCAATCCGACGGATCCGATCGCGAGGTGAGGTAGGATGGGCCTAGGGGAGGTTAGTGGGCTGTGTAGGAGGGGTTGTGGGGAGAGTAGAGAAGAGGCCCGCGGGGGTTTTCGGAGACCGAAAACGTCCGACGAAATAACCGGCGACTAGTGCCGCTATATATATCCGTTGGGCTATCAAACGAGCTCCAAATGCGATGAAATTTGGCAGGCGGCCTGTCTACACTATAATAAGACCACACGCCAAGTTTTATCCCATATCCGAGAACATTTTTCGGCCACTCACAAAATAAATATTCGGAGGCACCGCGGGCGCGTGCAAGTGTGTCTGGGCTCAGAACGGACAACGGAAAGGACGAGGGAACTCGGGCGGATGCAAGTTTTAAAAACATGCTGATGCAACACACATGACGACATGGAAAGATGCAACACGCAAGCAGATGACAAGGCATTGACAACGAATAACTGGCTGACACCTGGCGCACCGGTCTCGGGGTGTCACATCTTGTGTTTAATGACATAAGGGAAATTCTCAATGAATTCAACCCATTTAGCATGTCTACGGTTCAATTTAGCTTGACTTTTAATATGTTTCAAAGATTCATAATCAGAATGTATAACAAATTCTTTGGGCCATAAATAATGTTGCCATATTTCCAAAGTCCGAACAAGAGCATATAATTCCTTATCATAAGTAGAATAATTCAGACTGGGCCCACTCAATTTTTTAGAAAAGTATGCAACAGGTTTACCATCTTGTATTAACACACCTCCTAAACTTATCTTTCAATATCGTGAAGGCTTCTTCCTGTGTAGTACCCCAAACAAAAGGCACATCCTTCTTTGTAAGTTCATTGAGAGGTGCAGCAATGGTGCTGAAATCTCTCACAAAACGCCTATAGAAACCAGCAATTCCAAGAAAACTCCTCACTTGTGTGACCGTTTTGGGCTGCGGCCAACTCTCAATAGCTTCAATCTTGGCTTTATCAACTTCAGTTCCCTGTGGAGTAACAACATAGCCAAGAAAAGATATCCGGTCGATGCAAAAGGTGCACTTCCCAAGGTTACCAAACAAGCATGCATCATGTAGCGCAATAAAAAGAGCACGCAAATGTCCCAAATATTCCTCCAAAGATCTGCTATAAATCAGTATATCATCAAAGTAAACTACCACAAATCGTCCAATGAAAGCACGTAAAACTTCATTCATTAATCTCATGAAAGTACTAGGTGCATTAGTTAATCCAAAAGGCATGACTAACCACTCATATAATCCAAACATAGTTTTAAATGATGTTTTCCATTCATCTCCCAATTTCATACGAATTTGATGGTATCCACTATGCAAATCAACTTTGGAGAAAATAGTAGAGCCACTTAATTCATCAAGCATATCATCTAGCCTATGAATTGGATGATGGTAACAAATATTAATATTATTAATGCCTCTACAATCAACACACATACGTGATGTACCATCCTTTTTCAGCACTAGAATAATAGGAACATCACAAGGACTAAAGGATTCACGTATATAACCTTTATCGAGTAGCTCCTGTACTTGACGCATAATCTCCTGCGTCTCCTATGGATTGGTACGGTATGGTGCATGGTTGGGTAGCGATGCACCGGGAATTAAGTCAATCCGATGCTCAATCCCTCGACTAGGTGGTAATCCCGGTGGTATGTATTGTGGAAAGACGTCAGTGAACTCCTGCAAAATGTTAGTGACAGCAGGAGGCAAACAGGAAGGCACGTCCTCGAATGAAAATAATACCTCTTTGCACACAAAAGCATAGCAAACAGATTTGCTGAAATCTAGATCATCAATATCAGATTTGGTAGAAAGTAAACATCCACTTTTCAATTTAATTTCAGATGAAACATGAGATGATGGTTTGTTATTAGGCTTCATTTGTTGCTCAAATTCTTTTGCCACAATCTGGTTTTTAGTCTTATTTTGCTCCTCTTTTGCTTTACTAGCTCGATGAATATCATCTTTCAAATTGAATCAGGAGTCATAGGAAGCAAAGTAATATGTTTATCCTTGTGAACAAGAGTATACTAATTGTTTCTACCATGGTGTACAGAATTTTTATCAGATTGCCATGTTCTACCAAGTAATAAGGAACATGCTTGCATGGGTACCACATGACAATCAACATAATCAGCATATGTAGCTAAACTAAAATGCACACGAATAGTACATGCTACCTTAACCTTGCTGCTGTTGTTGAACCATTGGATGTAGTAAGGGTGTGGATGTGGTCTTGTGGTGAGAGAAAGCTTCTCCACCATATCCATGCTAGTCAAATAATTGCAACTCCCTCCATCTATGATGATGCGAACAGAATGTTCCTTCACAACTCCCTTTGTATGGAACAAATTGTGCCTCTGGTTTTTCTCAGCTTGTGTGACCTGCACACTCAAAACACGTTGAGCAAATGAGTAGTTATACCTGAGAGCGTCATCAGCAGCCACGTAATGTGTCTCTTGTTCAGAATCATCTCCACGGTGTTCTTCATGTGTAATAAGAGCCAAAGTCTCCTCATCATAGTCACTAGCGGACTCATACCCACCATCCTCAGTAGCAATCCTCACACGTTGAGATTTGCGTTCCCTCGCAAAATGACCTCTTCCCTTACAATGACGACAAATAGTATCACTTGTGTGCCCTGTTGATGCCATGAATGAAGAGGAGCTCTGTGCAGGCCCGGTGGGTGTGATCTTGGCAGATAGTGGTGATTGTGTAATGACCCACAAGTATAGGGGATCAATTATAGCTCTTTTCGATAAGTAAGAGTGTTGAACCCAACGAGGAGCAGAAGCAAATGACAAGTAGTTTTCAGTAAGGTAGTTTGTGCAAGTGCTGAAATTGTAAGTAGCGAGTAGTTTGATAGCAAGGTAATTTGTAACGAGAAAGTAATGATAATTGTAAAAAGTATGCAGGAAGGTAGCCCAATCCTTTTGAGGCAAAGGATAGGCCAAAACGGTCTCTTATAATAAGCAAAGCGTTCTTGAGGGTACACGGGAATTTCATCTAGTCACTTTCATCATGTTGGTTTGATTTGTGTTCGCTACTTTGATAATTTGATATGTGGGTGGACCGGTGCTTAGGTGCTGTTCTTACTTGAAAAAACCTCCTACTTATGATTAACCCTTCCGCAAGCATCCGCAACTACAAGAAAGTATTAAGAATAAATTCTAGCCATGGCATTAAACTCTAGGATCCAATCGGTCCCTTACCGAACAGTGCATAAACTGGGGTTTAAGTTTCTATCACTCTCGCAACCCACCATATATTTACTACTCCACAATGCATTCCCTTAGGCCCAAATATGGAGAAGTGTCATCACTACTAGAGAAATCCTTATACACAGAACTTTAGCAGTAGCGCGTCGACAAAAATCGCGTTGCACATACATATGTAGCAGTAGCGCGTCTAACGATAAAAGCGCTACTACTATAATTCCCGTTGCTAAGCCGATAGGCTGCATATAGTAGTAGCGATCTTATAGGAACAGCGCTACCGCTACTAGTTTTGTAGCAGCGCGTTTACGTAGAAAGACGTTGCTGCTAACGAAAATAAAGTTAAATGGAAAGCAAATTGAAAAGTAAATGAAAATGAAAGGAATAGAAAAAGGAGAAAGGAAAAAAATGTAAAGAAAAATAAATGAAAAAGGGAAAAAAGAGAAAGGAATAGCAGTAGCGCATCTTCCGAAACGCGTTGTAGCAAACTTAGCAGCAGCTCACTTCCTGGAACGCGCTACTGCTACTTTTGACTTAACCGCGCAGTTCGTTCTTCCCCACGGCCACTTCCCCCAAATCCCACTCCTCCGTTGTCGCCGCCATCGTCGCCCTGCATCATCGTCGGCCGCCGCGCGCTCTGCCATCGCTCTCCGCACACCCTCAATGCCACCCCTGACCCTGACCTCGACGCCGCCCCCGACCCCGACCTCGACGCCGCCGTCCGTTGCGTGCCCGAGCCTCGACCCTGACCTCGACGCCGCCTGCCCCTCCCTCGCCGCATGCACCCGAGGTGAGCACGCCTCCTCCTCCCCCTCCCCTACCTATGCCTAGCTAAAATTCCTAGGGTTCTTCAAATTTTAGATTGCATTAAATTAGTTAGGGTTCATCAAATTAGATGGTAATTAGGGCAGTAGTTCCTAGGTACCAATTAGTTAGTAAGAACTAGGGCAGTAGTGTTTAATAGAATTAGTAAGAAATTTAATAGAACTAGTTGAACTAGTATTTTTTAGTAAGAACTAGTTTAATTAATAGAACAAGTGTATTTTTAGTAAGAAAATTAATATAACTAGTTGAACTAGTTTATTTTCAGTAAGAACTAGATTATTTTTATTTATAGTGAGTTTATTTTTAGTAAGAACTAGTTGAATTAATAGAACTAGTTGAACATGTCACATTTGTTGTTTTTTTATTTAAAGAAATTATTCCCGCATCGACGTCGACGATGCCTATCCTGCATCCTCGTCGTCGACTCGACGGAGGACACCTGTTTGACCAGATGGGCCATGTCCGGGACTGGGCTCCGCCGGGCTGGTACTGGGAGGCGCTACCTACCGTGGGGCGCAGCTTGGTGAGGAGACAGCCCGTCGTTGACCCGAACCTTCTTTAGTGGCGGTCGCGTGGGCCAGTGATGGTGTAAAGGCTTGAGGACCCCGCGGAGGTGGTACGTCACCGTGTCAGCGAGGAGGACAAGCACATCCATCACTACATGGTTGCGTTGGAGGGCAGGTTCTCCAACATCTGGCACGTTCTTCAAGGATCTCACTGGAGCTATGATCATGTGATGGTTCCTTCTCTTTGGGTGTCCACCGCCCGCGCCGATACTCATCGTTCGCTAGGGATTTAGTTGTATTAGTGATGTTATATGTATGATACTATTCGGGATGTATTAGTGATAATATTCGACGATGTACAGATGCAAGAGATGATTTAGGTTTGCTTATTGAATGCATGCTAGTTTGAATACTTATATATTTTACGATTTGGTTTTTCTTATTGAATGCTCAAATTGGAGAAGTACTCATATTTTGAATGCTCAAATTGGACCCCCACTATGCAAGTCGTATGCATTTGATTAGTTGATAGCTTATAGGGTTTTGTTTTTGCAGAAATCAAGGAGCCCCTCCATCGTCCCCGCTGTCGTCCCCCGTCATTGACCCCCTCCGACCTCGAGGTGAGACCAGCCAAATCTCCATGTCAATATGAGTCCTATAAGATATTTTGAAATGTTTTTGTTCATATTTTTCAACCATTGAAATGCAATGACCATCAAGTTTGAATGCTCATATGATGTAGATAAAAACATGTATATCTTGTGTTGCTCAAATAGGATACGTGCTTGCCCAAGTGGCCAGCCATGTTTGCAGGTTACACCTTTGAGTGGCCTATGTTTTGCCGGAGTGTTGATTCATTTATGTTTCGGCAAATTTCAGGCGCTCGATATGTCCTTTTTTAGCAAAGGTCATGCCGGATTTTTCCGTGAATTTTGGCATGACTTGTGCTAGAATATGTAAGAAATATCGAGTGGCCTGGATTCTATGGAAAGATAATTAAACGACATTTCGTGAGTAGAACTAGGGTATTTGGTTATGCTTCTTAACCAAATGAAATGTTCGGATTAATTATAAGATTTTCAATTAATGTTTCAACTATGAACAAAGGAAATGTCTGACGATGAAAAGGATTTCGGTATGTGCGAATACTGCGAAGACAAACGCGGCCTGTGTGACAGAAATTTCCTAGATGATGGTAGGCGCTTCAGCATCAAGCTGGATGAGACCTTTGAAGTGGATACAGTAAGTCATGACGACAAGTCATTTTTCGTAATTAAGCATCACTTCTGCTTCATTTGCTTACAACCAAGACATCCTACATTGCACTTTAGTGCATTTAAGATTTCTCGAAGCGAGCAAGTCTTAATAGTGAAAGACTGGAGCAAAATTGTGAAGGATCGCAGTATAGAAGTACTAGGGGGCAACAATCAGAAGCGCGGCCCATAATTAGGAGACATGTTCATCTGCATGCTCCAACATAATGAAGCAGGAGTGCTACACATGTTCTATGCTATTTTACCTGACAGAGAACAGCAGGAGTGATTAGCTACACTATGACTATGATGGTTAAATAGCTAGTGTTGGTGGTAATGACTATGATGATTATTATTAGCTAGTGTTGGTGGTAATGACTATGATGATTATTATTAGCTAGTGTTGGTGATGATTAGATAGCTACACTATGACTATGATGATTAAATAGTGTTGGTGGTAATGACCATGATGCAAGAGTTTTTATATTAATATGATGATGATGTTCATCATGATTATCATAATGATTTATTATTAGCTAGTGTTGGTGGAAGGAACGTCGAATAGATTCATGTGGATGGATCAAAAGTGACCAAAAGTTGAATTATCATCCAAATGGATCTAATCCATGTTTCTTCCTCACAACCTCTTAATTGGTACTATATCAAAATTTGTATAACGGTGTATAAATATGCTAAAAAAATGAAAAACACTATACTAGTAGCGCTGGACAGAAAGCATGCTACTACTAGTTAGAATAGGAGCAGCGTAGCTTCACTAAAAGCGCTACAGCTATTATCATCAGCGTGTTTATGCAAAGCACGCTACTGCTACACATGTATAGCAGTACGTGGGCTGAGCCACGCTACTGATACAGGTTAGCTGTAGCGTTGTATCAGTAGCGCGGTTGCCTGTGCTACTGATACAGCTAAAAAATCCGCTACTGCTAGGCTTTTCCCTAGTAGTGCATGTAGTCGACGTTCACATGACACCACTAAGGGAATCACAATATACATACTATCAAAATATCGAACACATATCAAATTCACATGATTACTTGCAACATGATTTCTCCCGTGACCTCAAGAACAAAGGTAACTACTCACAAGTGATGAACATGCTCAAGATCAGAGGGGTATTAATATGCATAATAGATCTGAACATATCATATTCCACCGAATAAACCATATAGTAATCAACTACAAGATGTAATCAACACTACTAGCCACCCCCTAGCAACAATCTATAGTTGTGGTAACAAGATTGAATACAAGAGATGAACTAGGGTTCGAGATGAGATGGTGCTAGTGAAGATGTTGATGGAGATTGCCCTCCCCAATATGGGAGATTAGTTGGTGATGATGATGACGATGATTTTCCCCTCCGGGAGGGAAGCTCCCCCGGCGGAATCGCTCCACCGGAGGGCAAAAGTGCTCCTTCCCGAGTTCCGCCTCGAGACGGCGGCGTTCCGTCCCGAAAGTTTTTATTTTTATTTTTTCTAGGTCAACATCGCTTATATACCAGAAGATGGGCACCAAAGGTGGGTCGAGGAGGGCACGATACACCAGGGCTCTCCCAGGTGGTTTGTGCCCACCTGGTGGCCCCCCTCTGGTGTTTATTGACTCCAATATTTCTTAAATATTCCATAAAAAATCCTCGTGGAGTTTCAGCTCATTTGGAGTTGTGCAGAATAGGTGGCCTGGCGTAGCCTTTTCAGGTCCAGATTTCGAGCTGCCAGAATTCTCCCTCTTGGTATGTACCTTGCAAATTATGAGAGAAAAGGCATTAGAAGTACTCCAAAAAGCATTATTATGGGTAAAAACATTGTAAATAACAGTAAGAAAACATGATGCAAAATGGATGTATCAACTCCCCCAAGCTTAGACCACACTTGTCCTCAAGCGAAAACCGAAATCGAAAAACATGTCCACATGCTTTGAGAGAGAGGTGTCGATAAAAACAAAATACGGACATAGAAGCATCATGTTGATTATTAATAACAGCAATAAAATTAAACATGTGACTTTTATCATTGAACTTGCAACATATACTTCACATGAATAAGTAACAGTTCATCACATAATCGAAGTATGAAGCATAAACTCTATTAGAAACCAACAAACTATGTTTTCAGTCAACTTTTGCAACTACAATTCATCATATTTTCAGGAAGGGTCATGTATTGGAGCCTTTAGGCAAGTCCACATACTCAACCATCATATAGCCTTCTATGATTGCTAACACTCACCGCATACACATGAGGAAAACATTTCAACCGGACACATAGAAAGATAGGGGCTTATAGTTTCGCCTCCCAACGTACTCACCTCAAGGGTGATGTCAACAATAATAACTCATGTCACCCATATGCAACTGGACATATGTGCCTAGATCTTTCCTCACCACATGATGCTTGCCAAAGGAATTAAATAAAAAAGGAAGGAGGGGAAACTTTGACTCTTTGCATAAAAGTAAAGTATGGGCCCTTCGCAGAGAGAAGCAGAGGTTGCCATGCGCTTATTTGTTTGCATGCTCAATCCCTTAGTGCAAAGGAACGTCACGTTGTATTGCCCCTTAAGATGACAAAATTTATTATGCAGTCTGTCGCTTTTATTCTATGTCATCCAAGTTTGTACAACGCTCAATTTTCTATTACACTAAATGATCTCACATATTTAGAAGCAATTTTTATTGCCTTTTTGCACCGATGACAACTTACTTGAAGGATCTTACTCAATCCATAGGTAGGTATGGTGGACTCTCGAAAAAGGTTTAGGTTTAAATGTTTTTTGATGCACAAGTAGTATCTCTACTTAGTGCGGAATTTTTGGCTAGAAAAGATATCGGTCAAGCACCACATGTTAAAGGATCTATGACAATATGACTTCTATGTGAATATGAACAAACATAAATCATTAAGTTGTCTTCCTTGTCCAACATCAACAATTTTGGCATATAATATTTTGATGGGGGCTCACAATCACAAAAGATTTCTATGATAGTATATTTATATGTGAATCTTCTCTTCCCTTATTAATTCTTTCATGAGTTGCATCATTGACCAATGCTATGTTTGGCAATCTCTAACAGAATTTTCTACTTACACTTTTCCTTATGTGGTGCTATCACCTACCATATGATTAGTGTATGAGCATATTGATTTATTTCTTTTCTTTATTTCTTTTCTTTATTTGGAGTATGAAAATAAAGAAAGCAAAAATTTAATCTAAACTTTATTATATAACTTGCTCATGGTGACAAGGATAGATCACTAAGAAAACTCTCGAAAAGAAACGATCGAACTAAACTTATTTCATCTAAAGCAAGAAGATTGAACTAAAATAAGTAAAAGCAAAAAGATAGTGGGATGATACGATACCGGGGCACCTCCCCCAAGCTTGGCAGAAGCCAAGGGGAGTGCCCATACCCGATACTCAATTCTCCTTTGATGACATTTGTATGCTCCTCCCTCTTCGTCTCGATCTTCATAAGCCAAGCATCTTCTTCCATGAGGTTGGAGGAGGAGGAAGACATGATGTCTAGCTTGGTAGATCTGATCGAAAAAAGCAAGAAAAGAGAACTGAAGATTTCTCCGCGATACGGTGGTCAACAGGTTCGGGGAGTATATATATAGAATTTTTATCTTGGGAAACAAGCAACCTGTAGAAAAACGGAGTCCGGAAGATGCCCGAGGTGGGCACAACCCACCTGGGCACGCCAGGCATGCCTGGCGCGCCCTCTTGTATTGTGCTCGCCAGGGGACGCTTCCTGGAAGTTTCTTTATTTCCAAAATTTTAAAATATTCCAAAACTGACAAAAATATTTTTGTGGATTTTTTGGGGTCTGTTTACTTACTGTATCATGTACCTCCTTATTTTCACGATTCTGGAGTGTTCTGGAAGGACTCTTTTATGTACTCTTCCGGTGTCAAAGTTTGGATAATATTACTTTCAACATTAATGGACCTACCTAACATATAATGCTTTATCTGTTGCCCATTGACAACCTTCGGTTTAGTGCCTTCGGAATTATTTATTTTGATGGCGCCAGACTCGTAAACCTCCTCGATGACATATGGGCCTTCCCATTTCGAGAGGAGCTTCCCTACAAAAAATCTGAAACGAGAGTTGTACAAAAGAACATATTCTCCGACTTTAAACTCATGTTTTTGAGTTCTCTTGCCATGCCATCTTTTAACTTTTTCTTTGATTAACTTTGCATTTGTTCTCCATTCATCTAATGAGCTAATATCAAATAACCTCTCTTCACCAGCAAGTTTGAAATCATAGTTGAGTTCTTTAACTTCCCAGTATGCTTTATGTTCTAACTGAAGAGGCAAATGACAAGCTTTTCCATAGACCGTTTTATAAGGAGACATACCCATAGGAATTTTATATGCTATTCTATAAGCCCAAAGTGCTTCATCTAATTTCTTAGACCAATTCTTCCTGGACCTATTGACAGTCTTTTGCAAAATTAATTTTATTTCTCTATTACTAAGTTCAACTTGACCACTAGACTGAGGATGATAGGGTGATGCAATTCTATGGTTAACATCATACTTAGCAAGCATTTTACGAAAAGCACCATGAATAAAGTGTGAACCACCATCGGTCATTAAATTTCTAGGGACTCCAAACCTTGGGAAAATAACTTCCTTAGGCATTTTAATAGAGGTATTGTGATCAGCACTACTAGTTGGAATAGCTTCTACCCATTTAGTAACATAATGAACAGCAACCAAAATATGTGTATGCCCATTAGAGGAAGGAAAAGGTCCCATGTAATCAAATCCCTGAACATCAAATGGTTCAACAGCAAGCGAAAAATTCATATGCATTTCTTGACGCTTACCGATATTACCTATTCTTTGGCATTCATCACAAGATGACACAAACTTACAGGCATCCTTGAAGACAGTAGGCCAATAAAATCCCGATTGCAATACCTTGTGAGTAGTTCTATCTCCAGCATGATGCCCTCCATAAGCCTTAGAGTGACATTTCCGTAGGATTTGTCCCTATTCATGTTCAGGCACACAACGTCTAATAATACCATCTACTCCTTTGTAAAGATGTGGGTCATCCCAAAAGTAATGTCTTAAATCATAGAAGATTTTTTTCTTTTGTTGGTAAGTAAAGCTAGGTGGCAAATATTTAGCAACAATGTAATTAGCATAATCAGCATACCAAGGTGTACTATGAGAAACATTTATTGCAGCTAATACTCATTAGGAAAACTATCATCAATAAGTAGTGGGTCATCAATCACATTTCAAGCCTAGACAAGTTATCGGCTACACGGTTCTCAGCTCCTTTTCTGTCAATAATATGTGTATCAAATTCTTCCAACAAGAGAATCCAACAAATAAGTCTAGGCTTAGCATCTTTCTTTTCCATAAGACATTTAATAGCAGCATGGTTTGTGTGAATAGTTACTTTAGAGTCAACAATATAGGGTCTAAATTTATCACAAGCAAACACCACCGCTAAGAATTCCTTTTTAGTAGTAGCATAATTTCTTTGAGCATTGTCTAGAGTTCTACTAGCATAATGAATAACATTCAATTTCTTATCAACTCTTTGTCCTAGAACAGCACCAACAGCGTAATCACTAGCATCACACATAATTTCAAAAGGCAAGTTCCACCGGAGGGCAAAAGTTCTCCTGCCCGAGTTCAGCCTCGAGACGGCGGCATTCTGTCCCGAAATTATTTTTCTGATTTTTTCTAGGTCAACATCGCTTATATACCCGAAGATGGGCGCCAAAGGTGGGCCGAGGAGGGCACGATACACCAGGGCGCGCCATGGGGGCCTGGCGCACCCAGGTGGGTTGTGCCCACCTGGTGGACCCCCTCTGGTGTTTATTGACTCCAATATTTCTTAAATATTCCATTAAAAATCCTCGTGGAGTTTCAGCTCATTTGGAGTTGTGCATAATAGGTAGCCTGACGTAGCCTTTTCAGGTCCAGATTTCCAACTGCCAGAATTCTCTCTTGGTGTGTACATTGAAAATTATGAGAGAAAAGGCATTAGAATTACTCCAAAAATCATTATTATGGGTAAAAACATTGTAAATAATAGTAAGAAAACATGATGCAAAATGGACGTATCATTATGCCTGCTTTCTTCTATCACGGTTGGAGGTGGGAACTGACAAAGGTGCCGGTGCAGCAGAATGTGTGGATGTAGAAGATGCACGTGTTGTCCATGATGAAGGTTGACCTACAGAAAAGTTAGTCCGCACCAATGCATGTCGATTCCGCACTTCACGTTCAGCTTTGCAAGCTAGATGGAATAAATGAGTGATGTTATTATACTCCATATACTCTAGAATGGTGTGAATCTCTCTATTTAAGCCACCCATAAAACGTGAAAGCATAGCTTCATTATCCTCAACAATACCACATCTAATCATGCCAATTTGTAATTCCTGATAATATTCTTCTACAAAAAAAAATCCTTGTCTTAAATGCTGCAATTTTTGTAGCAATTCATGTTGATAATATGGTTGAACCCAACGAGTATGCATAGCAGTTTACAAAGCAACCCAAGTAGTTGGAATATTATTCGGATATAATCTACGATGTTCAGACCACCACACACAAGCAAAACTAGTGAAAGCACAAAGAGGAGCAGCAACACGTCTCTCCTCGGGATATTCTAAACATGTAAAACATTGTTCGGTTTCTAACTCCCAAGTAAGATATATATCAGAAACATATCTACCCTCAAGTGGTGCAATATTCAATTTTAGTTTAGGGAGATGGTCTGGATCTCGTACCTGAGGTGGTGGTGCATCCCTACCATTGCGATTATATGCATGTGGACGGTCTGGTGGTGGTGGTTGCATGTAGTTCTGATTTTGATCAACCTCGTCCTCGTAATCACCCGCATAATTGTCATCCTCCTCGGCACCAGGAGCAGCAATAGCAGGAGCCAAAGAAGCATCAACAATAGGTATAGCAGCACCAGAAGTTTGGCCATCCTCAAGAGGAATACGCTTCTCTCGTCCAAACTGATTTGGTAGGGGCCGTTGTTGTTTTCGTTGCAGAGGTGCGACAGGTGCAGCTGGTGGTGGTTGTGGAAGATGCATGAGCAATTCAGTAAACTTGTTATACAGCTTTGTTTCGAACGACTTCTCCATGCCATCTATCTTCTGCATGGCCTCTTCAAATCTGTTTAGCACATCTCCCACTTGGCCACTCATCATTGGCTGAAACTTATCATGCAACTCCTTGTTTGTCATGTTCTCCCAGTCAGTCTTACTGACTTGTGACCCTGCCATGGTTAGCAGCAATAGAAACACATAAGAATATGATCCTACAGACTAATAGAAAATGGTGGTGGTGGGGCGTCACAAGTCCGTCAAGCAAATCTCAAATTCTTACCAGTTCTTACCCAGCAGCAGGTGGTGATCGGCAACCGTTGTAGTCAAAACTCTCAAAGCTTGGACGGCGCGATTGCCAGGTGGTGTCAAACGCGCGATGTAGATGTATGTGGAGCTGGGAAGGCTTATAACATGGTAGCAAAAAGGGTCAGCAATAATCAATTCAGAGATGCAAAGTTGAATAAACGCTCAACGACGGTACTATGCTGGTCCTAGGCTAGACCGTGCTAGAGACGTGAGCCTAGAACACTAATAAAATCACGGCATGGCACGGAAACAAGGGAAAATCACACTCTAGATTTTTTTTTTCTTCTCTCCTATTTTTTGCCGAAAATCACTATAATGGCAAGTGTCTCAAAACTCTTCCCAAGTCAAAATAACAGGATAGGCACACACAAAATTTGACTAATTTTCAGAAATCAGGGCAGCGACGACCAAAAAGTGAGATAAAAAATCAGTATGATGGCACGTGTCTCAAAAGTCTCAGAAAAGCCTAAAAACAGGATAGGGAAAAAATATTTTCACCAGCCAAAATTCTGGCCTAAAAACTGCCCGCGGGTCTCCAGACTTTTTTTTGAAACCTACTCAGGCAAGGAAACACGAATCGAAAAATAGATGGATCTCGAAAACAAACCTAATATGAAAAGAACTTAGATTGGTGGTGGATATATGGTGATAGATATAGCAGCGGTGGTGGTATATGGTAGGGGTGGTGGTATATGGATACGAATCGGTGGTGGTATATGGATACAGATCGGTGGTGGTATATCGATACGGATAGGTGGTGGTATATGGCAGGGCGATGAGATGTTGTGGTGGCGGCATGGCAACTTATGACCAGAACTCGAAACTCTACAACACTAGGCGCTAAGACCAGCAACTTGACATGACGATGCGACCGCAAATTCAACAAAACAAAATATTGAAAAGACTATGCAAAGCCTCAGACTGGTTCGGATATGATGAACTAACCCTAAACGAGTTTTGTGACTTTTTCGTGGACTGTAGGTATGAAGAACATACTCGATCTAACTACGAAAAACTGTAAAATCTCACCGAGCAACCTGGAAATCGAATACCACTTGATAGAGGCAAAGGTGTCCCGTCTTTTGATGAGATGGTGATTACCGTTTTCGGAGGAGTAGACTTTGACGATCCGACTACGAACGTGCGAAGACGTCGCGCCTTAGCAATCACTAAACCAACTCCGAGAGGTTATTGACAACGCCGGAGCACGATCAACCTGACCGCGAGGGTCTATCTCCTGGAAGCAAACAAAGAACAAGCAAGAAACTGAGATTGCAATCTCGATATTGCGAATATAAGAGGAAAGTTGTATTGATCAAGGTGGGGTTCTGTGACGTCTTTGTCTAGTCGTTGAACACAAATGAAGTACGCGAAGTTGCAACTATGGCGAACTATAATCTAAACAAAACCCAAAGTCTAAACGATGCCCTAATGTCTATATATATGGAGTAGGGGAAATTTCTTGACCCCTTGGAGGAGGGGTCCGAAACCAACCCAAACTATGTTTCCCCACACATACGGACTCTAAAAATAGTCTGGCCCAAAAAATAAGGTGGTGCATCACCTATATTAAGATATGGACAAATTTTATGAAAGGGCATATTGTATTAAGCTATGGTGTTTACATGGTATGGAGTCGTGTCCTAGTAGGACACTTATATCCTAGGCCTCTCATATATAGTGGGGGTAGACATGCGATGTTACTTATGCTTATATAATAGGACAAATGCAAGGGGGCGGGGTGGGTGCCTGCGCCCAGGTGGCCGGTGTAATGTATTGTGACAGTGTCACGGGGAGGAGCGCCCGTAGTGAGGCCCTGGGATGTAGCCATATCGGTGAACCTCATTAACAAATCTCAGTGTCATCCTCGTGTGATTGCTTGTTCCTCGGTAGATCAACTATGTGCCTCGAATTTATTCTAACAAGTGGTATCATAAGCTAGGAGTTCAGAAGTGAACGTGTTGATTCGTAAAAAGGTTGCATGGAGCTGTTGCCTCCTCCTAAAATAGAGCTAGGGTCCGTGCCTCTCGTTGGTGTCGGCGCAGGTCTGCATCATCTTCGGTGGCCCTAGGGCCATGGGGCGCGGTGGATCCTGACAAGGGCCGGCAAGAGTGCTTTGTTGTTAGTCGTTCCATTAAGTTTTGTTAGGGTTTGTGTCATGTTCAGGAAGGCGATACGACAGCGGCTCCCGGAAGATGGAATAAAGATCTCCCCGTCTAGCACCCGTTTCGATGGTGCATCTATCATCGTTGGTAGGCGTGCGGAGGTGTGTCTCTGGTGGATTTGCTCGGATCTGATTGTTTTCGTCTATGTTCGTGTGTCTTCGTGATGAGGACATCAATATCATTGTTACACCCACAACCCCTGCCGCTATGCATACTGGGCCAATTACTAGAGCTCGTGCACGCCAATTAAATTACCAGGTACATTCGTTTCTTGGTAACAATTCTAATGTTCATGAGAATATATTGCTGCCTAAATTCGATACATTTGTTTTGCTTACAAATTAAGGACCTAGCTTGGACAAGAAGGATGAACATTGGAGCAATACTAAGTATGGAGATTAGGGCATGCGCAAGGGGAACAAGAACGGAGATTCAACTTGTGATTTCAAGACTCTGAAGCCACCCTAATGAGTGCATAAAGGCTTGGACCAAATACACAAGATCCTACTTCATAAATTTCGTCCAGAGATTATTATAGGTGATGTGCCACCTTATTATTGGGCCAGGCCCATGTAATTTTGAAACACTTCAGTATAGGCTGTTTTTAGAGTCTGTATGTGTGGGGTAACAGAGTGTCGGTTGGTATCGGACCCCTCCTCCAAGGGGTCAGGAAATTCCCCACTACTCCTCCATATATACAACCCTTAGGACATCGTTTAGACTTTGTGGTTTTGTTTAGATTAAAGTTCGCCATAGCTGCAACTTCGTGTACTTCGTTTGTGTTCAACGACCAGACAAAGGTGTCACAGAACCCCACCTTGATCAATAAAGCTTTCCACTAATATTCGCAATATCTAGATTGCAATCTCAGTTTCTTGCTTGTTCTTCGTTTGCTTGCAGGAAATAGACCCTCGTGGTCAGGTTCATCGTGCCCCTGCCTGGTCAATAAGCTCTCGGAGTTGGTTTAGCGATTGCTAAGGCGCGACGTCTTCGCACGTTCGTAGTCGGATCGTCAAACTCTACTCCTCCGAAAAGGATAATCACCATCTCATCGAAAGACGGGACACCTTTGCCTCTATCAAATGGTATCAAATTTCCAGGTTGCTCAGTGAGATTTTACAGTATTTCGTAGTTTAGATCGAGTATGTTCTTCATACCTATAGTCCACAAAAAAGTCACAAAAAATTAGGGTTAGTGCATCATATCCGAACAATTCCGAGCCTTTGCATAGTCTTCTCAGTATTTTGCTTTGTTGAATTTGCGGTTGCATCATCGTGTGAAGTTGCTGGTCTTAGCATCTAGTCTTTTAGAGTTTCAAGTTCTGGTCATAAGTTTTCACGCCAACTCCGCAACATCTTCATCGCCCCTGCCATATACCAGCACCAATCCGTATCTACATACCACCACCAATCTGTATCCATATACCATCACCGCTACCATATACATGTTGGGGAACGTAGTACTTCAAGAAAAATCCTACGATCACGCAAGATCTATCTACTAGATGCATAGCAACGAGAGGGGAGAGTGTGTCTACGTACCCTCGTAGACCGAAAGCGGAAGTGTCTAGTGACGCGGATGATGTAGTCGAACGTCTTCGCGATCCAACCGATGAAGCACCGAACGTACGGCACCTCCGCGTTCAGCACACGTTCATCTCGATGATGTCCCACGAGCTCTTGATCCAGTTGAGCTTCACGGGCGAGTTTTGTCAGCACGATGGCGTGGTGACGGAGATGATGAAGCTACCGGCACAGGGCTTTGCCTAAGCACTGCACCGATATGACCGAGGTGTGTTTCTGTGGAGGGGGGCACCGCACACGGCTAAAACAATGTTTCTTCTGTGTACTTGGGTGCCCCCTCCCCCCGTATATAAAGGACCAAGGGGGAGGGCCGGCCGGCCCCTATGGGCATGCCAAGGAGTAGGATTCCTACTCCTAGTAGGAATAGGAATCCCATTTTCCTATTCCTACTAGGAGTAGGAAAGGAAGAAGGAGAAGAGAATGAAGGAGAGGGGCGCCTCCCCGCTTCTCCTAGTCCAACTAGGATCCCTAGGGGGGCGGCCAGCCCTATGGGCTGCCTATCTCTTTTCCCTCAAGGCCCACTATGGCCCATACTCCGTCGGGGGGTTTCCGGTAACCCCCTCTCGCACTCCGGTTTTATCCGATAACACCCGGAACACTTCCGGTGTCCGAATATAGTCATCCAATATATTAATCTTTATGTCTCAGACATTTCGAGGCTCCTCGTCATGTCCGTGATCTCGTCCGGGACTCCAAACTACCTTCGGTACATCAAAACTCATAAACTCATAATATCGATCGTCATCGAACGTTAAGCGTGTGCACCCTATGGGTTCGAGAACTATGTAGACATGACCAAGACTCGTCTCCTGTCAATAGCCAATAGCGGAACCTGGATGCTCATATTGGCTCCTACATATTCTACGAAGATCTTTATCGGTCAAACCACATAACAACATACGTTGTTCCCTTTGTCATCGGTATGTTACTTGCCCGAGATTCGATCATCGGTATCTCAATACCTAGTTCAATCTGTTACTAGCAAGTCTCTTTACTCGTTCCGTAATACATCATCTCGTGACTAACTCATTAGTCATTTGCTTGCAAGGCTTATTATGATGTGTATTACCGAGAGGGCCTAGAGATACCTCTCCGATACTCGGAGTGACAAATCCTATTCTTGATCTATGCCAACACCACGAGCACTTTCGGAGACACTTGTAGAGCATATTTATGATCACCCAGTTATGTTGTGACATTTGATAGCACACAAGGTGTTCCTCCGGTATTCGGGAGTTGCATAATCTCATAGTCATAGGAACATGTATAAGTCATGAAGAAAGCAATAGCAGTAAAACTAATCGATCATAGTGCTAAGCTAACGGATGGGTCTTGTACATCACATCATTCTCCTAATGATGTGATCCCGTTGATCAAATGACAACTCATGTCTATGGCTAGGAAACTTAACCTCTTTGATCAATGAGCTAGTCTAGTAGAGGCATACTAGGGACACTATGTTTGTCTATGTATTCACACATGTACTAAGTTTCCGGTTAATACAATTCCAGCATGAATAATAAACATGTATCATGATATAAGGAAATAAATAACAACTTTATTATTACCTCTAGGGCATATTTCCTTCAATACCACCACCGCTGCCATATCCTACCACCATATATCCACCATCAATCTGAGTTCTTTTCGTATTAGGTATGTTTTCGAGATCCATCTAGTTTCAGATTTGTGTTTCCTTACCTGAGTAGGTCTCAGAAAAAAAGTCTCGAGACCCCCGGGCAGTTTTTGGCCAAAATTTTGGCTAGTGAAATTTTTTTTCCCTATCCTATTTTTAGGCTTTTCTGGGTGTTTTGAGACATGTGCCATCATACTGATTTTTTGCCGCTCTTTTTTGTCGTCGTTGCCCTGATTTCCGGAAAAACAATAGTCAAATTTGTTTGTGCCTATCCTGTTATTTTTACTTGGGAAGAGTTTTGAGACACTCGCCGTTATATTGCCACAAGTTACATCGCGTGTGATGCGGAGCATCCTACGGCTATCTCCATGTACACTGTCTTAGCACCTCAAGCCCCAAGTGAACCTATCGGACTTAAGGTGAACCCGCTCCTCTTCGAGATTTACATGAATATCCTTTGGACTTGGTCACTACCTCACCACGAAACATTGTGCATCATTAGGTACGAGGACCACCACCTCCATGAAGCCGGGGAGCATCACCAAGTCCACACGGAGATCCAAAGGAGGAGGAGAAGGAACACAAGGCGCTGAGGACCGATACCTCTCGGACACGCAGCCGCGGGGAGGACCAAGTCCCCTCGACACCCAGGGTGCGTGGCCGCGTCGCCCCTGGGTGCCCGGACACCTCCTGGGTGTCGCCCCAGCCTGGCCCGGGTGCCCGGCCTTTGGCCTAGTCACCGCCTGGCAGCACCTCGGGTGCCCGGCCCAGCTGCTGGGAGCAGCCCAGCCCGCCCGGGTGCCCGGCCCCCCCTTCACCGCCTGCCTGGAGCTATCTCGGGTGCCCGGGCCACCTACAGTCGCCCCTCCGGGTGCCCGGACCCCTCCGCGTGCCTGCGTGCATTTTTTGGCATTTGACCCTTGTATCCCTCTCTCCTGTCTATTTCGTCCCTAGACTATATTTATCCCTCTCTAGCTCATTTAGAAGAAAGCAAAGTAGATGTGAGACATTTGTGAGCTTTGCTCCTTGCCTCTTATGGATCAAGACCCCTTTAGGGAAGAATCCTTGTGGATTATCAAGACCCCTTCTAGGGAAGGATCCCCATCATAGGATCGCCAAGACCTCATCTCTCTTTGGGATTTGGGATGAACTCTATCATGTATCCATGTTCCCCTTGTTGTTCTTGTACCTTTGTGGATCTTGTGTATATGTGAGTCTAGTGGATGTGTGATTTGGGCTTGTTCTTGAGTGTTTCTCTTGTGTTCTTCCATTTGTGCTCATCTTGTTCTTGGGGATTCACCTCCAATTCATGAAAGATCTCCACCCACGGTTCCACCCTACAAGATCCACGGTTTCTCACGAAATTGGAGCCCATCCTTGTTTTCTAGCCTAATTTTGTTGTGTTTGATCCACGATTTCGATGTTTGGCAACTAGATCTAGCTTTTCCCCATCCATCCCCACCCTTCCCACCACGAAATCCACCAATTTCTCACTCTTCTCGAAAAATTTCGACCAAATCCGACACCCCCGGGTACCCGCACCCCGTACCCCCGGGTGCCTGCACCATCGGGTGATTTGCCCTGACCACCCCGGGCACCCGCACCCCCAACCCCCGGGCACCTGCACCCCCCGAATCAGCCCGACTACACTATGGTTTTGGCTATAACTTCCACTCCCGGAGTCCGATTTTCGTGTTCTTTAGCTTGTTGAGTAGCTATTGATATCCCCAATCCATCTAAATAGGTTCCAACACCATTTGAATCCATCAAAATTTGTCCATTTTGGCATATGTGTTTAGTCCATCCACCATATCATTCACCATACCGCCATAGCTTTCCGCAACCTAACCCCATTTCGACCCATATAGCATTTGCGGTTGTTTGAGTGGTGACTTGAGTCTCCTAAGGTGTTTTGGCTACTTAGGGACGAGTGCTTCTTCATCAACCACCACTACCACTTCGGCATTGCCATCTTCGACACCACCACCACCGCTTTCCGCTACCACCATTTGACTGTGTCCTTGAGATTTTGAGTTCGCGGTTTTTCCGTTTCCTAGGGTGTTTCAGCTAACTAGGGACGGTTCTTATTCGACTCCACCACTACTCATCATCGCTCCGGTCCCAACATCGACATCGACCACTTCATCATTTTTACACTCCGACCGTACATAAGAACGGTAACCTCGACAACACCATTGTACATATTCCTTACCTTGCCTTAATCGCCCCGAGCCCATTGCGTACCTTACCTATCGAGACTAGCGAGTTGAGAATTGTTGGGCCACGCTATTTGTGTGCCTTAGTGATGCTTACGCCGCATAGCTAGTTTTAGTGTGCAATCACCTTGCTATCATCATTGTGCCATAAGTCTCTCCCGTGCATATCTTACATACTTGTCTCATATTATACTTGGCTCGACATCAAGCATATCAGAAAAAAAAAACTTTTAAGCAAAATAGTAGATACAAAAGAGCTTGTAAGCAATAAAAATAGCATTGATCCATTTTTCATAGTACATACACTCTGAGCATACATACATAGCATACTTGGGATTGAACACAGCACGTTTACTCTCATAGGTTGGTGCACAAGCGTATCTCGCCCATTTGAGCAATCGAGCTAGTGTATCTAGAATCGGTGCAACACGAGCTTTTCCCGTGGCAACACATTTTGTTCTCATTCCTTGGTTGCGCGGATCCCATCTATCTTTCGTGTGTGTGTTTCTTGTGTCACCATAGCATTTGATCTATTTGCTTTACATTGCAATTTTGTCAATCTTTCTCAACATTTTCGATATCTTGGACTAACATTTGCTTGAATTTTGTGCCACTTGTCCTAACCAAGCCACTCGATAAGCTTTAGTTTGTAGGTGTGAGTGAACAAGTCCGGTACCAATTCCACTATTCTCTCATATCGCACTGAGTGACACGGGATACACTCTCAACTTTGGGAAACGGTATCTTGGTATTGTTTATCTCATTCCCTACTCACCCTCTACTCGAGTCTTGTGATGGATAGGCAAAGCACATCATCTCCGGTCTTCGACATCGACGGCGCGAACAAATTCATCCACACGCAAACCATCGGACTACAACGAACAATGCAAGAGTGCCTCGACAACATCGCCATCGACTTTCGACACATGGTTGCCGACTACAA
Source organism: Secale cereale (assembly GCA_902687465.1). NCBI lineage: Eukaryota > Viridiplantae > Streptophyta > Magnoliopsida > Poales > Poaceae > Secale > Secale cereale. Next base: position 275,786,252 of record LR738714.1, on the reverse strand, counting down.
GTCTTCTTCCGCTTTGTCATCTTCTAGGCGGCTACGTTCAAGTCACAAGTCTTCGGAGCGCAAACACGATGCAAGTACAAGTCATCCTCGTACACACCGCCATCGCGGCCATCAACATCGTCATGAAGGGCAAGTCACCTCCAAACATCATGTGCATGACGACGACAAACGACATCTTCTACGAACTCAAGCACGACAACGACACCATCATCATGAAGATGCTCGACACGCGCAAACCTACAAGCCCAAACAAGCTCTACTTCATGCCAAGGCCAAGCTTCAAGAGCACATAAGAAGGCCGCAAGACAAGCACACCCAAGAAGGAGCTACGGCTACAAACACCACTTCGGCATCTTCGCCTTTGGACGTACGGCATCTTCGCCTACTTCCCGTGAGTTCGCCTACATCGACATCGTCAACGACAAGGCGACCACCTATGAGCGAGGGTGACATTTCCATCTTCGGAATCCCCCCACATCATATGAGCCTTCCACAATAAGACGGCGACAAGATGATCGAGCATGGGATTTTCCCTTCGGTCATGGAGGAGAGTGATGATGTGCCATCTTCGGCCTACATCCACGACGACAGTGACGAGATGGTTGAGCATTGGATTTTCCCTTCGACCGCGGAGGCATATGGTGATGAGTTGAGAGACTTGTGCCACCATATTGAGAGTGAGAGTGACTTCACCACTAGCCCCATATATGATGAGATGCCCCATTTCACATGTGAGGAGAGCCACCACCACCACCACTTGAGTGAGATGAGTGACTCCACCATATGTGACTATGAGTGCACCTACCTTGAGGGAGTGAGTGAGCCACCAACACATAGAGAGAGTGAGATAGTTGATAGGTCATGTGAGGCCAATTTCAACACTAACGAGTTGACCTCTACCTCTATTGTGTCTTCTCATTTGGTGCTAGGTCCCATTTATGATGACGCGCCGAATCGCAACGACTTCGTCCTTCCTATGGAAAAAACGATGGCCATGGTGGACTATGATGTACCCCCCACATGGTTCCATCAAGATGAAGATGAGAACGATTGGATCTTGAACACCTCACCTACACCACATGAGCGACGCTCCAAAGGTAACAAAGGTGATGATGTTTCTCTTGTCCCACTAGTGGACTATCTTGACAATGATTGCTTGCATGATGTTGACACACCTATTGCCATGCTTCATGCTAGTGCGACTTCCTCATGTCTTGACTTACCTATTTATGGTGAATATGATGATGAGCATGTTGAGTTGCCTAGTTGTGATGCTATGCTCCATAGGGTATCATGTGAAAAAAAAATTGGTCACATCATGTGGACAACCCTCTAAACTTGTCATATGTTATGAGTGAGATCTACCATATCGCATCATTTCAATCTCAACATAGTAACTATGCATGCCAAATTAAAGTAAATCATATTTGCACGTGTGGCATAGATGACAAGATGATGGTTATTGGCTAGTGTTTTTCATGTGATGATATTGACATGCTTCCTTTACATGATTTGCGCAATTCATCTACTATGCCATGCCATGATCACATTGTTCCACATATGCTTTGTTTTGGATGTATTCAATATTCTCCATGTGATATTTCCACTAATGCTCATGACGAGACCCCCATAGTTTCCTCATACTTACTAGGAGATCTTGATGCATGCCATACCTTGCATGATTGCCATGATTGGCACCATGTGCATTCCATGAATAACAATTCTCTACATATATCTCATGATGCATTACACAATTTGAGTCTCCATTATGCTATACATGATAACAAACCTCTCATGATGGATGACATGTTTCTATATCACGCATCTGATTTCTTTGAGCATTGGCTATTTTGTGCTAACCAACACATGCACGTGCGCATCATGATGGATGATGTGTACATATATCACGCACACACAATTTTTCCTTTGCCTTTGTTTTGTGTATACGTACTCATGAATACTTGTCAACCACACAATCCCCTGAGTTGACAAAACGAGCTCTTTGGAGCAACGACGATTCGGGATCCCGTGGACTGTCCTTACTACCATTCTCGTCGCGCAACCACTACACGCATCTCTTTTACTTGTCTCTCACACGGCTATGGGCTATTTACCACGTGTTACATCATGCCCATTTTCTCGTGTTCACTGTGCATGTTATGACTCTTTACATGACTTTGCCATGCAATTGTGACCCTTGCTTGCAATTACCCATGATTCTCAATTATGTTATTCATATGTGTATTTGCATGCTTGGTGGACATACTAGTATCTATTGCCATGATTTCTTTGAGTCCAATGCTATTGATCACATTGTCAAGCATCAATTGCATGAACACATACTCACATTAAGCATCATTTACTATGTTCATGCTTTTGATACTCCATCCCATTACGACATCATATTGCACAATGGTAGCATTTGCAACTTCTTGCACAATGAGCTTGATCACATGAATGGATTGTATGCCACGCTCTTTCATTTTGCTACAATTCATGCTCATTGCCACTACCGATTTCATTGGACAGACTCATGCTTAAATGATGGACAACTTGCCCGCTAACCATTGTATTTCCAAGTGTCCCTTGTGTTTGCTCATTTTGCATGACTACCATTCCGACGACATCTTGGAGTATTTTGCTCGCGACGTGACATACACCTCGTCCAATTACAAGTACATCCATGCCTACCGTGTACATGACAATATGGTTTACGATCCGAGGATGGATCTTTCCCAAGGGGGAGGAGATGATGCGGAGCATCCTACGGCTATCTCCATGTACACCGTCATAGCACCTCAAGCCCCAAGTGAACCTACCGGACTTAAGGTGAACCCTCTCCTCTTCGAGATTTACATGAATATCCTTTGGACTTGGTCACTACCTCACCACGGAACATTGTGCATCATTAGGTACAAGGACAACCACCTCCATGAAGCCGGGGAGCATCACCAAGTCCACACGGATATCCAAAGGAGGAGGAGAAGGAACGCGAGGGGCGGAGGACCGAGACCTCCAGGACACGCAACCGCGAGGAGGACCAAGTCCCCTGGACACCCCGGGTGCCCGGCCGCGTCGCCCCCGAGTGCCCGGCCACCACCTGGGCGTCGCCCCAGCCTGGCCCCGGTGCCCGGCCCCAGGGCCCCAGGTACCCGGCCTTTGGCCCAGCCGCCGCCTGGCAGCACCCCGGCTGCCTGGCCCAGCTGCTCGGAACAGCCCTGCCCGCCCGGGTGCCCGGGCCACCAACCCTGGGTGCCCCCGCCCTTCGCCGCCTGCCTGGAGCTACCCCGGGTGCTCGGGCATTGGACCCCCGGGTGCTCGCACCACCTACAGCCGCCCCTCCGGGTGCACTGGCCACTTGACTCCGGGTGCCCGGACCCCTCCGTGTGCCTGCGTGCATTTTTGGGCATTTGACCCTTGTATCCCTCTCTCCCCTCTATTTCGTCCCTAGACTATATATATCCCTCTCCTAGCTCATTTAGAGGATAGCAAAGTAGACGTGAGACATTTGTGAGCTCATCGGATTGTCGAAGTCTACTCCTTCGAAAATGATAATCACCATCTCATCAAAAGACGTGACACCTTTGCTTCTATAAAGTGGTATCAGATTTCTAGGTTGCTCGGTGAGACTTCACACTTTTTCATAGTTAAATCGAGTTTGTTCTTCATACCTACAGTCCATGAAAAAGTCAAAAAAATTAGGGTTAGTTCATCATATCCGAACCAGTCTGAGCCTTTGCATAGTCTTGTCAGTATTTTGCTTTGTTGAATTTTTGATTGCATCGTCGTGTCAAGTTGATGGTCTTAGGGTCTAGTATTTTAGAGTTTTGAGTTCTGGCCATAAGTTGTCACGTCGCCGCCGCAACATCTTCATCGCCCCTGCCATATACCACCACAGATATGTATCCATATACCACCACTGCTACCATATACCACCACCCCTGCCATATACCACTACCGCTACCATATCCTATCAACATATATCCACCACCAATCTGAGTTCTTTTCATATTAGGTTTGTTTTCGAGATCCATCTGTTTTTCGATTCGTGTTTCCTTGCCTGAGTAGGTTTTGAAAAAAAAGTCTGGAGACCCCCGGGCAGTTTTTAGGCCAAAATTTCGGCTGGTGAAAATATTTTCCCTATCCTATTTTTAGGCTTTTCTGAGTCTTTTGATACACGTGCCATTATACTAATTTTTTGTCGCATTTTTTGGTCGTCAATGCCCTGATTTTTGGAAAACAAATAGTGAAAAAATGTTGTGCATATCCTGTTATTTTGACTTGGGAAGAGTTTTGAGACACTCACCGTTATAGTGATTTTTGGCAAAAAAGAATGAGCGCAAAAAAACATAGTGTGCTTTTCCCTCGTTTCCGTGTCGCGTCGTCATTTTGTTAGTGTTCTAGGCTCGCATCTCTAGCACGGTCTAGCCTAGGACCAGCACAGTACTGTCGTTGAGCGTTTATTCAACTTTGCATCTCTGAATTGATTGTTGCTGAACCTTTTTGATACCATATTATAAGCCTTCCCAGCTCCACATACATCTACATCGTGCGTTTGACAGCACCTGGCAATCGCTCTGTCCAAGCTTTGAGAGTTTCGACTATAACGGTTGCCGATCACCACCTGCTGTTTGGTAAGAACTGGTAAAAGGTTGAGATTTGCTTGATGGATTTGTGACACCACCATTTTCTAGTAGTCTATAGGATCATATTCTTGTGTGTTTCTATTGATGTTAACCATAGCAGGATGACAAGCTGATGAGACTGATTGGGAGAACATGACGAACAAGGAGTTGCATGCTAAGTTTTAGCAAATGATGAGTGGCCAGCTGGGAGATGTGCTAAACAGATTTGAAGAGGCCTGGAGAAGATTGATGGCATGGAGAAGACATTCGAAACAAAGCTCGATGGCAAGTTTAATGAACTGCTCACGCGTCTTCCGCAAGCACCACCAGCTGCACCTCAGCAACAACAATAACAACAACATCAATAGAAACAATGTCGCCTTCCAAATCAAGTAGGACGAGCAATGTGTGTTCCCCTTGAACCCGACCAAACTTCTGGTGCTGCTGCACCTACTATTGATGCTTCTGTGGCTGCTGCTATTGCTGAGGAGGAGGACAATTACATGGGCGATTACGAGGATGAGGTTGATCAAAATTAGAACTACGTGCAAGCACCAGTGCCACAACCAGGTCGTCCACATGCAAATAATCGCAATGGTAGGGCTGCACCATCCCCTCAGTTATAAGATCATGACCATCTCTCTAAACTAAAATTGAATATTCCACCATTTGAGGGTATATATGTTCCTGATATATATCTTACTTGGGAGTTAGAAACCGAACAATGTTTTACATGTTTAGAATATCCCGAGGAGAGACGTGTTGCTGCTGCTCTTTGTGCTTTCACTAGTTTTGCTTGTGTGTGGTGGTCTAAACATCGTAAATTATATCTGAATAATATTCCAACTACTCGGGCTGCTTTGAAAACTGCTATGCGTACTCGTTGGGTTCCACCATATTATCAAAGTAAATTACTACAAAAATTACAGCGTTTAAGACAAGGCAAAAAAATTGTAGAAGAATATTATCAGGAATTACAAACTGGCATGATTAGATGTGGTATTGTTGAGGATAATGAAATTGCATGTTTTATGGGTGGCTTAAATAGAGAGATTTAGACCATTCTAGAGTAAAAGGAGTATAATAATATCACTCGTTTATTCCATCTTGCTTGCAAAGCTGAACGTGAAGTGCAGGATCGACATGTATTGGCGTGGACAAACTTTTCTGCAGGTCAACCTTCATCATGGACACCACGTGCATCTTCTGCTTCCACACATTTTGCTGTATCGGCACCTCCGTCAGTTACCACCTCCAGCCGTGATACAAGAAAGCAGGCACAATCACCACTATCTGCCAAGAGCACACCCACCGGGCGTGCATAGAGTTCGTCTTCATCCATGGCATCAACAAGGCACACAAATGATATTATTTGTCGTTGTTGTAAGGGAAGAGGTCATTTTGCGAGGGAATGCAAATCGCAACGTGTCATGATTGCTACTGAGGATGGTGGGTATGAGTCCACTAGTGACTGTGATGAGGAGACTTTGACTCTTATTACACGTGAAGAACACTGTGGAGATGATTCTGAACAATAGACGCATTACATGGCTGCTAACGACGCTGATAGGTATGACTGTTTAGTTGCTGAACGTGTTTTGAGTGTGTAGGTCACACAAGCTGAGCAAAACTAGAGGCACAATTTGTTCCATACAAAGGGAGTTTTGAAGGAACATTCTGTTCGCGTCATCATAAATGGATGGAGCTGCAATAATTTGGCTAGCATGGAGATGGTGGAGAAGTTGTCTCTCACCACAAGACCACATCCACGTCCTTACTACATCCAATGGTTAAACAACAGCGGCAAGGTTAAGGTAACACGTAATGTTCGTGTGCATTTTAGTATAGCTACATATGTTGATTATGTTGATTGTGATGTGGTACCCATGCAAGCATGTTCCTTATTACTTGGTAGACCATGGCAACTTGATAAAAGTTCTGTACACCATGGTAGAAACAATCAGTATACTCTTGTTCATAAGGATAAACATATTACTTTGCTTCCTATGACTCATGATTCAATTTTGAAAGATGATATTCATCAAGCTAGTAAAGCAAAACAAGAGCAAAATAAGAGTGAAAATCAGATTGTGGCAAAAGAATTTGAGCAACAAATGAAACCTAATAACAAACCATCATCTCGTGTTGTATTTGAAATTAAATTGAAAAGTGGATGTTTACTTGCCACCAAATCTGATATTGATGATCTAGATTTCAGCAAATCTATTTGCTATGATTTTGTGTGCAAAGAGGCATTATTTTCACTCGAGGATGTGCCTTCCTCTTTGCCTCCTGCTGTCACTAACATTTTGCAGGAGTTCGCTGACGTCTTTCCACAAGACGTACCATCGGGATTACCACCTATTCGAGGGATTGAGCATCAGATTGACTTAATTACCGGTGCACCAGTAACCAACCGTGCATCATATCGTACCAATCCAGAGGTGATGAAGGAGATTATGCGTCAAGTACAAGAGCTACTAGATAAAAGTTATATACGTGAATCCCTTAGTCCTTGTGTTGTTCCAATTATTCTAGTACCGAAAAAGGATGTTATATCGCGTATGTGTGTTGATTGTAGAGGCATTAATAATATTACTATTTGTTATCGTCATCCTATTCCTAGGCTAGATGATATGCTTGATGAATTAAGTGGCTCTACTATTTTCTCCGAAGTTGATTTGCGTAGTGATACCATCAAATTCGTATGAAATTGGGAGATAAATGGAAAACAACATTTAAAACTAAGTTTGGATTGTATGAGTGGTTAGTCATGCCTTTTGTGTTAACTAATGCACCTAGTACTTTCATTAGAAAAATGAATGAAGCTTTACGTGCTTTCGTTGGACGATTTGTGGTAGTTTACTTTGATGATACATTGATTTATAGTAAATCTTTGGAGGAACATTTGGAAGATTTACGTGATGTTGTTATTGCTCTACGTGATCCACGTTTGTTTGGTAACCTTGGGAAGTGTGCCTTTTGCACCGACCGAGTATCTTTTCTTGGCTATGTTGTTACTCGACAGGGAATTGAGGTTGATAAAGCCAAGATTGAAGCTATTGAGAGTTGGCCGCAGCCCAAAACGGTCACACACGTGAGGAGTTTTCTTAGACTTACTGGTTTCTATAGGCGTTTTGTGGGAGATTTCAGCACCATTTCTGCACCTCTCAATGAGGTTACAAAAAAGGATGTGCCTTTTGTTTGGGGTACGGCACAGGAAGAAGCCTTCACGGTATTGAAAGATAAGTTGACACATGCTCCATTACTACAACTTCCTGATTTTAATAAGACTTTTGAGCTTGAATGTGATGCTAGTGGAATTGGATTAGGAGGTGTGTTATTACAAGATTGTAAACCTGTTGCATACTTTTCTGAAAAATTGAGTGGGCCTAGTCTGAACTATTCTACTTATGACAAGGAATTATATGCTCTTCTTCGGACTTTGGAAACATGGCAACATTATTTATGGCCCAAAGACTTTGTTGCACATTCTGATCATGAATCTTTGAAGCATATTAAAAGTAAAGCTAAATTGAACCGTAAACATGCTAAATGGGTTGAATTCATTGAGAATTTCCCTTATGTCATTAAACACAAGAAGGCTAAAGAAAATGCTATTGCTAATGCATTGTCTCGTCATTATACTATGCTTTCACAACTTGACTTTAAAATATTTGGTTTGAAGACCATCAAAGATTAATATGTGCCTGATGCTGAATTTAAAAATGTATTGCAAAATTGTAAAGAATGGAGAACATCGAACAAGTTTGTCGTTAATGATGGATTTGTGTTTCGTGCTAACAAGATATGCATTCCAGCTAGCTCTGTTCGTCTTTTGTTGTTGCAGGAGGCGCATGGAGGATGATTAATGGGACACTTTGGCGTGAAGAAGACGGAGGATGTACTTGCTACACATTTCTTTTGGCCAAAGATGAGACGGGATATTGAGCGTTTTGTTGCTCGCTGCACTACATGTCAAAAAGCTAAGTCTCGACTCAATCCTCATGGTTTATATATGCCCTTGACTGTACCTAGTGTTCCTTGGAAAGATATATCTATGGACTTTTCTTTGGGTTTACCTCGAATAAAGAAGGGAGGGATAGCATATTTGTTGTCGTGGATAGATTTTTGAAAATGGCACACTTCATACCATGTCATAAAAGCGATGATGCTGCTAATGTTGCTGATTCGTTTTTCATGAAATTATTCGCTTGCATGGTGTGCCAAATACTATTGTTTCAGATCATGATACTAAATGTCTTAGCCACTTTTGGAGATGTTTATGGGCTAAGTTGGGGACTAAACTGCTTTTTAATACTGCATGTCACCCACAAATTGATGGACAAACTGTAGTTAACTTTGTCTGCTATACTTAGGGTTGTTTTGAAGAATAACAAGAAAATGTGGGAAGAATGCTTGCCTTATATTGAATTTGTTTATAATCGTTCGCTGCATTCTACTACTAAGATGTGCCATTTTCAAATTGTGTATGGTTTTTTACCTCATGCACTTGTTGGTTTGTTGCCTCTTCCATCTTCGGGAAAGGTTAATTTTGATGCTAAACAACGTGCTGAAATGATCTTAAAAATACATGAGTAAACTAAAGAAAATATTGAGCGCATGAATGCTAAATATAAACTTGCTGGGGATAAGGGTAAAAAACGTGTTGTCTTTGCACCTGGAGATTTGGTTTGGTTACGTAAGGATAGGTTTCCTAATTTGCGCTAGTCAAAGCTAATGCCACGTGTTGATGGTCCTTTTAAGGTGTTAGAGAAAATAAATGATGATGCATATAAACTTGAGCTGCCTGCAGATTTTGGGGTGAGTTCGACTTTTAACATTGCAGATTTGAAGCCTTATTTGGGTGAGGATGATTAGATTCCGTCGAGGACGACTACGTGTCAACAAGCGGAGGATGATGAGGACATCAATACCATTGTTACACCCACAACCCATGTCGTTCTACATACTGGGCCAATTACTAGAGCTCGTGCACGCCAATTAAATTACCAGGTACTTTTGTTTCTTGGTAATGATTCTAATGTTCATGAGAATATAATGCTGCCTAAATTGGATACATTTATTTTGCTTACGAATGAAGGGCCTAGCTTGGACAAGAAGGATGGACATTGGAGCGAGACCAAGCATGGAGATGAGGGCATGCGCAAGGGAAACAAGAACAGAGGTTCAATGGTGATTTTAGGACTCCGAAGCCACCCTAATGAGTGCATAAAGGCTTGGACAAAATATACAAGATGCTACTTCATAAATTTTGTCTAGAGACTATTATAGGTGCTGCGTCACCTTATTATTGGGTCAAACTCATGTAATTTTCAAATACTTTAGTATAGACTGTTTTAGAGTCCGTGTGTGTGAGGAAACAGAGTTTGTGTTGGTTTCGGACCCCTCCTCCAAGGGGTCATGAAATTCCCCCCTACTCATCCATATATAAAGCCCTTAGGGCATCGTTTAGACATTGGGGTTTTGTTTAGATTAAAGTTCGCCATAGCTGCAACTTCGCGTACTTCGTTTGTGTTCAACGACCAGACAAAGGCGTCACAGAACTCCACGTTGATCAATAAAGCTTTCCTCTTATATTCGCAATATCCAGAATGCAATCTCAGTTTCTTACTTATTTTTCGTTTGCTTGCAGAAAATAGACCCTCGTGGTCAGGTTGATCGTACTCCGGCGTGGTCAATAATCTCTCGAAGTTGGTTTAGCGATTGCTAAGGTGCGACGTCTATGCACGTTCGTAGTCGGATCGTCAAAGTCTACTTCTCCGAAAACGATAATCACCATCTGATCGAAAGACGTGACACCTTTGCCTCTATCACTTCGGCTTGGATCCCTTCGGTCTACGTTATTCTTCATCGGCGGTGGTTGTTGTTCTGGTGAACTGGTCCTAGGGGGTCTTAGCACGACGACTTCCTGACCGTCTACTATAACAAGTTGTGCATGACTCCAGTGAGGAAGAAGCGATGACGGCGGCGCGCCTTCTGCTCGCCTCGGTGTTTGTACTTGTCGATAGGTGGTTTATGGATCTAAATATAATTATTTTGATATTCGTTGTACTACTATGATTGAAAATAAAAAAATTCGAAGGTTTTTTCAAGGATTGACTTTTTAGATCGATATCGCCTACACATAAGCTATTGTAAAGCAATATGTGTTGCACGGTTGAGATCGATCAGAAGAAGTAAGGCGAACAATATCTCAGCGGGCAAATTTGATAATTTTGACCTGTTGGCGTAATCAATTCACGGAATGAACTGTCTGCGAAACTATTTCACAACCATGACCTTTTTGTGTAGCGCCTGCCTCAGTGGCGCTGCACCCTACTATGCAGCGCCTGGCTCAGGGGCGTTGCACGCCTGTCCATCGTGGCAGCCTCCTGTGTAGCGCCTGCCTCGGAGCGTGCAACGCCCCTGAGCCAGGCGCTGCACAGTAGGGTTGCAGCGCCTCTGAGGCAGGCGCTACACAAAAAGGTCATGGCTGTGAAATAGTTTCGCAGACAGTTCATTTCGTGAATTGATTACGCCAACAGGCCAAAATTGTCAAATTTGCCATCTCAGCAAGTTGTGATCAGAATTGGATCAGATGGCTCGGCTCGGCTTTCGAAGCCGCCTGGAAGGAGCAAGTGGCTAGCCGAGCCCTGTGCGGCGTGGCGTGTTGGGGCTTGGTGCGTGGAGAGCGAGCGATGCTGGCCCATGCTGGAAGTGCGAACACGTGGTGCCGAGGCACGATGGTCAAGCCAGGCTTCTCGGGAACGCGTACAACGTTGAAGCCGTAGTTAGATTCGTTTTGGAAAAGGAGGGACCGAGTCCCGAAGGATTCTTGTCTCTGTGGCGAATATGTGCATGTGCGGTTTAAATGCTGGTGCATGCTGTTAGAAGGGAGAGAGAGGTTTGGTGGAATAGTTGTTGTATTGCTTGAGCCTCGTGGGCATATATATAGGAGTACAATGATCTACTTGGAGTACAAGACAAGCCAGAACAAATCCTAGTCTATCTCTTCTTTCCTAATAAACATTATACTCAACATCCCCCCGCAGTCACAACGGTAGCGACGCAGACGGTAAGACTGAAGAAGAATCCGAAGGCAAGCCGACGGACACCCCCCCACAGTCGGAACGGTCGACGCATCGCGGAGTCGTGGCTGGCGTGGAAACCAACGAGGTTACTCAAGCAGGCGGTAGCCCTTTGTGCCGTTTGTCGATGTAGCCTAGAGCGTAGGCGGTGTAGCCGTAGTCGAGGTAGCCGTGCAAAGAATGCCGTGGTCGATGTCGAGTCGGGGTAGCCGGTGTCGAGGAAGTCGCCGTGGGGCCGCGGGCGCAAGGGTGCGCCGAGTTAGCATGGGCGTTGTGATGTCGAAGTAGTGGTGCGCCGGGAAGAAGATGTTGTTGAGGACGCATCGCGGCGGGTTTGCAAAGCCCGGGGACACATCGTAGACGAAGGCACGCACCGGTGTTGCCAGCACCGAGCATGCGTAGACGGACGAAGATGAAGTTGACGAAGCGCCGACCAGGCTTGCCAGGCCCGGGGACACGTCGTGGATGAAAGCACGCATCGGTGTTGCCAGCATCGGGCATGCGTAGACAAGGGACCTGCACGAGCTGTACGCCATGTCGGAGAAGTCGAAGGGGCCAGCAGAGAGGAACTCGACGACGGTTGCGGCGTCCATCGGCGCGGGGCCGACGTCACCAACGGTGGTCGGAGTAGACGAAGTGGTCGGGGTAGATGACGGCGACGCTGGCGATGGGCTGATGCTTGGACGAAGACGAAGCGGGTGGACGGGCGACGACGGCGGCTACAAAGGTAGCGGCGGCGGCGGCCTGACGGCGGCGGCGGCGGCTAGGTTAGGTTTGCGGCGGCGATGCTCGAAGTAGGCGAAGAACCCTGACAGCGCGACGAAGACCGGCGCGGACGGTGGCGTTCCCGCGCCAAGGGAGGCGGCGCGGTGTATACCACGGGAGGTTGACGCGCAGTGACGACGGAGTGGACCGCGGGCCGCGACGCTACGGCCCGAAGGGGCGACGCAGCGGCGGCAGGCGGGTCGGGGCGACGGCAGAAAGACCTCGGGGCGGCGGCGGGGACCGCGGGCCGCGACGCTGCGGCCCGAAGGGGCGACACAACGGCGGTTCGTGAGTCGGTGCAACCGCGGGGACGGCCTCGGGGCGGTGGCGGGGACCGCGTATCGCAGCACTACGGCCCGAAGGGGCGACGCAGCGGCGAACCACGAGTCGATGCACCCGCAAGGAGAACCACGGGGGCGGCGACGCTGCGGCCCGATGGGGCGACGCAGCGGCAGCCCGATGCTTGATCGGCGGAGAGGCGCGCAGTGCTCGGGACGATCTTCACGGCACCTGCGGAGGCGCGCGTGACCGACGGACCAGGTCGATCGCGCGGCGTAGATGAGGCGGATCGCGGCGGCGAGCGGGTGATCAAGCCGATCGCGCGCGAGGTCGGGGACGCCGCTTGATGGAGGCGTGGTGGCGGCGGAGTCCTGGATGAGGCCGACGACGGCGGACGGCGTGGGACGTCAGCGCAGGCACCCGGGCTGCCAAAGTAGCGCCGGCGCCTGGGCAGCGAGGCCCAAGCGACCAACGGAGTAGCGGCGCCCGGGTTGTGGCAGCCGACGAGCCTGATGCAGCCGAGGACGAGGCCGGCGAGGTAGACCGCTGAGCCACCGTGCAGACGCGGCGGAGACGGGTGACGTGGATCGATGGGCGAGCCGGCGCGCGAGCGACGGCTATGATTGACCGTCGCATGGCGCGAGGCCGCCGGGTCGGTGATGCAGGTGTACCGGTCAGAGCAGGGCGGTGACGGCCGGCGCAGGGCGACGGGCGGACCGGCGCGCGGACGACGGCTGGCCCAAACGGGCCGCCTCGGCGCGCGTGGCCGCCGGGTCGGAGGAGAGGCCGGCAGGTCGCGCCAGGGTCGGAGTAGAGGCGCACGAGGTCGACGGCGGCGGCGGGCGACGCAAACCGATCTTAGATCGTAAAACCAAAAAGTAAACGCCGATCAAAGCGACTGGCGAGAGAGAGAAAAACCCGAGCAAGGGCTCGGGAACAAGACTCTCTAGGGCAGCCGGCCAACACGGCCGGCGGACGAACCCTAGGTACGGGCGGCGCGGCCCCCGACGGCGGTCATGGAGGCCGACCGCCCCGGGGGCGGCGCGCCGGTGCGGAAGCGGTGGCGGCTAGGTTTTAGGATCGACTTGCGATAGATACCATGTTAGAAGGGAGAGAGAGGTTTGGTGGAATAGTTGTTGTATTGCTTGAGCCTCGTGGGCATATATATAGAAGTACAATGATCTATTTGGAGTACAACACAAGACAGAACAAATCCTAGTCTATCTCTTCTTTCCTAATAAACATTATACTCAACACATGCAAGACGTACTCACGTACGAGAGACGAGGCAAGGCAGCGGATCAGATTTGTGGGTGAGAAAAGTCTATCGAGGTCATGGCAAGGCAAAGCTAGCATTGGAAGTTTTGTGCAATGAACCACCACGTGAAGGCCAAATATTTTATTTCTTTTGATTTTGCCAGTAGTACGCAAAGGTTTTGTCCGTGGACATCACATGGAAAGCTCGAGATATGGTTGAAAGATTGTTGGCACAATAGAGATGCTCGAAGGTGTTGGAGGAAGTCATGCCAGCTAAGATGAAATTATCATGTGATGGATGGAAATTCACGGAAGATAATTTGAGAGCCTAGAGCGTGTCTTGTAGCCGGACATATTCGGTCGGGTCAGACTTGTCCATCCGACGGATCGACGGAAGTCAATTGGTACAGAAGACGGTGGTGGGATCAGCGACGACAATGTAGGAGCGTAATGCTAATGGTGACTGACTTATGGGCGTGGAAACACGTGGAACATGCACAGGGGCTTGTGTGACTTTGACAACACTATATCGCGGGTTGATTCAAGACCGTGCAAATGAGAGCTTCGAGTGGAGATGGAGTCTGGAAGACTTCACTCGGTGCTGACTAAGGGACTACGGCGTAGGAGCTCAGAGAGTTGAAGCATGTTCAATGGGAAAAAGGTGAGAGGCACATAGTTCAGACTGGAGCTCGGTGGTCCGATAAAAATGTGAAACTCATCATCGGTCGGCGATGATCGTTGGTACTCTGCAGTGAGGGTTGAGAGGTGTGGGTTCGTGGCCCTTGAAGCTCGACCGGGACAGTAGAGGCTCGACGTTGTGATAATGCCGAGGCGTGCGACGTGCACGGGGCATGGAGACGGATCAGGCCTCTGGTGGTCATACATGTGGTGAGACAATTACGAATTTGACTCGGGATGACTACAAGCAACGGTGAAATTCTTTGAAGTTTCAGACAAAGGGTCGAGGAAGAGCGGTGATGTTGAGTTCAGGTAACTCTTATTATGTGGCATCCAATATGTGAGTTGTTCATTTTCACACAAAGTAACGATCAACTGTGATGGCATTAAACGAATACTCTAAAATTTGAAAGCACGCACTAGAGTAAAGAGACTCAATTCTGTTTGGACGTTGACTATGATCAGAAAAAATGAGACTACAAGTTGCAGGTGGAGTCATATGAATTCTTTGGAGTAGTAGCGGTACTCAAAGTATAAGCTAAGTCCAATGTACATGAAAGTTTGACACATGAATGAATGGCTGATGCTACACGTCATCAGGATGATCTCTGCCAAAGATCAGTCGGGTACACAGCCGTTCGATCTGTCCAAATGGATCCGGCTTACCTGCTCCCTTCCCATGCTCCCATCTGTGCTACCACTTCATCCTACAGCTGTCTTTTTCCCTTTTTTTTCTTTCTAATCTAATCAGCTTCCTCCTAATTTCAAGGAGTGAGGCCGGGCCTTATTTTGTTCCATTCAAATCAAGCCACGAACGAGGGAGCGCGGATGGACGCACGCGCGGGGAGCAGTCAAGCCTCGTCCGTCCAAATCGGACATCTCTGGCAGCTAGCTTTAATGAGCAGCACGCAACAAGCGCTCTGGTGTGCACCGAGGTCGCATGATTCGATTTGACGCACGATCCAAAAGCCTACTGCACACAACGTGGTCCCATGAACCAATTTGGGGGTGTTTGGTTCCAGGGACTTTTTGTGTTGGGACTAGAAAAGTCCCTAGCAAACCAAACAAGATGGGACTTTTTGCTAAAAGTCCTTAGAAGTACCTCCTTGAGAGTCTTTTTCAAAGAATCTCAGGGACTAAAAAAGGTCCTAGGACTAGAGAATCAAACACCACCTTAATATGCCATATTTTAGGCACTGTAGTTTTGCTTCCCTAGCTGAGTTTTTTTCACCGTACCGGTCCAAGTCTACTCCACTCATGTGAACCCATGAACCAGTATGCCATCTTTTAGCAACTGTGTAGTCAGATCTTTTTACCTAAGCTAGCGGCAAACAAGGCACAAAGTGCACCATGCCTATTTCACATGCAAGGTTAGATTAGCCTACCAAATATATTTTTAACTAGCGCAACAATAAATAAATGTTGGGAAATTATTATTACCGGTAGCGGCAACAAGTTTTGTACCGTCCTTTGTGGCATGATGGTACAAGTACAACTTTGCCGCAACAAAAACATAAGTGGCTGAGCTTGCAGCGTCACACGACCAACTTGCAAATGTTTGAGCGTTCGACCACAACACCACCGGTGTTGTAGCTTCGGGTGCTGCGAGAGGGCACCAGTTACTGCAAGGCGTCGCTGGAAGCGGTCGGTGATGCTTCAAGACGGCGCCCAAGGACGGTGTGCTCCTGCTAGGTCGCTATGTTGTTATGCAACATGAGGCCACCCCAGTTCACAACACCACCACCTCCAGCAAGGTCGCCGATGTATTGGAGTGGCAACTTGGGCGATACTGTGCGGCGACGACTGCAAGAGATGTCGCGACTACAACGTGGGACATGTTGCGATGGCTGGGACGTCAATGATGTTCCGATAGCAACATGGGTGATACTGTGCGGCGATGACTGCAAGAGATGTTGAGACTACAACCGTGGGACATGTTGTGATGGCTGAGATGCCAATGATGTTCCGATCGCAACGTGGGCGATATTGTGTGGCGACGACTGCAAGAGATGTCGCGACGGCTGGGACGTCAATGATGTTCCGATCGCAACATGGGCGATATTGTGCGCCGACAGCTGGACGTCAATGATGTTGTGATCGCAACATGGGTGATATTGTGCAGCGACGGCTGGGACGTCAGTGATGTTGCGATCGCAACACTGGTGTTGTTGTGCGATGACGGTTGTAACTTGGGAGAGGTTGTTATTGCAACATGGGACATGATGCGATTGTTGCAACATTGGTGATGGTGTGCGGCAATGGCTTCAACTTGGGAGAGATTGCAATCGCACGCGCGGGCCTCGTCCTGATCTCAAGGCCCAGCGCGTCAGCCTCCCCTGCCATCTCACCGACCTGGGCCTCAGCCCGTGGTGAGCAGCCCAAATCCATCAGTTTCGGCCCGCTTCGTTTTTTTCGGTTTTGGACGTTTTGCTAATTTCTAGAAAACTACAGTTTTACAAAAAAGATCCTCAACATCATGCATTTAATAACTCCACAACCGGGCATTATATGTAAAAACTTTATATATGAAAATTGCTTAGAATTTTGTGTAGATTAATAATTTCTAACTTTCATCCATGTTTAAAATGATTAACTTGTTGTTTGTTTAAATTTGTGTAAATAACTTGCTAAAATGGTTTAATTCATAACTAAATAACCGTAGCTCCAAATTTAATAAACTTCATATGTAAATAGAGTGAAAAATGTGTAGAATAACATGGTGCACTTTGTTTTGCTGTTTAACAACATTAAAATATGGTAATAGGCAGAACAGTACCAAATTCAAAATATGCACATGGGGATTTTCCAGAATTATTGTTTATTGTTTCCGGACCTATTTAAATTGCCTGGATAGGTAGTTTAATTGTGCTTCACCCCTTGATATGTTAATCAATATTTAATATTGTTGTGTATATGAATGAGAGTGAACTAAATAATTGGATGTGGTGTTTTGTCAATATGCAACTCGTTGCATATTGAGCTCCACTTAAATTATAGTGTTGTTTGCTGCATTTTGCCATGCCATGCATATTTAAAACATGACATGCATCTTACTTGTTTGTGCATCATATGCTATGTTTATGCTTGTGTGTTTACCATGTTGTTTGCTTCTTTCCGGTTGCTTCTCTCGTTAGCTTCGGTTTCGTTCCGGAGTTGTGAGGATTCGTTCGACTACGTCTGTTTGTCTTCTACGCGGACTCGTTCTTCTTCCTTGCGAGATCTCAGTCAAGATGATCATTCATTGATATCACCTATATTGTTGCTATGCTAGGTGCCTCGCTCTATTGCTTTGTCATGATACCTATCCTTTTGCATGTCAGCCCCCACCTTGCCATGAAGCCTCTAACTACCCACCTAGCAAACCATTGTTTGGCTAAGTTACGCTTTTGCTCAAGCCCCCCTCTTATAGTGTTGCTAGTTGCAGGTGAAGATGAAGTTTGCTCCATTTGGATTGGGGTTTTGGGAATAACACAATATCTATTATTTACATTAGTGCACCTATATACTTGGCAATGGGTGAAAGGCTTGGCCTTTTGCTCGGTGTATTGTTCCACTCATGCCGCCTTAAGAACCGATAAACCGGTGTTATCTTCCTTGATTTTGCGTTCCTAACGCGGTTGGGTATATGGGGACCCCTTGATAGTTCGCTTTGAATAAAACTCCTCCAGCAAGGCCCAACTTTGGTTTTGCCATTTGCCTAATAACTAAAAAGTTGCATAGGGACCGGCTAGCACCCGAGGACTTAATCAACCCCCGGGCCAGTGCTCCTCATGAGTGTTGGTCCAACCCAGAGTCATTTGCGGTACCGCCCCTTGGCAACTTGGGGTATTTTGGTAACTATATGATGTGCTCATCCGACCGTGGCCTGAGACGAGATACGTGCGGCTCCTATCAGGGTGTCGGCACGTCGGGAGGTCTTGCTGGACTTGTTTTACCATTGTCGAAATATCTTGTACACCGGGATTCCGAGTCTGATCAGGTAGTCCCTGAGAAAAGGGGGTTTTATCTCTGTTGATCGCGAGAGCTTGTGATGGGCTAAGTTGGGACAACCCTGCAGGGTTATAATCTTTCGAAAGCTGTGTCGGCGGTTTTGTGGCGGATTGGAATTTATTAATATCCGGTTGTAGACAACTTGACACAAAACCTCAAACATAATACACTACCGTGTGAGTAGTCGTGATGGTCTCTTTTCGAGGGAGTTCGGGAAGAGAACACGGCTGGGTTATGGATGACTCGTAGGTAGATAGGATCATCTAGTGATCATGATTAGTTCACGACCGATGGCTTTCACTTCTCTTCTCGCTCTGATGATACGTAAGCTAGCCACCTCATCTACGCTTAGTGCTTGCAGCAGCCACTTATACACTTTCTCCTTACCCAAAGGCTTTGATAGTTTTGATACCCGGGAATGGGATTGATGAGTCCTCGTGACTCACAGTTTACTACAAACACGGGTGCAGGTACAACCGAGTATGATTCAGTTGATGGCCAGGAACTCAAGTGGGAGTTCGATGAGGAACGTGGGCGTATGTACGTGACGTTTCCCGACGATCAGTAGTGGTGTGATAGCCTGGCTTATTAGGGATGATAGACTACTCATATCAATAAGGAATTCCTTCTTTCCCGGAAGCCCATTCTGATAGAACTCCAAAGTTAAGCGTATTCAGCTTGGAGTAATTTCGGCATGGGTGACCGACCGGGAAGTTGCTCCCGGGTGTGCACGAGTGACGACAAAGTGCGCATAAAAGACTAGTATTGATATGTGGGGCCAGTCTAGATCCCGCCAGGAGTAACGACCACCTGCTGGTGTGTCCGGGGCGTTACAAGTTGGTATCAGAGCTGTACTGAGAGTTCGATGAAGAGCGTGGACGTTACTATGTGTCTTATCCCGACGATCAGTAGTGGTTCTTACTAGGAGGATCCGGACTTGTGTTATTTATGGTATCTTTCGTTTGGATTTCGTCTGTAGTCGGACTCTAATGTTATTTGGATGATGTATGTTATTGTATTTCATTGTGTGACGTCACGAGTGTAAGCCAACTACCACTTTACACTTTCATCCCTGATTTTTACATGAGTTGTGCAAACATACCATACTTGAGACCATTCTAGTATGCGTTTATATCCTTAAGTCGTGCCTCGACACGTGGGGGACATAGCCGCATACTGGGCATTACAAGTTGGTATCAGAGCCGACCCTCGCGGTTACATGGATGTTTGCGGAGAGGTGCTCGGTCATATTGTTCATGAAGTTTGTGACCCGTCGTGGCACACAGCATGGTAGATGTATCGGACTGGATGCACAGACGGTTGTGCCAAGAGGGAACGTTCCTGTGGCCCGACAAGGACGTCGGTTCCTCTGAGTGAGGGTGTATGTGATAGCCTGGCTTATTATGGATGATAGACTACCCATGTCAATAAGGAATTCCTTTTTTCCGGAAGCCCATTCTGATAGAACTCCAAAGTTAAGCGTGCTCAGCTTGGAGTAATTTCAGGATGGGTGACCGACCGGGAAGTTTCTCCCGGGTGTGCACGAGTGAGGATAAAGTGCACAGAAAAGACTAGTATTGATATGTGGGGCCAGTCTAAATCCCGCCAGGAGTAACGACCACCGGCGGGTGTGTCCGGAGCGTTACAAGTGGTTCCTACAAGGGCCGATCGGGCATAGTGGGTGGTTATCTTCTTTTCATTTGGATTTGTCCGTAGTCGGACCCTGATTGTACTTGGATGAATGTATGACTTATTTATGTGTTGTGTGAAGTGGCGATTGTAAGCCAACTATGCATTTTTTTTCTTTGTTCTTGTGCATGGGAATGTGTGGAGATAACCTTCTTGCGATCATACCAAAATGCAATTATGCCTATAAGTCGTGCATCGACGCGTAGGAGATATAGTCACATCTTGGGCGTTACAAAATGGCTGACATGTCCATATCAGACTGTCGCACAGAGCTTTCACTGGCTTTGAAGGCATCCATGCGTCAACGGACCGAAAATATAGATATTGCATTTATGGAGTATATTACATGGACCATAATTGCATTTATGGAGTATATCACAAGAAAACATCAATAAAATATAAACGACAAAATTCTAAAGTATGTTACATTTATGTAACACGGCGAGCCGAACACTTAGGGCATGTTTGAGTAGTAAAGTATTTTTAAAATATTTTAAGAATACTGCAGTTTTTCTAAATACCATAGTTTTAATTACTATGGACTGTTTGGTTGTCAGTAAAAAATGTGGAATTAAAACTACAGTATTATCAAAACTACAGTATTTTCTCTGTCAAAAAAAAGAAGCCTCGACCTCTTTTTGTTAACAGAACACGCAAAAGAAACGCTAGATGTTACCTTTTTGTCCCTGACGAGTGCTGGGCGCCGGCGCGCCGGCCCAAATTTGGGCCGGTCGGTCGCTAGTCGCACGATCCGCCGTTCCTTCTTCATCCTTCTCTCGCACATCTCTCGGGAGAAAAAAAAAGGGCGCTCTCGACAGCACGCCGCACCCTCCGCATCTTGCACGCCCGCACCCCCCGTCACAGCTTGCCATCTTCGCCAGTTGCAGCTCGTCGGCCTCGTATCTCGCCGCCAGAAAAAAGATCGATTCAGCTCTCCCGTAGTTCTCGTCCCATCGATGATTGTAGCAAAAAAATTGATAGATGTAGCTATCCGCGTTGCCGGTTCCAACAAAACCCGGCGATGCAACTCCCCTATTATGGTTCCAGCAAAAACCAATGATGCATCTCCCCGTCATTCTGGTCCCATCACAGGTTCTAGCAAAAAGAAATTGCCGGTTGCAGCAAAATCGACACATGGTTCCAGCAAGAATCGTGATATGGTGGTAGCAAATTTTGAGGCTGGTTCCGGCAAAAATTAAAAATGATGGAAGCAAACATGCAGAAACTTGGAAAATGTTCCAACAATCGAAACACCAGAGGTAGCAAAAATTGAAGTGGTTCCAGCAAAACAGAACACCACTGGAAACAAAAATCCAAAAATTGGTTGTTTCTTCCAGCAAAAGAAAAAATATCTGGTTGTAGCAAAAAATGAATCTAGTTCCAGCAAACTAGAACACCAGTGGTAGCAAAAACTGGCATCGGTTCCAGCAAAATCAAGAGCGCCGGTGATAGCAACTTTTTTTTAGCAAAAAACAGTAAAATTGGGACGAAACCAAAAAACATTGGTAGTAGCAATTTAGGGTGTTGGTCCCAACTTCTCGCTACTGTAGTTGTAGCACTTAGCTGGGGGCGTTCTCGCCATCTTGCTGGTTGCAGACCGCCTCGTCGGTGCAGCTGGGCATCGGCGGCTAGCAGCAGCGGTCGTCGTCATTCTCAACGCTTGCCTCTGCTGCTTGTAGGCCCAGCAGATGTGGTTTGCAGCTCCCCTTGCACAGCACCTCAACGCCTCATACTCCAGCCCGTGAGGAAGCAGCTTCACCTGGACGCAGTGGCAGCGGCGGCCACCGCAGCGAACATCGGCCGGCGATGGAAGTGGGGCTTGCGCGGAGGGGTGCGGAGAGGAGGAGAGCAAGATGAATGGGGAGATTGTGATAGCCTGGCTTAATAGAGATGATAAACTACTCATATCAATAAGGAATTCCTTCTTTTCCGGGAGCCCATTCGGATAGAACTCCAAAGCTAAGCGTGCTCAGCTTGGAGTAGTTTCAGGATGGGTGACCGACCGGGAAGTTGGTCCCGGGTGCGCATGAGTGAGGACAAAGTGCGCAGAAAAGACTAGTATTGATCTGTGGGACCAGTCTAGATCCCGCCAGGAGTAACGACCACCGGCCGGTGTGACCGGTGCGTTACAAGTTGGTATCAGAGCCGACCCTCGCGGTTACACGGATGTTTGCAGACAGTTTGCGGTCATGTTGTGGATGACGTTTGTGACCCGTCGTGGCACACGGCATGGCACATGTGTTGTACTGGAAGCATAGACGTTTATGCCAAGAGGGAATGTTCCTCTAAGTGGGGATGTATGTGATAGCTTGGCTTAATAGGGATGATAGACTACTCATATCAATAAGGAATTCCTTCTTTTCCGGGAGCCCATTCGGATGGAACTCCAAAGTTAAGCGTGCTTAGCTTGGAGTAGTTTCAGGATGGGTGACCGGCCGGGAAGTTGGTCCCGGGTGCGCATGAGTGAGGACAAAGTATGCAGAAAAGACTAATATTGATCTGTGGGCCAGTCTAGATCCCGTCAGGAGTAACGATCACTCACGGATGTGTTCAGGGCGTTACAGAGATGGTGTGGCCGAGGGCTCTCGCTGGAGACGGAACGGAGGAAGGGAAAGGGATGGGATTGGATTGGATAAAGGATGAAGATGCACTACGTTTGTGGATAAAAAAGAGAAGCCGTGGAAAAGATAAGGTTCGTGGGCCTGCAGTGGACACGCGTGAGGGAGAAGACCGGCAGAGCACTCGGTCGGTCGTCCGTTCTGAAACGTTTCCCTTTTCTCCCTCAAGTAGCAGCCATTGTGTTGTCTCTGAAGATTATCTCAGTCGGAGACGAACCAAGAGACGAGAAAGGAGAGAACAATGTGAGGATGCTGATCTTCATCCTCTTGCCTCTCCGCGCCGGCCGCCGGCCTTACGGCCGCGTCGTTTCTCATCCTACTACACAGTGCCCGCCGGTAGCGACAGTGTTGTTGTCATGGTTGTGAAGTTGGGCGTCACGCTGCCGTTGGACTAGCACGCAAGATCCAATCCACTACAACATAGAAAGGTTGCAGCAGGTTGTGGACTAGCCTACGCGCGACCATATGGGCAGCTCTGCATCGTGTTTTGTTTTTAACAGGGAAGGGGCTCGAAGGCCCCGGAAGCTGCATTAAGTCAGAGCGGTGACAGTACAAGTTACATGGAGGACCCTTACAATACATAGAATTACAACCAAGTCCTCTAGTTTAGCAAACAAGACCCTACAGTAAAAATAGGAAAAGCAATCCGGTCCTGAGTCACCACCGTCGCGTCGTCGCCACCGGTCACGGCCAGGGGACAATTGACGACCATGGCCAGCAGCTCCGGCGCCGGGACTACGCCACTTGGGACGAAGCAGCCGAAGAGCGCCGCGCTTCTGGTGCAGAAAATGTTGGAATTTACTAGTATTTACTAGTCCAAATAAATTCAGAAATTCTCATTGACACATTATTATTTTGTTAATTGGGAAAATTAATGAGTCATTGATTAATTAGTAACGGTCGTGTTTATTGGGGCTGTTTCTATTTCATTAACAGACGCGGTTATTGCGACCGTTTCTGACTCATTAACAAACGCGTTTATTGTTACTGTTTTTATTTCATAAATGGACGTGTTAAGTACGACAGTTTCTAAATCATAAACGGACGCGTTCATAGCGGCTGCTTTGACTCCCAACATACACTATATAAACCCGTACCAAGCCAGCCTTGGGGGCAGGTTGTGTTCGTATGGTTTCTCACCGTTCCAAAATATTGCGCCGCCACTCAAGCCTTCTCCATCCCTCCTTCCGGCGTGCACCATAAGAAGGGACAGCAGGCCTCCAGAACCCCGCCTCTTGCGATCCTATACGGGAGAGGGGCGAACAGGTTTTTGGGGAGAGCTCTCGCTCGACTGCTGACAGCGATCACTTCCCCAACGACGACTTCTTCCCCGACATCGGCAACCTCTTCCTCGACGACGACATGGCCCAGACCGGGGACAACACAGCCGCTACTACAGCTGCTGCAACGTATGCATCTCTCTCTCATCTGTATCAGATCTCGCTACAATTTCTATGTCTAGTACTTGCCGTAGATTGGATCTGTTTCCCCATTGTACTAGATATTTGCTTGCTCGCTTTAGTAGCTTCTGTCATGATTAATTTTATGATATTTCGGATTAAACCATATGATGAATTGCTAATATATTCAACAATCCAAAAACCTGATTATAGGCAATTTGCTACACCTGCTTTTCTTACGTCGACAAAGCCCGATCGGTTCAAGGGTGTGAACTATAAGAGGTGGCGCACGAGAGCAGTGTTGTGGTTTCAATCCATGAACTGCTATGCGGCCACCAAGGGCATGCCTGAGGGCGATCTTGAACCTGCACAGCGGGAAGCCTTTGAAAGGGTTGATATTATGTTTAAGACAGCCCTCCTCGGTATTATTGATGATTCCATTGTGGATCCTTATATGTCGTTTGATAATGGCAAGGACATGTGGGCCGCGCTCGAGGCCAAGTTTGGGGTCTCGGGCGCTGGTAGCGAGTTGTACGTCATGGAGCAATTATATGACTACAAGATGACTGATGAGCGTTCTGTTGTTCAACAGGCTCATGAGATACAGTCACTCGCTAAGGAACTTGAGCACTTTAAGTGTAATTTACCGGACAAATTTGTGGCCGGTGGCATCATTGCCAAGCTTCCACCTTCGTGGGGCACCTTTGCTACTTCTCTGAAACACAAGAGACAGGAGTTTTCCATTTTGGACCTCATCGGATCTCTTGATGTGGAAGAGAAGGCGAGAGCAAAGGATACACGTGCTCGGGTTGCTGAGGTAGGTTCTGCTGCGCACATGGTGCAGAAGAAAAACTACCAGCCCAACAAGCCTAAATATAACAAGAAGAAATACGAGGGTAAAGGCAAGCCTCACAACAAGTTTAAGCCATCGTCCTCTACCAACTTTAAGAAGAAGAAGGGATCATGTCACGTTTGTGGCGACCTGAGCCATTGGGCTCCGAGATGCCCCAAACGGCATGAGCTGCAGCAGCTGGAGAATAGCGGCAAGACCGCTAATGTTGTCATGGCTGACACCGAGATGAAGGATATTGGGTACGGTATAATTCCTACCATTCTTTCAATTTGTCATTCTCCTGATTAGTTGATTGACACAGGTGCCAATGTACATGTTGATGCCTCCATGTTCTCTTCTTACCAGGTCACAGGGACTTCCCCCGTGCTGATGGGGAACGGGTCACATGCCACTGTTCGTGGTGTTGGTACGGTCGATCTGAAGTTTACTTCGGGGAAGATCGTGCGACTGAAGAACGTGCATCATGTGCCCTCCATCAATAAGAATCTCGTCAGCGGTTCGCGTTTATGTCGAGATGGTTATAAGTTGGTTTTCGAGTCCAATAAAGTTGTAATTTCCAAGTATGGACAATTTGTTGGTAAAGGCTATGAGTGCGGAGGCTTGTTCCGCCTATCTTTGTCAGACTTATGCACTAAAGTTATTAATCATGTTTGCCACGATAATGAATCTGATATTTGGCATTCACGACTTTGTCATATTAACTTTGGTTGCATGACGCGGTTAGCAAATATGAGTTTAATTCCGAAATTTACTACTGTGAAAGGTTCCAAATGTCAAGTGTGTGTTCAAGCTAAGCAACCTCGCAAGTCCCATAAGACTGCGGAGGTAAGAAATTTAGCACCACTGGAGCTTATACATTCTGATCTTTGTGAGATGAATGGCGTGTTGACAAAGGGTGGAAAGAAATACTTTATGACACTCATTGATGACTCCACTAGATATTGTTATGTGTATTTTCTGAAAACAAAAGATGAGGCTTTAACTTACTTCAAAAACTATAAGGCCGAAGCAGAGAACCAACTTGATCGTAATATTAAACGGCTTAGGTCTGATCATGGTGGAGAGTATTTTTCAAATGAATTCAATTCGTTTTGTGCGGAACAAGGTATTATCCATGAGAGGACGCCTCATATTCACCTCAGTCAAATGGGGTGGCTGAAAGAAAGAACCGAACTCTGTCTGATTTGGTTAACGCCATGTTAGACACTTCGGGTCTCTCCAAGGCATGGTGGGGGGAGGCGCTAATGACTGCATGGCATGTCCTAAACCGAGTTCCCACAAAGAATAAAACCATTACTCCATTTGAGGAATGGGAAAGGAAAAGATTGAAACTCTCTTACTTACGTACTTGGGGTTGTTTGGCGAAAGTCAATATACCAATTCCCAAGAAGCGCAAGCTTGGACCTAAAACCGTAGATTGTGTTCTTCCGGGCTATGCTTTTAATAGCATCGGTTATAGATTTTTGGTAGTAAAATCTGAGGTATCCGACATGCATGTCGGTACGATTATGGAGTCGAATGATGCGACTTTCTTTGAGAACATATTTCCTATGAAGGATATGGCTAGCTCATCAAATCAGGAAATACCTATTTTATCGAGTCAGGAAATAACTGAGATTCCTGAACCCACCATTCCAATAGAACACGTTGAGAATCCCTTGGAGGATGACAATAAAGTTCCTATTAGGAGCAAGAGACAGAGGATTGCAAAGTCCTTTGGTAATGATTTCATTGTGTACCTCGTGGATGACACATCTAGGACTATTTCAGAAGCCTATGCATCTCTTGATGCTGACTACTGGAAAGAGGCTGTCCGTTGCGAGATGAATTCCATCCTGGCTAACGGAACCTAGGAGATCACCGATCGTCCCTATGGGTGTAAACCTGTAGGGTGTAAGTGGGTGTTCAAGAAAAAGCTTAGGCCTGATGGTACAATTGAAAAGTACAAGGCAAGGCTTGTGGCCAAGGGTTATACTCAGAAAGAAAGTGAAGACTTCTTTGATACTTACTCACCTGTGGCTAGATTGACCACTATCCGAGTGCTACTGTCTTTGGCTGCCTCGCATGGTCTTCTCGTTCATCAAATGGACGTTAAGACAGCTTTCCTTAATGGAGAGTTGGATGAGGAAATTTATATGGAGCAGCCAGACGGTTTCGTAGTGCCCGGTCAGAAGGAAAAGTGTGTAAGTTATTGAAGTCATTATATGGCCTCAAGCAAGCTCCTAAGCAATGGCACGAGAAGTTTGAAAGGACTTTGACTTCTGAAGGCTTTGTTGTAAACGAAGCTGACAAATGTGTGTACTATCGCCATGGTGGGGGCGAGGGAGTTATTCTTTGTCTATATGTCGACGACATACTGATATTTGGAACCAATCTTGATTTAATTAAGGAAGTTAAGGATTTCTTATCTCGTTGTTTTGAGATGAAGGATCTAGAAGTGGTTGATGTTATCTTGAACATCAAGCTGCTGAGAGATGATAATGGTGGGATTACACTGCTTCAATCTCACTATGTGGAAAAGGTCTTGAGTCGCTTCGGGTATAGCGACTGTAAGCCTTCTCCAACTCCATATGATCCTAGTGTGTTGCTTCGAAAGAATCGACGGATTGCTAGAGATCAACTGAGATATTCTCAGATTATAGGCTCGCTTATGTATTTGGCGAGTGCCACGAGGCCTGACATCTCTTTTGTTGTGAGCAAATTGAGCCGGTTTGTTTCCAATCCGGGAGATGATCATTGGCGTGCGCTTGAGAGAGTT
This sequence comes from Secale cereale, assembly GCA_902687465.1. Taxonomy (NCBI): domain Eukaryota; kingdom Viridiplantae; phylum Streptophyta; class Magnoliopsida; order Poales; family Poaceae; genus Secale; species Secale cereale. The sequence continues at coordinate 275,758,249 of LR738714.1, read as the reverse complement.
ATGCGCTATTTAAAAGGCACAGCGAGCTATGGAATTCACTATACCGGAAACCCGAGGGTTCTGGAAGGCTATAGTGATTCTAATTGGATATCTGATGCTGATGAGATTAAGGCCACTAGTGGTTATTTATTTACACTTGGTGGTGGCGCTGTTTCTTGGAAGTCTTGCAAGCAGACCATCTTAACGAGGTCAACTATGGAAGCAGAACTCGCAGCATTAGATACAGCCACTATTGAAGCAGAGTGGCTTCGTGAGCTTTTGATGGACTTGCCTGTGGTTGAAAAACCAATACCCGCGATCCTAATGAACTGTGATAATCAAACCGTGATCATCAAAGTGAACAGTTCTAAGGATAATATGAAGTCATCAAGGCATGTGAAGATGAGATTGAAATCTGTCAGGAAACTGAAAAACTCCGGAGTTATTACAGTGGATTATATCCAAACGACTATGAACTTGGCAGATCCCTTCACAAAGGGTGATGTAGGGTGGAACCCTAATCAGCGGACCTTTCACGATTTGGAGGGTGGCACACGATGAACACGGGGAAAACAAGGAGAGAGACGGGGAAAACACAAGAGAGAACACTCAAATCAACACGAAAACAATCACACAAGCGCTAGATTTGCGATACAAAGTCGAGATCCATGGTCCAAAGTCAACAACGGTGATACAGATAGTCTTCTCCCGGAGGAGGTCTTGATATCCCTGGGGATCTTCTCCCTGAAGGAGGTCCTGAATCCGTAGTGGATCTTCTCCGTAGAGGCGCACCGTCTCGTGGGAGAAATCCACACAAGTATGAGAAATGAGCTAAACCACAGCTAAGTCTAACGGAGGGGAGTCAACAGTATTTATATTACACGGGTAGGCGCCGTCGGGGCGGACGTCCGTGGGTTACCGGACGTCCGGTGGTTCCGGAGGGACCGGACGTCCGGTAATCCTCGGATTTCCGCTAATTAGCTTATGTCGCCGTTGTCACGGACGTCCGGTGGCTTCCGGTCGTCCGGTCGTCTGGGGGAGGCCGGACGTCCGGTGTCTTCCGGTCGTCTGGTGCCTGGGAGTCGCCGGTCGTCCGGTGCAGGCCGGACGTCCGGTGCCTGTAGCATCTCCAGCCTTCCTTCTTCTTGTCTCGTGTACTTGTCGGGCCTGTCCTCTTGAGCATCGTGTAGAGCTGTTCCGCGGCCTTCGTCCAAGCACCTGAGTATGCATAGAGTCTCTGATGAAGGTAGAAGCCGTGTCTCTAGTGAATCCGAAAGATGTAAAGAGAGGAGCGAGGTCACCTCGGTCTCGAAAGCTCTTGCACGGGCTCTAGTCATGGGTCCTTTGGGTACTTGGTGAGGTGAAGGAGGGTCTATGTGGATGACCTTGGGATGCTCCGCATCATCTCCCCTCCCTTGGGAAAGATCCGACCTCGGATCGAAATCTTCATCACCAAGGAAAGGAGAGAGATCCTGTAAGGGTCCGTCGGCGCGAGGTAGAAGTTTGGACTTGCGCTCTTGTGCGAAACGGTCCTTGCGAAGATGTAGCCAACTAGGATCTCCTGGGTGAAACACCATTGTTGCCTTGTTGACGTTGAGCTTGGTTGTGAGGCGATGTACTTGTCGTTCGATTGTTGCCCTTGTTTGTTTGTGCACTTTCTTGAGTATTGCACTACAAAAGAAAGTGGCAACATGTGAAGCATCGTCGATCTTGTTATCGGGAATGAAATGAGCCATTTTATAGAATGTATCTACCACGACAAGCACGGAATCTTTTCCATTTTTAGTCCTAGGCAAGCCAAGTATGAAATTCATGCTTATGTCTTCCCATGGATGATATGGAGTAGGAAGAGGCATGTCAAGACCATGAGATTGAGCTTTGGACTTAGCTTTGCGGCATGTCGAACATCGGTTGATGAGGCGTGAGACGTCACGAAGCATCTTGGGCCAAAAATAGTTCTTAGAGAGGGTAGCAAACGCCGTGTCGCTTCCAAAGTGTCCCATGAGTCCTTCTCCATGAGATTCCTGCAAAAGGAACAAACGAAGCGAAGACTCGGGAATGCAAAGTTTGTGAGCTCTCATAAGATATCCATCCTTGATGTAGTAATGTTCCCAAGAAGTGTGAGTCAAGCACGTAGCATAGGGATTTGCAAAGAGAGTATCATGCTCATATAAATCTTTTAGGTGCTCAAAGCCTATCACATGCAACTCAAATTGTGTAACAAGTAAGCATTTGCGTAACAAGCATGCATTTGCGTGAAAACTTCCATGTTTCGTAGGCAATAGAATAACCGGAGCGGCACAAGTGCTAAAGCTGTCACGTACATGACTTTTGTCGATGAGTTTGGGCACTTGCCGTTGTATCTCGTGGTTGACACGGTAGAGAGCCTTGTTGGGAAATGGTGCACCGGGTACGAGTTCGATGCGGTGTTCTATCCCGTGAAGTGGAGGTAGAACCGGTGATAGCTCATCGGTAAAGACGTCCGAGAATTCCTGCAATAATGGAGACAACACAAAAGGTGGAGGTTGTGAAGTGTTAGTAGATTTGTCTTCCCCTATGCATAAGAGCACAAGGTGAACGACGTTCGATGGGTTCTCACACACTTCTCTCATCTCACTTTTGGTGGCAAATAGCACTAGTTTCTTCGTGTAGCTCATCGTGGAGTCGCTCATATTTGGCTTGTGGCTCTCGCTCTCTTTTTGGTGGCTCGCTCTCTCACCATTCTCTCCACGATGGGTTGTAGGTAAAAGCTTGTCGGCGGCAACTTGACTTGGAGTCATTGGTCGTAGCACGAATTCCTTGCCCTTCATCTTGAAGTGATAGTGATTTGTCCGTCCATTGTGTGTGACTCCACGATCATATTGCCATGGGCGTCCAAGAATAAGGTGGCACACGGACATGGGTATCACATCACATTCGAGAGTGTCCTCGTAGGCGCCGATCTTGAAAGAGACTTGCACGGTGTGCTCGACTCGAAGGATTCCGGCGTCGTTGAGCCACTGGACCTTGTAGGGGTGCGGATGCTTCGTCTTGACCAAATGAAGCTTGTCGCATAGCTCTTCACTTGCCAAGTTGTGGCAACTTCCGCCATCGATGATAACCTTGACGGAGCGTCCATTGATGCCGGCCTTTGTATGAAAAATGTGACATCGTTGGTCGTCATCTTGTTGGTGTTTGAGTGTCAAGACTTTGGAGACAACAAGGTTGGGACTTGAGTCATTGTCGCAAAACACTTGACGATCTTCTTCTTCGTTGATACGCCGGTGGATGGCCAAGCGCTTGATGGCGTCCACTTCGTCGTCGCTCATCGAGTCATATGTGCCGTCGTCGTGGAAGATCATTGTTCTCTTGTTGGTGCACTCGAAGGACTTGTGACCACGGCCACCACATGTGAAACATTTGATGGAGCTTGTCTTGGGGTTCTCTTCGTTTGGAGTTGTAGATGATGTAGCTCTTGGCTTGAAGTTGTTGGTAGAATGTGGATGACTCGATGTAGTCGCGTTCTTGTAGCTTGACTTGTCGCCGATGTTTGTAGATGGCTTGGTAGAGGTAGGAGGAGTATCCGGAGTCGTTGAAGCTTGGTTGTAGGAGCCGAAGTTCTTGGAGTTGAACTTGGAGTACTTGTAGTCCTCTTGAACTTGTCGCTCCGCTTTGGTTGCTTGATGTACTAGCTCGAGGAGATTGTTGTATGGTTGGAAGTCCGCAATCTTCTTGATAGGATAGTTGAGTCCATTCAAGAATCTCGCCATTGTTTGCTCGTCATCTTCCGTGATGTTGGCTCGTATCATGGCAATCTCCATCTCTTTGTGGTACTCTTCAACGGACTTGGTACCTTGCTTGAGGAGTTGTAGCTTCTTGAACAAGTCACGATTGTAGTGTGTAGGCACGAAGCGTGCTCTCATCACTTCCTTCATTTGAGCCCAAGTGGTGATAGGAGGTTCGCCTTTTGCTTCTCTTCTCTCCATGATTTGCTCCCACCAAATGAGAACATAGTCTTGGAACTCAAGGGATGCCATTGCGATCTTCTTCTCTTCATCGAAGTTGTGAAGGCGAAAGATCTTGTCAACTTTCAATGCCCATGAGAGATAGTCTTCGGGATCAATGCTTCCGGAAAACTTTGGCATGGTGAACTTGAGCTTGCCATAGCGATGCTCGTCATTGTTTCCTTGCCTATTGGGAGGGCGATCTCGATTTTGGCGGTTTGCCATATCGTGTTGCTCTTGAGGATGTAGACGTTCTTGTTGGAGTTGATGTTCTTGTTGAGGTTGTTGCTCTTGCCGCGCTTGAGGAGGAGCTTCTTCCTGCATTCTAGCTTGGTGGCGCCTTTCTTGCATCTCATCGCGAAGGAAATCCTCTTCTTGACGAGTGTGTCGAGTGCGGGCTGCCACACTGCGATGTGCATCTTGTAAAGCACGTTGCGCCTCCATAGCTTGAGCTTCTCGACGTTGTTGTGCTTGGCGGTTAGCCTCGGCATCTTGTTCTTCTTGATATTGACGAGCTCGCTCTTGTTGTTGTTGGCGTAGTCGTTGCCGTTCTTGTGCTTGCTCAAGTGTAGCTTGGTGTTGACGACGTCGGCTTTCTTGCTCGTCGAATAACTCTTGTGAACTCTTGTCATGTAGAGGATGCCGATGGTCATGTCGAGCTTGACGTGCGGCTTGACGAAGAGTGTGTGACGTAGGTGTACTTGAGTCTTGCGTGGAATCGGTATGTCGACTTGAGCGGCTTCGTCGTTGAGATGATGTTGAGGAAGAACGTCGGTTGATGATCAATGTCCGGAGCTCATTGTATTGAGTAGACATGTTGGTGTTGATGAGGTCGATTTGCTCCTTAGTACTTTGTTGGAATTGTCGCGCGTCCTCGGCGACTTGACCAATGTACTCTCGCATAGCTTCACTCTCTTGATGTAGAGCTCGTTGGACACCGAATAGATGTAGTTTGGTGACGTAGTTGTTCGCTTCTTGAGGATCGTCGAAGATCGGGTTCGAAGATGAACTTGGCCTATCCATCATCACAAGCAAGTATGTGAGTGGGAGAAAGGAGAAGACAATATCAATGTACCTTAACCGAGGTTGAAAATGGATCAACGATCACTCGACAATGTAACCCGGAAATAGCACTATTGGTATCACTTCGTGTCGATTCTCACACCTACACAAGTAAAGCTTTGAGAGGAGCTTGGTTAGGATGTGGCACAAATTCAATGCAATCGTCAAAGTGACTCAAAGATGTTGAAAATGGTTCACAATTTGCTCATGCAACAAGTAGATCACTAGCAAAGAGTAGCACACGGAACACACGCACGGATAGACAAATGTGGTTGTGCAACCAAGGATGAGCGAAAATGTGGTAAACCACGGAAAATGCTCGTGTTGCACAACACTAGAGAGACGCTAACCGATTGCTTAATAGGCGGATACGCACTTGTGCACGACCTATAAGAGGCAAAACGTAACGACTATCTATCACAAGTATGCTATGAGTGTATGATGTGCCGATACTTGAGCACAAGATGATGTTGCTATGTATGATCTCTTTGGATGCAAGGCGTATGATGCTATTGTGTTTTGCTTTGATTGGCTCGTTTGCTTAAAAGCTTGTGAGCTCTTTCTTTGGATACTTATGCATGCTTCTCGGATCAAGGTAGCTGTTGTGTATGCGGGACACTCTTGCGGCACACAGAGATATGCAAGATGATGTGGTGGTACTCACAATGATGATACCAAGATGATGTGGTATGCTATATATATGACTATCACTAATGTGCACAAGTGTCGTGGCCCGGCAATACTCAAATGGCTAGTCTCAATGGGAAAGCTACGCAAAGATGGGTCATAGGGCGACAATGCAATTGCAAGGTAGAATGAGCGAAGTGTCGTCGATGTTACCGTCCTTGCCGAAGTTGAGCGGTGGTGTTGTCGAAGTCTTGCCGTCCCAAGGTAGCCTAAACATCCAAGGAAACGGTGAAACCACAACTCAAGTATCCAAGGCAAAGGGAGACACACTTTTCAAACTCAGAGCGGGAAAACGATGGTGGTTGCGGAAGGTAGATGGTTGTTGCGGAAGGTGGATGGTCATTGCGGAAGGTGGACCGGAACTGAACAAGTTCAGCTTCGTCAGGGTCTGTCGGACGTCCGGCAGTTACCGGTCGTCCGGTCGGTCTGGATGGGTCGGACGTCCGGTGGAGACCGGAAATCCGGTAAAAGCTTCTGTAAGTGGGGTTGCGGTCATCCGGTGTTTAGCGGACGTCCGGTGTCTCGAGAGGGGCCGGACGTCCGGTAAACGACGGATGTCCGGTAGGTCTGGGTGCGGTTGGTGGGATCCATGGCGAAAATGATCAAACGTGGTCGGATTTGCGATGGAAAAAGGTGGAGAGGGTGGGGAATTGCTAGATCGACACGTGGCACAGCAAATCCATGGAACAAAGTCAACAAAATCTTGCCAAATCAACAGATCACAAAAAAAATTGGGGCTCTTTGTGGGGAATTTTCGAAATTGGGAAGAACACAACAAAAACAAGCTAGAAAACAAATGTGTGGGGCTCCAAAATCGTGATCAACCTTGATCTTGATACCAAGATGATGTAGGGTGGAACCCTAATCAGCGGACCTTTCACGATTTGGAGGGTGGCACACGATGAACACGGGGAAAACAAGGAGAGAGACGGGGAAAACACAAGAGAGAACACTCAAATCAACACGAAAACAATCACACAAGCGCTAGATTCGCGATACAAAGTCGAGATCCATGGTCCAAAGTCAACAACGGTGATACAGATAGTCTTCTCCCGGAGGAGGTCTTGATATCCCTGGGGATCTTCTCCGTGAAGGAGGTCCTGAATCCGTAGTGGATCTTCTCCGTAGAGGCGCACCGTCTCGTGGGAGAAATCCACACAAGTATGAGAAATGAGCTAAACCACAGCTAAGTCTAACGAAGGGGAGTCAACAGTATTTATATTACACGGGTAGGCGCCGTCGGGGCGGACGTCCGTGGGTTACCGGACGTCCGGTGGTTCCGGAGGGACCGGACGTCCGGTAATCCTCGGATTTCCGCTAATTAGCTTATGTCGCCGTTGTCACGGACGTCCGGTGGCTTCCGGCCGTCCGGTCGTCTGGGGGAGGCCGGACGTCCGGTGTCTTCCGGTCGTCCGGTGCCTGGGAGTCGCCGGTCGTCCGGTGCAGGCCGGACGTCCGGTGCCTGTAGCATCTCCAGCCTTCCTTCTTCTTGTCTCGTGTACTTGTCGGGCCTGTCCTCTTGAGCATCGTGTAGAGCTGTTCCGCGGCCTTCGTCCAAGCACCTGAGTATGCATAGAGTCTCTGATGAAGGTAGAAGCCGTGTCTCTAGTGAATCCGAAAGATGTAAAGAGAGGAGCGAGGTCACCTCGGTCTCGAAAGCTCTTGCACGGGCTCTAGTCATGGGTCCTTTGGGTACTTGGTGAGGTGAAGGAGGGTCTATGGGGATGACCTTGGGATGCTCCGCATCAAAGGGTTTATCACGTAATGTGATAGATAATGCATCGAGGGAGATGGGTTTGAGACCCACGGTATGAGTTGTCCACAGTGGTAACCTACTCTATGTGATCGGAGATCCCGTGAATTAGAAGTAAGAGACAAGCTGTTGGTCAGCTGAGAGGAGAGTATTCTTATATTTTATCCCACTCCGTGAAGATGCAATATTCTCCTGATCTGTATGGTAGGTTGACATTTGTCTTAATGTGTTCCAAGTGGTTTACTTATATAAGCGGAGATGTGTCCTACAGAGCATCTCTTGAGGAACTCACCTATATGAGCTTGATTGTTGAACGTCGCAATCTGTGAGAATTGGGTGTTCTCTAATAAACTCATGAAAGGCCTTCGGAGTATGACGCATAAGCTCCAACCGCGGGGAAGCCTTGCGGCAGCCTAGTATCGGTCTAGACGTTGTGTGAAACTGGTATCACAGCAAACTTGTAGTTCAAGGCATAGTCCACTATCCAAGTTGTGAATTAGTGTAACGTAACATTCTAGGTGGAAGTTCAACTTAACAGTCTCCACTAAGTACCGGTATATAAACAATGCTTTGGAACTTAAAAATGAGGAGATGTGTCTATGAGATTTTGTGGAGGATTGTTGGAATTTACTAGTATTTACTAGTCCAAATAAATTCAGAAATTCTCATTGACACATTATTATTTTGTTAATTGGAAAAATTAATGAGTCATTGATTAATTAGTAACGGTCGCGTTTATTGGGGCTGTTTCTATTTCATTAACAGACGCGGTTATTGCGACCGTTTCTGACTCATTAACAAACGCGTTTATTGTTACTGTTTTTATTTCATAAACGGACGTGTTAAGTACGGCAGTTTCTAAATCATAAACGGACGCGTTTATGACGGCTGCTTTGACTCCCAACATACACTATATAAACCCGTACCAAGCCAGCCTTGGGGGCAGGTTGTGTTCGTATGGTTTCTCACCGTTCCAAAATATTGCGCCGCCACTCAAGCCTTCTCCATCCCTCCTTCCGGCGTGCACCAGAAGAAGGGACAGCAGGCCTCCGGAACCCCGCCTCTTGCGATCCTGTACGGGAGAGGGGCGATCAGGTTTTTCGGGAGAGCTCTCGCTCGACTGCTGACAGCGATCACTTCTCCAACGACGACTTCTTCCCCGACATCGGCAACCTCTTCCTCGACGACGACATGGCCCAGACCGGGGACAACACAGCCGCTACTACAGCTGCTGCAACGTATGCATCTCTCTCTCATCTGTATCAGATCTCGCTACAATTTCTATGTCTAGTACTTGCCGTAGATTGGATCTGTTTCCCCATTGTACTAGATATTTGCATGCTCGCTTTAGTAGCTTTTGTCATGATTAATTTTATGATATTTCGGATTAAACCATATGATGAATTGCTAATATATTCAACAGAAAAGCCTCCCCTTTGGCACACCGGCCGAGAGGTAGAAGATGAGTTGACGCCGGCAAACGATCCGAAAATCAGCCGCGCACGTCAGAGCTCGGAGCAGCCGCTTACCGGCCATAAGAGTCGACGGCATCACGACCATAGGCCAACACAGCGACGTCAGGGCCAATATATTGCATTGTAAAGTGCTCACCTTCTCTTGTTGTTACTAATGGTCAGGGCCAATATGTGTTGAGCTAGCTTTGTTTATTACGTAGAATGGTCAATGCATGCAGCGTGTAGCATGCAAAGCCATTCCGCCGGCTAAGTTAGTACTCCCTTCGTCCGAAAATACTTATCATCAAAATGAATAAAACAGGATGTATCTAGATGTATTTTGATTCTAGATACATCTTTTTTTGTCCAGTTTGATGACAAGTATTTTGGAACGAAGGGAGTAAATGGAAAAGGCTGAAGTCCGTGGCAGTGAAGGGCAGACAAGAAACGGTAGCAGCAGAAGCGGTGTAGGCGCGTGAGCGAGCTAAGGCTAACTTCGCCGTGCGACCCGCTTTATCCGGATTCTGTCCGTTTGGGTAGGCCGATGGATCGTGTCCGGGTCTGCCCTGGGATGCGATGGTCGTGCGCCCAGCGCGCGACCGCATCCGTTTGCCCCATCTTGTCCGCGTTCATATTAAAAAAAAAGAACAACATTTCAAATGCCAGCGAGCCTAGTTCAGGCCAACGGCCTAGTTCACACCACCGGCAACAGAGCCAGCGACCTACACGTCGTCGCCGGCAACACAGCCAGCGGCCCAGCGGACGGGCGGCATCCATGCCAGCCTCCAGAAAAAGAATGGCCACGGCCGATCGGACGACCTAGTTCAGACCGTCGGCGTTGAACATCTCCTTCTGCTTGGCCTCGAACCAGCTCCTTGTCTTCTCGCTCATAGGCGTGGTCCGCGACTGGCAGTGCGGAGGCCGGGCGACCGACGAGCCTGTGCTCGCCGGGCCGAAGGCCGCTGCAGGGAAACCGGCCGGACGATAAAAGCCAAGCATGAGGAGGGCGCGCGCTTTGTTGACGATGTCCTCCTTCTCGTCGGCCTCGGCCTTACGTCGCGCGGCCTCCCTCGCATCACGCTCGGCGGCGAACTTGGCCGCGGCGGCATTGCCCTTGACGACCGCCCTCTGGTTCCTCCTCTTCGTCGATTCCGCGTCCAACTTGACGATCTCCTCCGGCGCGCACTCCGACCGCGGCTTCCTTGGCATCTTGGCCGCCTTCTTCTTCACCTTTGGGGGCGGGTCGACGGCCAGGCCACCGGAATTCGGCTGGGCGTCGGCCATGGACGGGGGAGGCAGGGGCGGCGGGAGGGACGTGGGAGGGTTTGGGGAAATGGCGTCAAAAAAGGCGTGGGGGGAGGGTTTGCTTTGTGCGATCGACAGGCGGGCCAGGGGAGGACAAGCGCGCGCGTCCCGCCCGTCCGTGCGCTGTCCGTTTCACCCCAAAATCGACGCAAACTTGGACCGGGGATGGGTCGAAAGCGGACAAAAAAAGACAAAAGTCCACTTGCTCCCGCGCGTTGGGCCGTCTCGTTTTCCCCTTTTACCCCAAACGGACGCGGCCGGACAAGATGGGGTCGCGCGGCGGAGTTGGCCTAACATAGTGCATGAGGGTAAACAGCAGCAGCAACGGTCCCATATGGACACACCCAGGAGCAGCAGTTGGAACGATGTGTATCACGAACAAATGTGGAATCAGACGGGAACACTGGCACG
>LR738714.1:275736648-275747391 GCA_902687465.1 Secale cereale | reverse complement strand
GGGGGGGGCTGAAATCAGCCGGGTGATTATAAACGTTTTCCTGAATGAATTCATGGTAATGAAGAATATTCGCTAAGATAGAGTTTTTATAGTTGTCAAATATTATGTATAACGTAGGTTATAGTTGAACTCCAAGTACTATTTTGTTTACATAGTATGGACTCGTGTTCTAGTAGGACACTTATACCCTAGGCCTGTCATATATAATGAACGAGACATGCGATGTAACCTATCCCAAACAGCGAGGGGAGGGAGGAGGGGGGCGGCGGATGTCGGGGCTCGAATGACCGGTGTGCAATATTGTAACGGTATCACGGGAAGGAACACCCGTAGCGAGGGCCCAAGATGCAGCCATATCGATAAACCTCATTAACAATCTTGGTGTCGTGGTCGTGTGACTACTTGGTCCAACTTTGCACCTTTGATTTATTCTAACAACCACTACAGCTCCTCGCTCAGCAATGTCACTTGTGCAGGAGATTCAAGGATCAATTTCTGGCATCTATACTCTGTTCAGGTTGAATTGAATGTTTGTACACATGTTTTATATATCTTGCTAGGAAATAAGCATGAGCTCAGAACGAACTACTCCCTCCGTCCCAAAATTCTTGTCTTATATTTGTCTAAATAGGAAAGTATCTAACACTAAAACGTGACTAGATACATCCATATTTCGTATTTTGACAAATTGAAGAAAAGAATTTTGGGGCGGAGGGAGTACATGCGTACCAGTGCTACTATTGCAGAAGGGCAGCAACCTACCAATGTGAACAGATACACTAGACATAGTACCCGAAGCGCAATCAGTCACTTCTATCAAAACTCCTGAACCTGTAACTTGGTTTGTCAAGAAAAGAATGTTCCTGATTGTAGGTCACCGCAAATGTCGCTGTCTTGAGATCTGCCTTAGGCCAGCTTCCAGGTCTTCCAGTGTGATTGTGATCATGGTCTCAGCGTCATTGCAACTGAAATCAAGACGAAGATCCAAGTTTTCACGTGCATTGACAAGCAGTGTATCTACCAAACCTCCGTTCATCTGTTTAAGCCACTCCTCGGTGGTCTCCCTGGCAATCAGCTCTCCAACGGCACCTCTGGTGCAGCTCCGGTGCAGCCTGAACCCGTAAAGCAAACTTGTGTCAGTCAGGCTATTCATCTTCAGAAGCAATATCTCCGCTAATTCTGTCGTGGTGAAATCATCAAAATCAAAGAACTTCGTGACCCTCCTGCAGAAACCATCGTTCGAGGCAATGACACGCTTCATTTGCTCGCAGTATCCGGCAAATATGACAACTACTTTGCCACTGTCCATTACAGACATTATCTCCTCCAGTGCCTCCAAACCATAATCCTTATCATCCGATTTTTGCGTTGGTATCAACCTGTAAGCTTCATCCACAAACAGAATCCCTCCCTCAGCGTCTTTTATCTGTAAGAATGCAGGCACAATTACAATGACAACGTATTAAGCAGAGAAAACACCACTAAACATCATAACGAGGGGAGATGTCTATTATGAATGTCCTTCGAAAACCAAACATAAGAACTGAATACCTAAGCACCAATATCAGGAGAAAAAAAATACAGAAACTGCTAAAATCACTAGGAATAGCACAAAACAGAATTGAGCTTGCAATATAATACTTGCAAATCAGCAATAGAATTTTGTGCACGTCAATGTAGGTACAGCAGGGTGTCAAAACTGAAGAGAAAATATCAATAAAACCTTCCGCCTTGTCTTTGGTCCAGTATGCCCCACAAATTCTCCAACAAGATCAGTTCGCTGAACTTCAGTAACTTTGTCAGTAGGGAGAATCCCAATCATATGTAGGAGCTTTCCAAGAATCCGAGCAACCATTGTTTTACCTGCATTAGAGGTTACAACTGAGTACTGAATATTGATGGCTTTGGTGCTATCGAAAAGTAAAAGCAACTGCATATCATGTACTCCCTCAGCCCCAAAACAGTGACGTGGTTTTACTTCACTGAACTAAATCCACGGTCAGTTATTTTGGGACAGAGGGAGTATATAGCCTGGTGTTCCGTACTGGCAAGTGCCAAATGTAACATGGCAGTAAAGGAATGGTCACACTTTTCAGGCCCATGAACTTTCGAAGCGTGTTTGTCCAAGATTCAGGACAAGTCTTTTTCTAAATTTGCATAGCTATTCTAAATTTGCCCAACCAACCCAATTTATCAAAAGTTCAAAACATAACATTATCAACAAGGAATTCTTCTTTTCTGGGAGCCCATTCTCAAGGATCTCAAAGTTAAGCATGCTTGGCTTGGAGCAATTTGAGAATGGGTGACTGCCCGGGAAGTTAATCCCGGGTGCGCACAAGTGAGCACAAAGTGTGCAGGAAAGACTAGTGTTGGTCCGTGGGGGCAGTCTAGATCCCAGGTTCGCTGAACACATCTCCTAAAACTCTAAGCTCCCTTAAAAGGGAGGTTCCTGGGTGATTTGGGGATGTGGGTTACGATGGACCCCACATGTATGTCTGAAGTGCCGTTTTCTACCTACAAATGGGAAGCTGTGAGAGCGATCCAGCGTTTCCTCGCGAGGTGGGCCCTGTGGGTCAGTCTAAAGTCCCGTAGGGGACTCTGAATGGTCAGACTCAGGAAGCGGTCGACCCGCGTTGGCCCAACTCCGTGCGCTGCATGTCGGTCGTAGCAAATTTTAGTTTCTCTGTGTGGCTTCTGTGTCCATGTGCGTCCTCCCTTCACGCGAAAATTCCTCATTGAAGAAATCTCGGCCTTTTTCCCCCATCGCCAGTCTTCCGTCCTCCCACACTCAAAGGAAATCTTCCGTCCTTCCTCCACAAATCGCTCGGATCTACCGACGATTCGGAAGAGCAAGAAGATGGAAGGTCCATGGTGATTCTAGGATGGATGGATGGTGGCGCAGGGGAGCTGCGTGTTCTTGGCCAAGGAGCACCTTGACTGCTGATCGTGATGATGCAGGTTGGGGCGAAGACGACCTGTGGCGAAGCTAGCGGACGACGGTGGCGACATCGAGCTGCGGCTGCGCCAGGACCCTGGGTCGTTTGACCCTATGGTACGACCCGCCAGAGGAAGGCTGCACGAGAATCTGGTGCCTCACGCCCTCACCGGACCTTCTACCAAGGAAGAAACAGTGAGAAGCTGCTCAAGTAAGATTACTTAACCTCCTCGATGGTGGCTCTCCGTGGTAGATTGATTCTTGGTTCTTGCTAGATTGTTCTTTGTTCACTGTTGGTGTAAATGATTTTTAATTATAAATTATTCCCAAGGCAAGCCATGCGAATGCTTAGACACATTGATGTTGTCATACACCGTGAGAACATGGTTACTTCAACGAAAACAAAAGTGCAAGCATTGTATGGTGTATGCAGTATGCAAGGACATTGTGTATAGAGAAGGAGGAGCAGTGATTTTCCAATGCTTCTTTGCTGTATCACATGGTTCCGGTAGAGTCAGGCAATGGTGTGGCTATGAGCTGCGACAGGGACGTGGTGGCCGGAGGCAGCTGGCCGTCCGGAATGACGAACGATGCTGGCTGCTACCATGTGCAGGGAGGGAGTAAGGGCTTAGAGCTGAACAGTGTTGTGCGTGTGGAACTAGGAGGTCGAGGTTACGCTGGGTGGCAGGAGAAGCTCAAGGGAAGGCAGCAGTATGAGTGGTGATAGTGCAATTTGCGTATATTTCAGAAATTTGGGTGCTTCCTGTGATGAGTTTGTTTGATGCTGAACGACATATCTTGACATGGTATTCTACAGACCAGTCTTTTCTTGCACTTCTCTATTGATTCTCTCTTCTTCATATATGTTGACTGTAAAACTGCTTCTTTGATAGAAGATTTGTAGTACATGCCCTGATCTGGATGGAACATGGAACACATTTTTTTCTACGGTTTCTGGTGATAATCTGGTTTCCCTGTCCATGATTTGCTATATGAAATTTGTATGCATTGTTGTTGGTGTTATGATTCATTCTGCGCAAATGGTTTGATCTTGAATGCTACACATTGAGATCTGGTCATTTTGCACATAGCACGGTGAATTTTTTCTTTGAATCTTTTTTGGCTAAAGGAGATCTTTTTTTTTAAGATTAACACATTTTTTTGGGATAATATCAACAAAGTTCGGTATCACTATTTTGATTAATTTTGTAGACATAGGTGGTTCCAGTTATAAAATTATCTATGCTCTAATTTGGTACATTTTTTGCTTAAGTAGCTATCTATTTGTTCCTGGTTATGTACAAAACTATATTTATGATGTTCATATATCAAAATGTTTGAATAATTCTCTATGTGTTGTTCGTTCAAAGAAATGATGACATCATTCCCAAAAAAGGATGACAACAGAGTACGAACTCAGTTTGTTCGTTCAAAGTAACGATGACAACCGACAACGGCGCGGCAAAGCGCGCGTTTGCTTCTAGTTATAAGAGCATCTCGAGTAGAATTCTTATCCCTAAAAACTGCCAATTCTGTAAAAATTGCACTCTAGCAGATTCCGTATCCCTCTACCTTTTTAGGATCGACGCAGAAAACACCTTGATCCAAAATATAGGGAAAACACTCCGCTGACCCTATTCTATATTTTTCACTCCCGTGGCAGGAGAGAGAATTCCCCCAACCGACACTTACCGCTTGGCCCCACCACCGCCACACTGCCCCGACGGCCTCGCCAACGAGGCCATGTGTCCCACCCATGCCCCCCGGAAACTTTCCATCTACCCCATGCTGAGTCACTATGGCCCGCACCACCCCATCATGGCTCTCGAGCCGGCAGCGCAGCTAGCAAGGAAGCGTGGTGCTTCCCGCCTACGCAGTACTACGCCAAGCTACTACCGCCCTACCCCCCACATCATGTGCTCGCAGCGCCTCCTACAGCCCCTCGAAGGCGCTCCTTCGCCGACCATTATCACTGGTGAGCTCGGCATGTGAAACGCCTCCGAGGCGTTCGACCGAACGCCCAAAAGGTGAGTATTTATTCTTTTTTTCCTAGATGTTTCGGTATTGTTGCTAATTGATTTTTTGCATTGCTAGTGCCAATTCTTTCATGAGCATGATGGGCATAGACAACATCGAATTCTCGATGCCAAATTATGAAGTAGAAGAACATGATTATGAAGTACTATGATCATATATTCCATTGTTCAACGTACATGACATCTTGCTATCATAATTGCTCATGACTTGTTCGTTGCCAGAGGTGGCTTTCATCCAAGGGATGTACAAGCAAATGTTAAAATCAAAAGGGAAGCCCTTTATCTTTCACCATTATTGGGCATTGCTCAAGAAAAGTCAAAAGTGGGGGGATAGGAATGACGAAGCTCTACCGAAGAGGGCAAGGTCAAGACACTCTTCCCCCAAGAATGATGGAGGTGGGGATGAAGTTGGTGAGGGAGATGATGGCGGGTGAACAAGAAGTCCTACTCCATATTTGATGAGGCCCAAGAGAAAGAAGCACGAGAAGGACAAGTTAAAGACAAGCACGGAAGTTGGTGCCTTGGGTGAGAAACTTGATGACATAGTAAGAACAAGGAGATGACGGAGGAGATGATGAGATCAAGGAAGGAGGAGGCAAGAGCCGAGAAGAGGATGCTTGCCATGGCGGAGGGACATGCCGCCACAAAGGAGCGAAGGCTTGCTCTCGAGGAGTGTAGGATGAAGGTGAAGGCCAACAGAGAAAAAGATCACGTTCATGGATACCAATGGCATGGGATGAGGGCATATTGGGAGCTTACCCGTCTGCATTATCTTGGCTTCCAAGGTGGTTGGGTGGGCACTTTGGGGGAGGGAGGACAATGAGAGTGGGTGAACTTTGCTTGTTCTCATGTTTGGTAGTGAATGGTGATTGATTTATCATGTGCTTTTGGATGATACGTGATCATTGGATGGATTATGTGATATTGTAACTGGTGCGGAGCACCCTAGGGTCATTACCATGGACTTGGCTCCATCGCCAAGGGACACACGCATCACGTATACTAAGGTGAATTCTATCATTTATGTGTGTCCACTTCGTTATCTCTTGGATGGTATACTACTTGAAACCCCTGCATGTAT
The DNA here is from genome assembly GCA_902687465.1 of Secale cereale. Taxonomy (NCBI): domain Eukaryota; kingdom Viridiplantae; phylum Streptophyta; class Magnoliopsida; order Poales; family Poaceae; genus Secale; species Secale cereale. Next base: position 275,741,339 of record LR738714.1, on the reverse strand, counting down.
AGGTTTGAGCGAAGCTTCACGCATATCGAGGAGTGCAAGCACAAGGGTACGCCTACACCATCCGTGAGGGAAACATGAAAGCGGCGACAGAAGAGGATGGGGCCACGGAAGAAAGGTGTGCAAAAGTTGCACTATTGGACTATCCGGTCAAGCGGATGATATTGTTCGGCCACCGCTGGAGTCGCACACGAGGCTCTCTAGGCAAGGCCCGTGTATCTTTCCCTTTTTGTTCCTCACTTGCCCATTCATGACTTGGACCTGTATATACCTCCTCCCCTCCTCCACTTTAGGGTTATCAACACATATGAACAGATCTTGAGAGCCTTGCTCATTTCTATGTCCTCTTGGAGGATCAAGACCTCCATTAGAAGAATCCCAAGGGATTAGCCAAGGCCTCCATCTCTCTATGATTTGGGGAAGACTATCTCTCAAGACCCTCATATCTCTTAGAGATTGAGGAAAAATTACCTTATATCTTCACTTTCCTTTGTTGTTGAATGCTTGTGATCCATCACTTTGACTTGAGATTTGAGGATTACTTGTGTATGGATCTTGTCCAATAGTGTTTTCCTCTTGCATTTCCCGCAATTCCTTTTTGGTCTTCGTGTTCTTTGTGATTTCCCCAAATCCACCTCCAATTCGTGAAGATCGGACCACCATAGTTTGGTCCTATACCATTTGGTATCATGAGCAAGGATGCAACAATTTGAAGCTCACCCCCTCAGTTTTCTAGCCTTTTTTTGAATTTTCCTTACCTAATTCGAAAATCCCCCCCCAAAAATGGCATGCCCAATTTTGAGTGATTTGTGGTTTCTAGCGAGTTTTTGTTGGATCTGATCCATGGATCTGGTGTTTTGCTCGTTTACATGAAACATGAAACGTTCCGCCTACATACGTAGGTTGCTGCCAAGTTGCGAATCATGCCCTATCGTGCAACCAAGCTAGCGTCTCTCTTTGTTCTTATGCAACACAAGCTTAGTGTTCATTAGGCAATATTATATTGCTTATCCTTGCAGTTGCATTAGCCCCATTTATCTCCACTTGTGATTTTCCTTTTGCTTCCGTATCCATCCTTTCGTGAACATTCCCCTGGCATTTTGAGTTCATTGTGATTCGCTTCCAACTTTTACATATCTTGGACTTCAAATTGCTTAATTTCGTGCCACTAATCCCTACTGAGCTCCACTATAAGCCTTTGCGTGTAGGTGTGAGGTTGGACAAGGCTCATTACCAAGTGCATATTATCAATTGTGAAGTCGCTTGATCCTTTACCAACATCGGAAAGAGTTAACTTTGGTATTGTTCGTTCCCTTCTCTACTCACACCTTGCTCGGGTGCTACTATGGATAGGGAAGGTAATTCACATTCGGTCTACGCCAGCAATGACAAGTTTGATGCTGAGATGGACCTTTGGGACGCCAAGATTGGCGCCAAGGTGAAGGCACAAGTAGAGCTTCTTCAACAAATGCTCAAGAACCGCAAGTCTTGTTCTTCTTCAAGATCATCTTCAAGAAGGCCTTCAAATGCACATGCGTCCAAGCTACCATCTACTTCCAAATCACACCGGCATCGACATCATCACTGACAAGAAGCTACGGCACCAACATCAAGGCAACCAACTACAAGCAAGGGAGACCACTCCATCTTCGGGGTCACCACATGTGAGATGGCCAAGCATGGGATATTTCCTTTGGTCATCATGGAGGCGAATGATGATGATCCACACCTTATGACCTTCATCCTTGGCGACGGTGATGAGATGGTTGAGCATGACTTTCTCTTCAACCATGGCGGGCATATGATGATGAGTTGACACATTTTGGGGAGCACCCTACCATCATCCCCATGGATACACCACCATCGCACCAAGCACCAAGTGGACCGATGACGAGAGCACATGAACGAGCTATCAAGAACGAGTTGACTGCTCTCCTTACTGAGCTTCCCTTCACTTCACGTGAGACATGGATGCTACCTCAAGCGAAGACCTTGTGCACACTTAGGTACCACCAGCATTGTCATGGATAAGCTAAGGACTAAGGCTAAGCTTGGGCGGAAGCAGAACAAGGACAAGAAGAGGAGAAGTATCGCCACCTGCACATAGCCGGACGTCTGGACTCATACCAAGACGATCCCGGCATAGACGAACAATAAGGCCCCTGACCAAGTGTCCGAGCTAGGCATCCGAGACCCAGTCGGACAACGGCCGGGCAACCGGCTACCATCCTGGACCATCCGACTACAGTGGCAGGAGGCACCATAGAGCTTCGCGTGAAGCCAGACGATCCGGCCACTAACCTGCATTCCTAGCGGCTGCGACCCACAGCCGGACAATCCAAGTACCTACCAAGATCATTCGGCCTTGCCTACATGCAATTCAGCCAAGTGGCCATGTATCCCTCTCTTACCCCCACCCCCATCTCGCCCAAGACTATAAATAGACGCCCCCCTCCTCATTTCTAAGGTTAGCAAAGTACATTGAACTAAAATAGAGAGAGCTTTGTGATACGTCTCCAACGTATCTATAAATTTTGATTATTCCATGCTATTATAATTATAGTATCAATCTTGGATGTTTTGTGTGCAATTATTTATCATTTTTTTGGACTAACCTATTAACCCAGTGCCCAGTGCCAGTTGCTGTTTTTTGCCTGTTTTTGGCTTTTCGGAAAATCGATACGGAGAAAAAAAATTGGATTATTTTTCTCTGGACCAAAAGGGACCCTAGAAGGTTTGGGAGAAGATCAGACAAGCCACGAGGGAGCGACAAGCTCGCTAGGCGCGCCCAGGGGGCAGCCCCCTAGGTTTGTGGGCCCCTCGTGACTAATTCCACCTCTATAAATTCTCAAATATTCCCAATACATCAGAGAGCCATTTGAAACACTTTTTCATCTGAAGGCCTTCTCCAGTACTCTGCCAGAGGGGGAATCGATCACGAAGGGCTTCTATATCAACCTTGCCATCCTTCCGATGATGAGTAAGTAGTTCACCACAGACCAACGAGTCCATAGCTAGTAGCTAGATGGCTTCTCTCTCTTTGATCTTCAATGCAATGTTCTCCTCGATCTTCTTGGAGTTCTATTCAATGTAATCTTATATTGCGATGTGTATGTTGGGATCCGATGAATTGTGGGTTTATGATCAGAATATTCATGAATATCAATTGAGTCTTATCTGAGTTCTTTTATGCATGATTGTTATAGCTTTGTATTTCTCTCAGATCTATCCGTTTGGTTTGGCCAACTAGATTGATTTATCTTGCAATGGGAGAGGTGCTTTGTGATGGGTTCAATCTTGCGGTGTTCAATCCCAATGACAGAAAGGGACATGACACATGTTTGTATTGTTGCCATTAGGGATAAAAAGATGGGTTTATTCATATTGCTTGGGTTTACTTTGTCTACATTGTGTCATCTTGCTTAAGGCGTTACTCCGTTTTTATTAACTCAATACCCTAGATGCATGTTGGATAGCGGTTGATAGGTGGAGTAATAGTAGTAGATGCGGGCAGAGGTCGGTCTACTTGTCTAGAACGTGATGCTTATATACATGTTCATTGCCTTGACTATCATCATAACTATGCAGTAATTTGTTCACCCACCGTATGCTTTATGTTCGAGAGAGAAGCCTCTAGTGAAAACTATGGCCCCCGGGTCTACTTTTATCATATATAAAACACAAAAATACTCCTCTGAATTTTATTTCTATTTTGTTTTGCAACTATCTATCTACCACTACGAGATTTAATCCTTGCAAATAACCGCCGAGGGGATTAACAACCCCCTTGTTCGCGTTGGGTGCAAGTATTTGCTTTTGTGTATGCAGGTGCTGCTAACGAGGTTCTGTGTGGTTCTCCTACTGGATTGATAACCTTGGTTCTTAACTGAGGGAAATACTTATCTTTACCGTACTGCTTCATCCTCTCCTCTTCGAGGAAATCCCAACACAGCTCACAAGTAGCACTTTGCTCCTTGTATCTCCTCCTAGAGGATCAAGCCCTTCCAAGGAAGAAGAATCTCTCCAGATTATCAATGCCTCCTAAGGGAGAAGGATCTTTATCATAGGATCACCAAGACCTCCCATGGGAGAAGGATCTCTTGAGATCTCCAAGCCCTCATCTTCGTAGGATTTGGGATGAAGTGTACCCTAGTGCTATTTCCCTTGGAATGTTCTTGTATTCTTATGAATCTCATGTGTGTTATTATAGTGAATGTGTGATTTGGATTTGTCTGGGTGATTTTCCCTCTTGTGATTTGGCTGTCCCTTTCCCCCTCCAAGTGTGAAAAGATTAGCCATCTACAGTTCCACCCTACATCATCTTTGACCAGAGCAAGGTTAATTCACATCTTGGAGTCCATCCCCTCACTTCTTGGCCTATTTTTGTTTCTTTTCACCCAATTTCGAAAATTCCAACCCAAAATAGCCCCACCAATTTTTTTCTCCATTTTGTTGGTTCTTGTGAGATTTTGCTGATTGGATCCATGAATTTGTTGTTTGGCAAGTGGATCTGGCCTTCCCCAACCCCCGCACCTTCCCCACCACGAAATCCACACCCAAAAAATTATCCCCCAAATTTCGAGTTCATCCCGAGCAGTTATCTCCACGAGTTGACTTGCCCGGATCATCCGGATCCCATCCGAGACGATCCGGCCAACGCCTCTGAAACCTAGTATAGATCATCCAGCTTCAAC
>LR738714.1:275719092-275731636 GCA_902687465.1 Secale cereale | reverse complement strand
TAGAGTTATATTGATGATGTCTTTTGGTCTTTTGTATTCTTGTCTTTTGCCATCCTCTTCTACATGTATATATGTTGGCTTTTGCCTCCTAGTAATACAAGTTGCTATTCCAACAAAATCATGCTGAGAACTGAAAAGGATTTTTGCAATAGAAAAAGGGTAGCTTCTGGATGGATCACTACCTGTTCCTGGATTGCCCAGAAATGCCATGTGGGGAGCTCTTCTAGTAGCAATCCCTAAGCCCATAGCCCGGCGCTTTTCATCAAAAAGCATTCCCCTGGCCCATCGACGTAATTGCATTTTCAGCTCTTGCAACCCCACGATTTGTGATATTGCTTCTTCAAACTCCGCCATTGACTGTTGTTCATGCCATGTCATGAGGGCTTTTTGTTTTCTTTGTTCTTCCATATGGCGAGTGAGGAGCTGGAGCAGCATCTCATTGCCAGCTCCTCCTGGGATATGATTTAAGGGGATTTTGCCTTCCTGGGGGCAACATGTGATAGAACAACGTTTACTATTTCTGATACAGTTGTACTGAAAGCAATTGAACCATTATTAGGGAATCAACTGTACGTACGTCATCTTTAGCATTGCAGTCTGCATTATAGCTTAGCAACAAATTGACGGTGCTGCAATCTCCAGTTTGAAGTGCATGCCAGACAGCTAAATGCAATGGTGACATGCCATTCTGCAACAATATGAATTAAACATATAAGTGTGTGAATTTAGTCAACGCAGGCGGCCTAAAAGAGAAAATAGAAAGTAAATGGATAGATCTTACATTTGCTTTGGCTCCTGTATGTACACCACGTTCAAGGAGCAATTTTGCTGATTCATACGAACTATTTTTTACTGCCATATGCAGGGGTGTCTCTCCGTACTGAAGAGCAATGGAATCGGCAGTTTATATGCTAATCTCAAATCATAGAAGGAAAGACAACTGGGCGGGGGAGCTAATAAGGTACTAGCAAATGTGGTACTTCAGTTACCATGTTCTTTGCCTCCACCTCAACTCTATCTGCACCTTGCCTTTGCCAATCAAGAAGGAATTTCACTATCTCAGTATTATTGTATCCAGCTGCGACATGAAGTGGTGTTTGGCACATCTGCATCGTACATAAAAGAAAGTAAGATACGCAGTTTGTGGGAAAAATTACCCATGGCTAGCTCAAAGGAACAGACAAAGAACGTATAGCCACCGTGGTCTGGGATCTAGTCAAATTCCATGGAATTAAGCTGTCATTCACCCGCTCATATTCACGTTCTCAAAATCAGACTTTCCTTCTATTCTAAAATGTCACAGTTGGGTTATACATGATGTTAGCTCTAGGTATAGGATCATGTCAAGTAAATATCTTTGTAAAAGTGTTCTATTTGGCCACAGTGGGAGATATGTCATTGTAGAAAATGGTCATTGTAAATTTTATCATATGCTCTTTTCTGAAATGCAAGCAGAAAAGGACTGCAATAAGGTTTCCTACCAAGATTTGCACATGACAACATCCTATTGACCGGCAAGAAGACCAATAAGAAAATACAAATGACATGAAATAGACAAGCATATCAAGACAATTGGTCGAATTGGGAGATAAAAATATCGCTGAGGAATAGTTTTGACAATGACGTAACAAAATCTTTACTCCTATAAAAGAGCCATTTTGTGCTGATGGTCCGTCTGCCTCTTCGCCAAGAAGGAATAAAGAAACGTGCAGCAGCAAGAGTCTAAACGCTGCCCTGCCACTCAGGCACGTGAAGGTTTACATGTGCTTTGATCAAAGGGAATATTACCTAACATATTGTACTGCCAAGCGCCTGCTAGCACCGGCATTCTTCCACCTCCTATCGTGCAATAATTATATTGCACGATAGTTTAACTTACGAGAAAGTATAGTCAATATAATTATTGTCAAAGCCGCTTCATACTTCAGACATTTACATGTTCACAACAATTATGCCTTCTAGCTACGAGGTAAAAACTACTCCCTCCATTCCCTTATAGTAGGCCACAAACTCAAATTACAGGTACCAAGGTAAAATTTAATGACTGCTTTGCAAGTCCACTATTCTTTTTGTTACTGTGATCATTAATACGTCCATATGCATGCAAGGAAGGAATTAGAAGGAAGTAGCACATCGTCATTATGACTACATGCATGCAAGTATTAAAACAGTTGGTAGTACGAGAAAACATCATTAATTTTTGCCTCGATTACAGTTAGTGGCCTTGTATAGATGCAAATTGTATTTTTCATAGTGGCCTTGTATAAGGGGATGGAGGGAGTACCAAATTATTTATTCGTATACACGTATGCAGCCGACCAAGTTACTCAATTCCTTGTTAGACTTCAAACTGACTAAATTTCGCATTGTAGGGTTATACTGTCAGCAGCAATGGACCGATAACATAGGAAATTCTACAGAGACAGCGGCAAGTGACCCACTGCTCTATGTATGTAACTGATCGAGGAATGTAACTAACAGCTGGACGGAAGGGACGGCTTCGGCCGGATGGATAGGCTTGAGTGTGTGGCTAGCTAGCTCGAACTCCTCTCCCTACTCTCTGTAGGTTTGAAATTTGAATTCCCCACTTACTGAGAATTGATACAGATAATAGCTAGAGAGTGAGCAATCCGGTGCTCACAATGAGCATCAGAGCCATAGATCCTGGAGCAGCGAGCCCCAAGCCACCACCCACACGCGACGAGGTTCGCGGCCCGCCGCCGACGAGAAATCATGGAAAGCCTGTCGCCGGCGACGAAGGCAGTCTACGAATTTCTCAAGGCCGATCTAGCGGAGTCCCTCGACGTCCGTTTCAAGCGCCAAGACGAAGATGCGGTGAAATCGATGCGCTCCATCATGGGCGGTCAAACGGCGAGGATCGACGACCTCAAGCTGTCGATCGGAGTCAACATGGACGAGATCCGCACCGGAATGGAGCGGCCGCCATCTGCTACCACCGCGACCACGGGCGATTGCCAACAACCGTAGCAATTGGCGATGGGAAGCGGCGAATCCGGCAGTCGTTCCGCTCCGATAACCAAGGGGAAGGATTACGTTCCGTATATCCCTCCTCCGGCCAAAGGTACGAGACCCGACCTCAGCCCTGCCTCCAGTTCTCGTTTCGCTGATCACCACCAGGAAATTACTGATTCATATACCCACGCATTGATTTGCCCCGTTTCGATGGCACAAATCCAAGGCTATGGCAAACGAGGTGTGAAGATTACTTCAACATATGTGGAACGCCACATACGCTTTGGGTTCAGTTTGCTTCTACCATGTTCGAGGGGCCGGCGGCGAGATGGTTGAAATCAATACAGCACAGAGCTCCAAACGCTGCCTGGGAAGAGTTCTGCAGGCTGCTACAGTGCAGGTTTGGCAGAAACCAACATCAAGCGTTGGTTCGCAAATTTCATAGCATCAACCAAGTCGGCACTGTGGAAGAATATGTGGAACAATTCGCTGAACTGTATGATCAACTGTCTGCTTATGAGTCTGCCCCAGAATCAGTACACTATGTCACCAAGTTCATTGATGGGTTGCAGCCGACAGTGAGTGATGGTGGCCCTGCATCAGCCGCAGGACTTGGATGCAGCATACGAGTTGGCTCTGTTACATGAAACTATGTCAGCTTCTGCTCCTCACCAAGGTACTAATGTCAGAAGGCAGCAGTACAGTTCGTCAACAGCTTCAGTCAAACATCCGGCTGCCAAGTCTGCTGAAGACAGAAGGACTAGTTCTGAGCCTCACAGGCAAGCACCAGGGGAGGACAAATGGAGCGCTCTGCGTGCTTACCGCAAGGCCAAGGGCCTATGTTTCATGTGTGGGGAGAAATGGAGCTGAGACCACCAATGCAAGCAGTCAGTATCACTCCATGTGGTGCAGGAAATGGTGGAATTTTTCCAATGTTCTGCTTCTGAAGACTGTGAAACTGATGGGGAAGAGGAAGTAAACCTTATGGCCACATCAGAAGCAGTTGAAGGCAAAACTGCTCATAGCAAGGCTTTCCAGCTTACTGTTACTCTCAATGGTCAGCAGAAAATTTTTCTTGTGGATTCAGGTAGCACACACTCCTTCATAGATACTACTTCTGCAGCTACAGCAGCTGGTGTTCAGAGCTGTACTATGATGAAGGTTAAAGTAGCAAATGGAGGTGTCATGAGTTGCTGCAGCTACATTCTAAAATGCAGTGGTCTGTGCAAGGAGTTCAGTTTGAACATGATCTCAGGGTGCTTCCTCTCAGCTGTTATGATGGCATTCTGGGGTTGGATTGGCTGGCACAACATAGTCCGATGACGGTTGATTGGGAGCAGCAATGGATGTCATTTCCTGTCAATGGTCGTACAGTGACACTACAAGGAGCGGTGCCTGTTGAGTTTGCTTATACTATCATTGAGCTGTCAGTAATAACTGAAGAAAATGCTCAAGTACTGTTGCCAGAGATTCAGGAGCTGGTGGACCAATACAAGGATGTATTTGCTGTGCCAGTAGGGTTACCCCCAGAGAGAGAGCTTGTGATCATTCCATTCCCCTTATTACTGGACCAGACCTTTCTCTCTCAGGCCTTACAGATTAGCTCATGAACTGAAAGATGAGGTAGAGAAACAGATACAAGAAATGTTGGATTCAGGATTGATCAGAAGAAGCAACAGCCCCTTTTCTTCTCCAATACTGTTAGTTAAAAAGAAAGATCACACTTGGAGATTGGTGGTGAATTATAGACACCTGAATGCACTGACAATAAAAGGAAAATTCCCTATGCCTGTGATTGATGAGCTATTAGATGAATTGCATTGTGCACAGTGGTTCATCAAACTTGACCTTCGTGCTGGATACCATCAAATCAGATTAGCACCTGATGAGGAGTATAAAACAGCCTTTCTAACCCACCATGGTCACTTTGAATTTTTAGTCATGGGATTTGGCTTGACTGGTGCACCAAACACATTCCAAGGGGCCATGTACTGTTCCTTATCACAAGAACCTGAAACGCTAAGACACTCTGTACTTGTGTTCTTCGATGACATTCTGGTTTTCAGTAAGACACTGGAACAACATCTGCAACATGTGAAGAGGGTGTTGCAAGTATTGCAAAGGGACAAGTGGTATGTTAAATTCTCCAAATGTGAGTTTGCTTCTCAAAAATTGCTCTATCTAGGACATGTCATTAGCAAGGATGGAATTTCTACTGATCCTGCTAAGATCAGTACCAGTTTCAGTAAAGGAGGTCAGAAGTTTCTTGGGCTGGCAGGTTATTATAGGAAGTTCATTCACCACTATGGGATTATTGCCAAGCCTCTCACCAATTAATTCCGCAAGGGTACACTGTTTCTGTGGACTGAAGTTGAAGCAACGGTTTTGCAAACTCTGAAATCTGCTTTAGTTTCTGCTCCTGTCCTGGCTCTTCCAAACTTCCAGAAGTCCTTCACAACTGAGACAGATGCAAGTGATCGTGGCATCGGTGCAGGGTTAATGCATGAGGGCCATCCCCTCGCCTTTGTAAGTAAAGCTTTGGGACCAAGGAACCAGACTTTCTGTGTATGAGAAGGAATTTTTGGCAGTCCTTTTAGCAGTGGAACAGTGGCGCTCATATCTGCAACTTAAGGAGTTTACAGCGAGCTCTAGTCAATTTATCTGATCAGCGTCTACATACAGCTTGGCAGTAAAATGCTCTTACCAAACTCCTTGGCCTGGACTATAAGATAATTTAGAGAAAGGGAACAGATAATAGGGCTGCTGATGCTCTCGTCGCCCTCATGGCAATCAATCCGCTAACATCTATATCATTTCCTCGGTTCAGCCAGCATGGTTGCAGGAAATCATACAGAGCTACTCTTCTGATCAGAACACAATGGCTATTCTGCAGAAATTGTCAATTGACCCAATGGCCGTGCCCAGGTTTACTTTGCATGGTGGTCTTTTGAGCTACAAAAATCGCATCTGGGTGGGTGCAGATACCCAATTACAGAGCAGGATAGTTGGTAACTTGCACGCCCGCTCTGTAGGTGGTCATTCTGGGTTCCCTGTAACTTACTAACTTACAGACGGATCTCTCAGCTATTTCACTGGAAAAACATGCAAACAATGATCAAAAACATTCTGCAACACTGTGAAATCTGTCAGTTGGCCAAACCAGAGCGAGTGCCGTATCCCGGTCTCTTACAACCACTATCAGCGCCGACTACACCGTGGGAAATGATGACAATGGATTTTATCGAAGGGCTTCCCAGTTCTCAACAATACAATTGCATATTGGTTCTTATTGATAAGCTGTCCAAGTATGGTCATTTCATAGCCCTGAAGCATCCTTACACAGCTAGCAAGGTGGCTGAAGCTTTCTTGGACCATGTTTACCGTCTCCATGGTCTGCCTCTGTCACTAGTCTCTGATCGAGATCCGATTTTCACTAGCTTGTTTTGGAAGGAACTGTGCAACAGACTGGTATCAAACTCCGCATGAGCTCCGGCCAGCATCCTCAAACTGACGGACAAACGGAACGTGTCAATCAGCAGGTGGAAGGTTATTTGCGCTGTTTTAGCAGCGCTCATCCACATCGCTGGTATCACTGGCTGCCCCTTTGTGAACTGTGGTATAACACAAATTGGCATTCTTCCACTAGTCGTTCTCCATTTGAGATTGTTTACGGGCATGCACCTCGCTATTTCGGTATCTCTCCGGTCGACACCATTGCAAATTCAGACATCCATCAGTGGCTGGAAGATCATCATATGTGGTGATGGAATCAGTTAAACAACACTCATTACAGCGCAGCAGCGTATGAAGTTGCAAGCTGACAAGCATCGTACTGAACGGGTCTTCCAAGTGGGGGATACAGTATTTCCCAAAATGCAGCCATACATTCAGGCGTCTATAGCTCCGAGGGCAAACCACAAGTTGGTTTTCAAATATTTTGGACCATTCAAGATCACTGAACGTGTCGGTGCAGTCGCTTATAGATTGGAACTGCCAGAACATTGTCGGGTGCATCCAGTCTTCCATGTTTCGTTACTCAAGCAACATCTGAAGCCGGATCAACAGGAATTACCCATGCTTCCGACTCCTGACGTTGGATTGCAGGTTCCATCCCGGATCCTGGATCGGCGGCTCATGCCACGAGGTGACAAGGCAATTGCCCAAGTGCTGGTCAAGTGGAGCCGTTCGCCAGAATCCATGGCCACTTGGGAAGATCAGGAGCTGCTTAAGCAAAATTTCTCTCGTGCTCCGGCTTGGGGGCAAGCCGTTTTTCGTCCAGGGGAGATTGTCAGCAGCAATGGACCGACAACAGAGGAAATGCTACAGGAGACAGCGGCAAGTGACCCACTGCTCTATATATGTAACTGATCAAGGAATGTAACAGCTTGACGGAAGGGACGGCTTCCGCCAGATGGATAGGCTTAAGTGTGTGGCTAGCTAGCTCGAACTCCTCTCCCTACTCTCTGTATGTTTGAAATTCGAACTCCCCATGTATTGAGAATTGATACAGATAATAGCTAGATCGAGTGAGCAATCCGGTGCTTACATATACTATTTCTGAATTTTGGGGTGGTAGGAACAAGGGCGAGGTCCATGATCGTGACACAGAGATGGGAAAGCGTGGGGAATGCAGGCAGCGGCAAGGTGTTGCGTTGTGGTTACCAGCTGTAGGGACGACTATGTCATTAGCCATTTGAATATTAACTAATTTATGGCATAGGTGAGGATGATACAATTTTTCTTTATCGGTAGTCATATTTTTTCATATTCAGATCAACATGTAAATATTCCAGCACCAGGTATCCTACAGAACTATAGCCTAAAGTGTTTGTGCTTCATCTTCTAAGTCAGCTAGTATCTTTCAAGAAGGTGTTTCTCACCAAGGAAGGTAGTTATAATAAGCATCGGCATCAACACAAGAAATAAATTCAAGATAACCGAAATTTGCTAAAAAAACAGCCAGAAGATTCCAATCTTACTAAGCATAGAGTACCTGGCTGGACAAAAGAATATTAATTTTACTGTTTTGCTGAGTAGAAGGCAGTAGGTGTCTTTGGTTTTAGTCCAAGCTTAATCTAATGTAAGAAGAGGGCAAACGTTTGTTCCATTAAGTAGTAATCTAATGATATATATACAACAAAGGTTGCCTGCCAAGAGCATTGCCTCTAGTGGCTTGCTGTGCGTTGAGTATTTGTTTGCAAGATGTGATATAATCCAAGGCACCTATCTAATAAAGGGGTGAATCGTGTGTATAATCTGTGTATAACAGTATATATGTGTAAATGTTTCAGATTTTATAACAACACCATTGATTTTCTTTTTAATTAATTAAACAACAGTTGCCAGAGATGACAAACAATTCCCGGCTCTGTACACTCACTCCACCAGACAAACCGCCTCCGTGGCTAGGGTTTTGGCTTTGCGCGATCTTAATCTAGACCTGGTCCCTCGATTGTCATCCTCAGCCACTAACGAGCTAACTTCTTTGCGAACTGCTTTGGCCACTCTAAACTTGAATTTGCAGGTCGCAGACGGAAGAATTTCGAGGGCGCTAGGTAAACCGCTAACCACTGAAACAGCTTACAACGCAGTCTGGCGGTCAGCACCGGCAGATCATCTGGCTCTAGCCATTTGCAGGAACTACGCGCCGAACAAATGCATCTCTGGGAGGAGTTGACGAGCCTATGTCATGTTGCACCTCTGGGGCTGCATCATGCCTGGGACGGGGATCTATCTGTTGAACATGTATTATTTGCATGTACGTATATAGGTCTGGGTTGTGTATTTCGCATCTGTCATGTCTCTCTCCCCTCTGTAACTTGTATGTAACTTGGGAGACAAGACATCAGGTGCACCCATTGTATCTATATATGTGCCCCGTGCACGATCAATGAAATTATCGATGCATGCAATCCCTCTTCCTAACTTACATGGTATCAGATAGCAAGTCGATCCCCTGCGTTCCGCTGCCCTAGCCGCTGCCGCACCCAGCCGCCGCCTCTAGCCGCCGCCGCCGGTGGTCCATGCTGTCGTCGCCCCATCCATTGCCGCTGCCCATCCTCCCCGCAGCCGCACCACCCTCCCATCTCCCTAACCCTAACCCTAACCCTACACCGCCGCGCCGCCGCCCCTTTCCTCCCTCCTGCCGTGCGCCGCCACCTCTCCCTCGCCATGTCCATCCACTCCTCCCTCTCCGGCAACACCAACCCCTTCGTCGGCTCGGACCCCGTTGACATCCGCAACCTCAACATCCACATGACTCCTCGATCCGCATGACTCCACGTATTATGCGTGGAAAACCTACTTCTCGCTCGTCTTCCACGAGTACAATCTTGTGGATCATGTTGATGGCTCTGTCGACTCGAGCAACATGAAGGAGGACTCTGAGTGGACCGCCATCGATGCTACGCTCATCCGGTGGTTCTTCCTCACCATCTCGAAAGACCTGTTTCACACCGTCGTCAGATGGTGACGATGCACACGCCGTTTGGGTCAAGCTCAACGGTCTCTTCACCGACAACCGTCTTCAGCGCCACGTTTTTTGCAGCAAGAATTCTTTGGTTGTCATCAGGATGATCAATACATAGATGACTACTGCCCTCCTCAGCACGCTCACGGCCGGCCTCAACGAGGACTTCGCCAACGCCGCCGCCAACCTCACCTTGATGCCAGAACCCTCCTTCCCCAAGTTCGTCGCGTACTTGCGGTTGGAGGAACGCCGGATGAAGCAGGTGAAGAAGCGGGTGCAGCACAACGCCCTCGCCGCCGGCATCTCCCGTGGTGCACCACCACCAACCGGACCACCGACGCCGCGGCCGCCGGCCCTCCGGGATTTTTCTCGCTGCCGCCCGTGCCACCCGCCCCTCCCGCGCCCCAACCACAGCAGTTCGGCGGCCGCGGCCGGCACAACAACCGCCGCGGGGGCGGCCGCCCAAAGCAGCAGCAACAGGGGGGGCGTCAGCACCCCATCCCACCCAGGAGTCTCGGCACCAACCCGTGGACCGGCGTCGTCCACGCATATTCGATGCCGGTGCCACGGGCTCCCATGCCGGGCCTCCTCGGGCCTCGTCCGACGGGCCACCAGGCCCACTTCGCCGCGCCCGGGGCTGCCGGGTACGTGGCCCTGCCTGCACCGCCGTCAGCCGGCGGCTATGCGCTAACCCCGCACCGCCCGCCGCTGCTTACGGAGGGTTCTACCCGCCGCAGGTCCCGTCGTCGTGGGACCCCGCCCTCCTCGCCGCGCTGCACTCGGCCCTGTCACCAAGTTACTAATTACTATGGTGGCGGTGGAGATTGGTACATGGACTCGGGCGCCACCGCTCACATGACATCTCATCCCGGTAACCTCACCTCCTCCACTTCCGTCGCATCACCGTTGGTAACGGTTCCTCCTTGCCCATTACACAGGTTGGTCATACATCGTTTCCCTATACATCTACACCCATAACCATGTCTAATGTTCTTGTTTCTCCTGACTTAGTTACGAACCTTGTCTCTATTCATCGCCTTACTCGTGAGAATCCCATTACCGTTGAATTTGACGACGTTGGTTTTTCTGTGAAGGACGCATGTACCCGGATAGTTCTTCACCGATGTGATAGCCCCGATGAGCTCTACCCGATGCAATCCTCCGCCACCACCTCCACCCGCCCAGTCGCCCTCGCCGCCAGTGTCGACCTTTGGCATGCTCGTTTGGGACATCCCAACTCCATCGTTTTACATCGCATTCTTCAAAGTTCTTCTTTCTCATGTAATAAGGTTGACGACCATACTTGTGAGGCTTGTCGTCTTGGCAAGCACGTTCGTCTTCCCTTTAGTGTGTCTACAAATATTTCCACTTCTCCGTTTCAGTTAATCCACAGTGATGTTTGGACGTCCCCGGTTGCAAGTAACACGGGCTATCTTTATTATTTGGTGATCTTAGATGACTTCTCTCATTATGTGTGGACGTTTCCTCTTCGTCGCAAGTCCGATGCACTTGCCACACTCACAACGTTTTACGCCTACGTCACCACACAATTCGGTCGTCCCATCCTTGCTCTCCAAACTGATAACGGAGAAGAACTAGACAATGTTGCCATTCACAACCTTCTTGTTACGCACGGCACTATCTTTCGCCTCACTTGTCCCTACACGTCCCAACAAAATGGTCGTGCTGAGCGTATCCTACGCACTCTTAATGACTGCGTCCGGACGTTGCTCTTTCGCTCCAACGTGCCTCTCCGGTTTTGGCCGGACGCTCTCACCACCGCCACCCTTCTCATCAACATCCACCCATGTCGCCTGCGCTGGAACTATGCCCCTCATCATCTTATCTTCAGTGCGCCTCCATCTTATGATGGTCATCGCATCTTCGCGCGTCTCTGTTATCCTAGTACCGCGTCCACCACTCCCCACACTCGCCCCATGATCCATACCTTGCATCTTCCTCGGCTATCATCCCAACACCAAAGGTTACAGGTGCTATGATCAAGTGTCCCATCGCGTGTACACCTCGCGGCACGCGTACTTTGATGAGTTGGTTTTCCCTTTTCAGCAGGTACCACCCTCCGTCGCGCCTTCGACGGACCCTCGCGTCGCGGGCTCGCCCTCAGCCGCGGCCTGCCCCTGCTATCACACACTTGGAGGGTCGTCACCCTCGCCGAGTCCCGCCCCATCGAGCCCAGCCTCCTCTACCTCGGCGGTCCCGTCGGATGCCTCTAGCGCGGTCGGTCCCTCGGACACGGGCCCCGACTTGGCTGCTGCCTCGGGCGCGGCCCCCTCTGGCTCTGCCGCCCCGAACGACGCTGGCTCCGCCGGCTCAACTTCGAGGAACCCCGTCTCCCCACGGCTCCTCCGACGGTCGCTCCGCCCCTGTCCGAGGTTGTGACACGGGCTCGCACCGAGACCTTCCGGCCGAGTATGCGCTACACCTCCGACGAGTATGCATGTGCTGCATCGAGCTCGCCACCATCTCCTCTACCTTCCTCCGCTCGTGCAGCCCTTCAGGATCCGAATTGGCTTGTCGCGATGCGTGAGGAGTTCGACGCCCTACAGCGCAACCGTACGTGGCAACTTGTTCCGCGGCCTCCCCATGCCAACGTCATCACTGGCAAGTGGGTGTTCCGCCACAAGACACGCCCCTATGGCTCTCTTGAGCGCTATAAGGCGCGATGGGTGGTGCGTGGCTTTCGACAGCGCGCCGGCGTGAACTTCACCGACACCTTCGCCCTAGTTGTCAAACCGGTCACGATTCGTACAGTGCTCCAGCTGGCGGTCTCACGTACTTGGCCCGTTCACCAGTTGGACGTGTCCAATGTCTTCCTGCATGGTCACCTTGATGAGCAGGTGTTCTGTCAGCAGCCCACTGGTTTCGTCGACGCCGCGCATCCGGACTATGTGTGCTCGCTCTCCCATTCTCTATATGGGTTGAAGCAAGCACCCCGGGCTTGGTACCAGCGGATTGCGGCCCTCCATGAGCCGGATGTCGATGCTGGCCCGGACGAGGTTCGATGGCGCCTTGAACCTTCGGGTCAATTCTCCACCAAGTCCCTCTACACAGCCATCGCCCCCTCCTCTGCGCCGCCCCCCC
>LR738714.1:275602074-275719027 GCA_902687465.1 Secale cereale | reverse complement strand
CCCCCCCCCTCCTAGCTGTTTGGCCCATTCGCGTTCCTCTGAAGATCCGGATCTTCATGTGGCAGTGGATCCGCGGTCGGCTCCCGTCTGGGGTTGAGGTCCGCAAGCGAAATGGTCCGGGTTCCGGCCTCTGCCCGCTTTGCAGTACTCCCGAGGACTCGAACCATATCTTCTTCAACTGCGTTTCTGCCCAGTTTGTGTGGAGTTGCTTTAGAGAGGCTGTGGGTGGTAACTGGTGCCACACCAACTTCCCTGACCTCTTCGACGAACTCCAGAACTCCCCCCTGCCCACTCACCACATTAGGTGGCTGGAGATTGGCGCTCTCGCGTGGACCATCTGGACGATTCACAATAAGCTTGTGATTCAGCACACTCCGCTTCGACGGGCTACTGACGCTCTCTTCAAACTGTCTGGTTTCTTGCAGCTCTGACGGCCGCTTAGCCGCCCTCGGGACCGGGACGCCATCTCCGCCTTCATCGCCGACATGCCGTCCGCATGTCGCCGCCGCCCCCTTCGCCTCCTCCAGAGCCTGATTAGATGCTTGGCGAGTGCTCGCCTTGGCTTCGGCCTTTTTTATGTGTTTTTCTGGGCTTGTTGAGTTGTGCCCTCAACAGTACCTTTGGATTTCGGTGTCTCTCTTGGGTATGTGTGCTCGGTACTAGACCTTGTATGTGTGCTTTGGGCGGTTTGCTTTATTTATAAAGCGGGGCGAAAGCCTTTTTCGGTAGAAAAACCAATATTCAATCAAACGAATCAAGGGGGATTTTTTGGAAGGAAGCAGGACAGCACACTCCAAGGAAACAGAAATGGCAACAAGAAAATCTAACACGGCAGGATAGAAAATTCAAAATTCGGCACCAGGGAACCAGCAAAATTCAGAACCATCGTAGTTGCGCTTTCTTGGTTCCGGAAAGGAACGCGTATCCCTACACAAAAAAATGGAAGAAATAGACAGCAAAGAAGCACATTAACTACACGAAGAGGAGCAAATAAACACGGTGGCGATGCAGTTCAGGTGCAATATACAGAGAGTCACGGCCGAAGATTCCGAATAGCCAACGCGGGGATGAAATCCAAGAATTAGCTCAAGAAAATCAAGCATCCGCCGTACAATCCGACAAAAACCACATATTCACACCGACAAACGCTACTTTTCTAACGAATCTCGTGTGATCAATCCACACTGCATGTGTCAAGAACGCCAGGAACGAGCAAAGATCGTGCGTCTGAAGCTGGAGAAAGGCAAGGAAGGAGGGAACGCAAGTAACAGGAAGCGCACGGACCACAGGATTCTTGTCGTTGAGGAGGGCGGGGTTCTCCTGCAGCTTCCTCTGGACGGCCGCCACGTCGCCAGCGCGCACGAGGCCGTGAATGTTCTCGGACTTGGGCGGCCTCGCCCGTCCGTTCTGGCTACCCGGCCCCGGCATCTGTTGCGCCTTCGCTCCACTGCCCTATCCTATGGCCCCTCCGCGTGTGTGTGTGAGCGTGCGCGCGCGCGCTCTTCTAGCTGCGTGTGGTGTGAGGAGGCACCGCCGAGGAGGAATGGGAGGAGAAGGAGGACGGACGGTGACCAATCCATCCGCTGTTCCTGCCCTCCCTTCACAATTTTCCCCTCTATCTATAGTTTTATTGAAAACCTAAAGGTCCCGATAAAACAGATCCACTGCAAACCATATTGCAAATTTAAAGAACCTATAAAGTTTGTATTAGAATACGTAAATGGTGTACTATAATTTCATACTCGGGCACATTTACAAGAACCTATAAACTTTGTATTAGAATACGCATATGAGTAGAAGATAGAAAGCATGTTTACAAAACGTAACATTTAGATATATTAAAACTGAGCATTTTTCCAGCCCTCTTAGGCCATCATTGCTTTTGGCCATCCGATCGCCAGTTTTAGGCATTTTGGACCATCAGATTAGTTGTGGATCACACCTAATCTTCTTCCGTTCGCTAATACCGATCGCTGATGTTTCTGGGCCGCTGCTCAGTTAACTTTTTTGGACATTCTAGGTTAAATTGGGCCAAATGGGTTGAACCAGTCTTCCCACATGAAGCAGATGGAGACGCGCGGGTCGCACTAAGCGCATCGAGACGCAGGTGGCAGGTCCAAGCGTAGACAACTTCCCCAACTCTCGACCTGGCGGCTCATCGACGTGCGACCGATGCGGGAGCGACAGCTCCATGAAGACCATGCTAGGGTTCGACCGACGCGGCGGAGGCGCCTCGCAGGGCGACTGCACGGATCCGCTCGGCTGCCTCGGTCAGGTCTGTTGCACGTTCGCACGAACAACCCGACATATGGAGATCCCAGACCGGTCGGACCAACTGGCTAGCCTCTCCATGCGATGTGCATGGTGGGTCTGTGTACTGAATCGCCCCATGTCGATTCGACTCTGTCCAATGGCGATTCCGGAAGTCATTGATGGTAATCGATGTGTGCCATTGACAAATAATTATGGGTCAGTTACACTTCCAATTCATGTTCCTTCTTTAGTCGATGCGCTTATATAATCCCCTCTAATTCCCTTCTTTCTTCAGCAAAAAAACTCCCCGCCTGGCAGTGTTCCCTCCTTCCTACCTCCACTCTCTCCCCCAATTCTGTATGGAATTTTAGATTTCTTACATGCTTTTCCCAAATGAATGCAGGTTATGTAACTCGGTTGATTGGACCTAGGTTCACTTGGTTGGTTGATTTTTCTACATTGGAAGGTGTGGCGCTGGTTTCACCTTTAATGATTTGTTGCCTAACGGTACTATACTTGAATTCTAACTTTCTTGGAATTGTTATGTTTGAGTGCCAACATCATGGAATTGCTCAAGGAGCTAATGGTTATGGTGTGAGATTATTAATTTGCTTTGGTCCAATATTATTTCACACGGTGCGGAGTCAATATAAGTAACCATCTTCTTTTCAGGTTTTGTATTATAAATAAAGTAGGATATTGTGCATTATAGGGGTCATGGTCTACACCCCATATCAAACTTACACCCTGCTCTTATAGCCTTGTAATATCCTATGTTATTTTACAATGGTGATGGTGTGTTCCGTCAAGGTATTCAATATACCAATGGCAACATCAGTTAATTTCTCGCATATCAGGGACAAAAAAGAGTAGGGTGATCTTGCCAGCATGCTCGCTTGGGGAGACAAACACATGTGAGGAAGATATGAGGGTTGCATGTCCTGTTTTTCTACTTCCTTCCAACTTCAGTCACACATGCGTTTTTCCAAGGTGTTTACGACACCATGAGGATGGCGCAGATTATAGTCTTCACTTTTGGCTTGTGAATGCATTTTTGTTACTGATTATCAAATGTTGGGTCAACATATATCATTTCCTTTCTACCCAGGAAGAGTGTGAGTATTAGGTATTTTTTTTCATAATTTCTGATTTCATGTCGCTACGTTGATTCCTTGTAGTGAGTTATGTTCAATGATATGCTCCCATTCAATTAGGATTGAAATTGACATAGTAATTCTTCATATGTGCAGCCTGTTGGTGAGCAAAAATTTGATTGCCAGATATGGTAATAATTATAGTATCTGCACAATCATCTAAATGTTTCAGTTATTGAATCTGAAGCTATATCAAGCCATCTTTATTACTCCCTCTGTACCGAAATATATGACGTTTTAGCGATCGTAGTGTAAATCTCGCTACGTTACCGAACTTCTCGAGTTTCCGAAAATGCCCTCGCCTCGCTCACTCTCATCCACTCGCTGCCCACTCTCACCCACAGCTCATTCCCCTCCCTCGCCGCCTCTCCGCGTCGTCGCCGGCCACCGCGTGCTCATCTCCTTCTTCCTCCCGCAGCTCATCCTCCTGCAGCCTACCGCGTGCTTCCTCGTCTTCCTTTCCCACCGTGTGCTTCCTCTCCTTCCTTTCCCAAACCGAGGTCAAAAGAGTGCTTTTTTATGCGCCGGCGAAGAGCTTCCGCGCGGCGGAGCGGGTGTGGGCGCCGACGCCGGATCCGCGTGCGCCGACGCTGGATCTGGGCGAAGGAGTGGCGCTGGACAAAGCGGAGCGGAGCGGAGCAGCGAGCGGCGAGCGGAGCGGAGCAGCGGAGCGGCGAGCGAAGCGGAGCTGGCTACGGGCGCCCTGGGTGGGGCTGCGCGTCTATGCGGCGACCTCATCGAGACCAAGAAGCCGGCGAGCGGCGACGACCTCCTCCGTCTCTTGCGTGCCCGCTGTCATGCGCTGTGACGGGAAGGTCCGTGGAGATTCCCTCCCCCTTGCTAGGGACGCCATCAAGGTCCGGCCCCCTTCCTCCCTTTCCTTCCACTTCCTCGTGCGGCTGCGGCCAGGCGTGAGCTGCCCGTGCCCGCCGAGGATTACTGAGCTGCGCTCTGCATCTGCTGTACTAACGCCGAGCTTGTCACACACGCACACTCGATGCAGGGAGAGGAGGACGAAGCCCAGCAACAGCAACTCGCCAACACTTGCTCCAACGCCATTGACCAACAGCAGCAACTGAAGGTCCCTTCTCCTCCACACCTCCCTCTACCAATCGTTTCAGTTTTGATTTCATTCCTCCGATGCTTGCTTGCTACCGCGGGACTCCACTCCATTGTCCTGTTCGTAGCAGTAATAATAAAAGACACTAGAAACGACAGATACAACAAATCAGTGTGCACATAGCATAACACAAGTTGCAGCATCTTTCGTTTCTTATTTTTAAGGGAGGGACTGCACCTGTGATCCGTCCCAGAGCTGGCCCCAGTAGACACTGCCGAATCCACCTTCACCAAGCTTGTTATCGTAGTTGAAATTGTTGGTCGCCAACTGAAGCTCCTTCAGTGAGAAGATCCGCCATGTCGTGTCCTTCTTCTTCTTCTTCCTGCCGGGCTGGGCCCTAGGAGCACAACAGATTATTAGAACTTCTTCAGAAAATCCAACTACTTGTTGTGTACACTAAGTAAGGCCGCAATGTTAGCACCCTATCCAACTATTCGCCTGCAAGTTTGAACAATTTCCTTCACATCAAAATTTGTTTTTGACCAAATTACTTATGGATAGAAATCTGCACTCCATTCTATCTACAGCTCGTTAGCTGACAACTGCAAATTAGCAGCAATATTCCCGACAACAACAGTAAAAAAAATGTGTACTAATTTACGAGCAAATCAGAAATGAAGCTCACAGATTTAGGAACCCCAACCTCAGTATTTCCCCAGAATCAAAATCCACTGCTACTCAAGCTAATCAGCAACACATAATAATCTGATAAAGGGAGAATTCGTAAGCTAATGGCCCAATTCAACCAGGAATTATAGTCCGTTCAAATTGGCTGTGTTCACATATCAAATTTATTTGGTGTAACTGACTACTACAGGGAATGCTAGGAGTAGTTGTTATGTGTACAACAACATGGATTCTGCATATCAATTTGATATGCAGAACTACAGGAAATGCTAGCATTTCTAATTCGAAAATTATAGTCCGTTCAATAAATTCTGTGCACCCCAAATTTGTTGGTGCTTTACTTGGAGTACTGCTTGCTGCAAGTACTTAACTGAACTTAACATATGTTAGATGGTCAGAGAGATATGTTAACTGAACTTAACATATGTTACTTGGAGTACTGCTTGCTGCAAGTACCCCATATGTTACTTGGAGTATTTTACTTGGAGCATCCCATAGTAATGTTCCATAGCCGGTGGTCCGTGCGGCGGTCTGAAATTTCCTGCTTGTATTGCTTGTTGAAATTTCTTACTAGGAAATGCTAAGAATAGATATGAGTATTTCATACAGTAGTTGTTCATATTCTTGATTGCTTACAATTTCTTCAGGTTTTAGCAAGTTTTCAGTTAATTAAAATTTACTCCTGGCACATGATGAGGAGTAGCTCCTGGCACAACCCTGTCACCCCCAGTACTACTACCCCAATAGTACTACTGGAGTTGTTTATAAATGCTTTACTAGCCAGTAGCTTAGCTGTACTTTTTGTCACACTGACACTAATAACCAATTGCAAGACTATGAATGGAGACACTATGCTTAATTAGTGATCATACAAATGATGAGGAGTTCAAATGATCACACAAATCAGAAAATTCAAAAACTTATCACAACAAGGAGTTATTAAAATGATCATGCGCAAAGTTTAAAAAAACGCTAGGCGTTAATTATGCGTTTGGGCACCTACTTGCGCTTTTCTAGCTTAGGAGTAGTACTCTAACGTGAAGAAATTAGGCGTTAGTACATGGGCTGACCTAGTCCATTAAACCACATGCCCATCTTCATATCCTCCTACTAAAGCTCTCGTCCGTCTTGCTGCACGAGGCTGCCTCTCTCCCTCTTGCTCCGTCCCTCGCCGGAGAAGCTCGATCCTTCGCTGGAGAATCTCAATCCCTTGCCAGAGAAGCTCAATCTGTCGTCGGGGCAGTTGAATCCCTTGTCGGCGAGGATGAATCCTCACAGGGGAGGTCAAATCCTCGTCGGGGAGACTAATTTCTCGCCGGAGAGGCTGATTTCTCGCCGGCCGCTTTTTTGAGCGCCTAGGGCCAAAGCGAGGCGTTATGCCAATGCCTAGCGCTTAAGCGCGCCTAGGCGAGCGCCTAATAGTGCCTTCTTGAACAGTGATCATACATATCAAAAAATTCAAAAACTTATCACAACAAGGAGTTACACATACTCCACACACGCTCATAATCACAAGGATGCAACAAGGAGTTACACATACTCCACACACACTCATAATCACAAGGTCTCATGACAACAAGCATCTCAGGTCTCATGACAACAAGCATCTCAGGTCTCTTGACAACAACAAGCATCAGGTCTCTTGACAAACAACAAGCATCTCAGGTCTCTTGACAACAACAAGCATCTCACGTCTCTTGACAAACAACAAGTATCTCAGGTCTCTTGACAACAACAAGCATCTCAGGTCTCTTGACAACAACAAGCATCTCAGGTCTCTTGACAACAACAAGCATCTCAGGTCTCTTGACAACAACAAGCATCTCACGTCTCTTGACAAACAACAAGCATCTCAGGTCTCTTGACAACAACAAGCATTTCACGTCTCTTGACAAACAACAAGCATCTCAGGTCTCATGAAAACAAGCATCTCAGGTCTCTTAACAACAAGCATCTCAGGTCTCTTGACAAACAAGCATCTCATGCCTCTTCTTTCATTACTGAACGCTCTCCATTAGTCGTAGGTTGTGTAGGGCATTTGCGTAAACCACTTGAGGGCATGTTACTCTTGGAGGTAGCTGCCCAAGACCCTCGAGCCTTTCTTTGTTCACATGTGGTATTTTATACCCATTGCCCCCCGCATGGTTCAAGATCTCAACCATGCACGTCTGCAGAGTTAGGAAAATTCTGTTGAGCTTGTAAACCTCGTAGCCTTCAAATTCCTCCAAAACACCATTAATAAGGTCTTGTAGTGTTTTCGGACTCAGACAATCTGTCAGGGATTGCAGCGAGTTGAAAAAACCAAGGTCAAGCACATTCAAATCGGGACTATTGGGAGGTTGTTGTATTATTCTGATGTCAAGTCCAGTGTTTGCGACAGCTGCTAGAAATTCTGGGTCATCTGGCAAGATATGAGGCTTAGCATTATCCTGCTGAATGTAGATGGTCTGTCCAGCATTACTTTCGGGCCAAACAGTTTGTATCGCTGGCAATACCTTCTCTATTAGGAACTCCCTCATCACTTTTCTGTCGACCTTTATTGACTTTGTCTCTATTGTACCTCTGGGCCTGTTATCACTTCTCCTCTGAGCAGGAACTTCTTTCACGAATGGCCAGATACCGATTTTCCCAGAGAAGGTCACGTTTCCTTCACTGTCCCACCTTGGCCTAGCAACGGCCGTCAAGAACATCACCTTGCCAATACAGTTCCCATGTATATGCCTCGTGGGCTCTTCCTCCCCATCCAGCAGATAGTATGTCTTATTCTTCTTCGTCATGTTGAACCATTTCTCATCAATGTGGACAACATTATGCATTGTCTTGAATTTAGGCCTTGAAGATTCTATTGTTGTCTCATCAAGCATTGACAAACAAAAATTTATCATGTCTTTCTTATTCTTTTCCTTCAGAGCTGGCTTCACACAGTTTGTATGCCTCTTTATCAAATTAAGCTTGAACTTTCTGTGTAGTGTGGTAGGGCTACATCCCAGTTGCCAAGCGAGAGATCTGATAGTGGACCTCTTGTTCAGTGGTATTGTAGGGATTTGCTCTAAATTGATGTCCTTTGGCTTTCTTCCACATCTTCTCTTTTTCTGATTGGAAACATCCACATCTAAACCATCTGCGATTTGCTCCATTGCCTTCTGCCAAACTCTTTGTATACTCCTCACTCCTACCTTAAAAAAATTTGCAAGGTCTTCTTATCATTTCTTTTGAATTTGCCTCCTCTGCTCATGCACACTGCATGAGCAGCATATTTTTGCTCGTCTTTGAGGGTTTTCCTTTTTTTAATTGCTGGTTCAACAACTGCAACAGAAAACACAGTAATGAAAAAATATTAGTCCTACTGAAATGACCAAATGATATCAAATGATGAAATGATACCAACTGCAATAAAAAACACAGTAATGAAAAAACACAGGACTTTTTTATCTTTGAGGTGAAGAAGCAAGTACTGGGAGGGGGATCCTCCGGGGCCCATTCAGTACAGCCCAACACACAAAGCCCAAGGCCTTATCAACATGTGGTTCACACTTGGCAACAACAATTTCCCCAACAACAAATTTGTCAATAGCACTGCCACCCTGGACCACACCTATGGTACTACTGGGTGTGAACAAAAATCCTGTGGTACACTACTGGGTGTGAACCCTCTCTTTCTCTCGATCAACTTGCACAAGCTGGAAGTAAACAGTACTAGTGCAACAATACTGTTGTGTAGGATGTGGGTGAGGAAAGCGGACATGATCAATGGACCGACAAGGCGGTGAAGGATGAGCTTGTTCACTGTGTGTGATCCATCCATGCCTCTACTCCTGCTGTTTTGTTGTTTGTCAACAAACATTGTACTGTATTTTTACATGATGTCAATGCTCAGTGCACTCTGTTTCAGCGCTTAGCCACTAATGTCCTGTTTCTGTCTACTGTCTTTTGGTGTTAATGCGTTTCACACTGAATGTTTTTGACCCTTTAATTTGGTACAGGCTGAGACCGAATCGCTTTTTATGTACGTACTCTTTCTGGTGTCTTGAAATAGAGTAGGACTCATGTTACCAAAATGGAGTACTGCACAAACTAAAATGATCATTGTTTTACTCTACTCCTACTCCATTTTATTCTGTATTTTGATCATTTCACATTGAGTATTGAATTGACAGTGACATCATTTTTATAGGGAAGATGAGGAAGCTCACCGACTGCATCTTCATCGGGATCAATGCCCTCTTGCATGTCGATATCATCTTCACCGGGATCAATGCCCTCTTGCATGTCGATATCATCTTCACCGGGATCGACTCCTCCAGGTATGTCCTCTTCTTCGGGGGGAGTACAGTTCAGATCAAATTCCATGTTGATCACTATCTTTCCCGCTTGCAGGGTATCGTGCCGTGCTGGAGATGTCCTGCTTCGTGCTGGAGTACTTCAAGCCCTTCAGGTACTCTGCACTGCCAGTTCCATATTCATATGAGCACAATTTCAGTCTTGTATGCCTGCTGGAGAAGCTTGTACTGTCTTCTATGCCTGCTGGAGTTCTTGTACTCAGAAACTTTGTCTTGATTGATACTCTACCGTCAATTTTTTACTGCTACAGTACTTGTACTGCCAACAAACTTTGTCTGTGGTATTTTGAGCTTTTCCTTTTCAAACTTTTACTCCAGGAGGCGATCTGGATCAAGTGGGGAGGCTATCTGCAGCAGTACCTGAAGCTGCATGGGAGGGCGTTGTGATCTGGATCTGAGGCTGCCGATCTGGAAGATTCTCTACTGGATCTGAAGCAGTACTCCTTCCGACGAGGCCCTGGAGTTGGTGAAGCCCTTGAGCTGGCGATGCCCTGGGAGGGGGACAACGATCTGCAGCAATACCCCCTCCGACGAGGCCCTGGAGTTCGTTGGATTGGCGCAGGCGACAGCGGGGCGACCCTGGGAGGGCGCGGCCCTGGGAGGGGGGCGGCCCTGGGATGGGAGGGGGGCGGCCCTGGGATGGGAGGGGGGCGACCCTGGCGTCAGGAGGCAGGCAACAACGGCGACTGGGATGGAGAGGATCCGCTCGCGGAGGAAGACGACGACAATAGCGATTCAAATTAGGGGCATTTCTGTACTTTCCTTCCTTTTCACCTGGTCGGGACGTTTTCTAAAACGTCATATATTTCGGAACGGAGGGAGTAGTTTACTTTTCTATTTTCTATAGTTTTCTCATGTCCATATGATTATCAAACAAATCCCAACCATTTACTTTCTGCGATGTTGGATATATAGCAACGACGCATCAGGAATAGCAAGCTTTGTATTTTCGGAACTGCCTTCTAGAATAAGAAAATGTCCGCATAGTTTTCAATTTTTGGTCGTATGATCTGCTTGCATTTATGTCAGAACCATCCCATCCCTCCTGTAGCATTCCTCTTGATAGGTACTTCTTAGCCCATTGCAATAACTAAATTTATCTTTAAATACATTTTTTCAGATAAAATGGCATCTCTGCTATTTGGATGGATCCTGAAAAGAAGTATTTTTTTTACTATTGCTTTAGGTCATACTTGATTGTTGGTTTTTTTTGTGCATTTTGGATGATTTTTAGCAGGTCTCAATTTAATATATGATGGTAAGAACTTCTCTTCTTGCATCGGTGATGACAAATATATTTTACTAAGGTTCGAGAAACTGAATTTGAGCGCTCTCTCAGGTGAGCTTACCATTCCATCAAATGGAAATATATATATATATATATATATATAAATATAATGATGTAGGGTGGAACCCTAGATGGCCGATCTTTCACGAAATGGAGGGGATCCCACGATGAACACGAAGAACACAAAGGGGAATCACGAGGGAAACACTCAAGAACAAGTCCAATCACACATCCACTAGACAATCAAACACACAAGATCACAAGATACATGAACAACAAAGGGAAAGATACAAGGTAGAGTTCATCTCCAAGAGGAGGTCTTGAATCCGCGAAGGATCTTCCCGTTAGGGGTCTTGAATCCAAGGTGGATCTTCTCCGTAGAGGGGCCGCAGTCTCTCTCGTGGAGTAGATCCGGGATGGATGAGCAAAGCTCTATCTCACATATGAGCTAAACTAATGCTAACCCTAAAATGGTGGAGGTGGAGGAGTATATATAGTCTAAGGCCACGAAGGGGTAAGTGAGGGGCGAAAGGGATACATGGCCAGAAGGCCCGCGGCTGCGCACAGGCAGGGAGCGGACGTCTGCTAGGCACCGGACGTTCGGTGGCTCGGGAGGGACCGGACGTCAGGTGGCTCTCGGACTTCCGCTATTTTGGTTCTGTGAAGGATGTCACGGACGTCCGGTGGCTGCCGGTCGTCCGGTCGCCTGGGACGCGTCGGACGTCCGGTAAACGCCGGTCGTCCGGAGCCTGTATCTTGCAGCAGCTCCATTTCTTCCGTCTTCTCTTCCACGCTTCCCTCGCGGATGGTGTAGGTGATCCTTGGCGCTTGCACTCCTCCTCGTCATCCGTGAAGCTCCGACAATACCTATGCATGCACACGAGTGGAGTGTCAAGTAGTATACCATCCTCGAAGGGGTCAAGTGGACACGTGTAAAGGAGATGATTCACCTTTTTGTATGAGAAGTAGAGGTCACACGTGTCACTTGCCAAGTAGACTCTTGACATGGTGATGTCCATAGGATGCTCCGTATCATCCCCTCCCCCTTGGGAAAGATCCGACCTCGGATCGAAAACCAAATCACCATGGGAAAGAGATGGCGTCGTCGTGTAGATGTGGACCATCACGAAGTGATCATCATCTTGAAGCTTGAAATGGGCGCTCTCCAATGTCTCACCGTCTAGTGATTCCTTCAAAAGGAGCAAGGACAACAAACACTTGGAAAAACAAATGTGGTTAGCGTTAGTGCAAAACCAAGCATTGAAGAGGTGGTTCACCAAACAAGTGTTGTCAACAAGCATAGCATAAGGTGTGACAAAGAAGTGTGGCATGGCAAATAAGCATATAAGTTGAGCACAATCAAGAACATCATTGAAACAAGCGCGCAAGAGTGAGGTAGAGATGCAAATAGGTGTGACAAGTGAAGAAGCATCTACCTCATGGTCATAGCAAACAAGATCAAAGCGCTCAATGAAAGGTCTATGGTAGGCATAGGAATCATTCACAACACCACATAAGAGTAGACATCTAAACACATGGGGTAAGTGCAAGACAATCCGAGCATTACATGCACAAGGTGTAGTGAACATAGTGTGGCACTCAACACAATAGAAAGAGCTATTGTTCAACATGTGTGAGGCAATCAAGTCAATCATGTGAAAAGCAATGGGACATGGCATATGTGAAGAGATGACATTGTTGCAACCAAGCATATGATAGGGACAAGTAATCCACAAGTCGGATGCAACACACAAGGCATATATATCATGATGCATGGAGATGTGTAAATGGCAAGTCGAATCAAGATCTCTAACATATGTGCAAAGTGTCATGGTGCAAGCAACACAAGTAGTGTGATCCACAATATGCATGCACATGGTTTTTGGTTCCTCGAATGAGAAGGATATCACCTTGAAAAGGTGTCCTTGTGCATCCTTCACAATGCCGAAGCACAAGCAAGTGCGATGTAGAAGCGTCGTGGTAGAAAGTGGTTCGCTCTCAAGAGCTCGAATGGTCAACTCACGCGAAGTGGAAGTTGACACAAAGTCCAAGTATCCTACACATGCACACAACAAAACAAAGAATGTATGCGCATGGTAGATAAACACATCATCCATCATAATGGTTCTCTTCTCTTGCACATAACCATTAGGAGCAAAAGTGCATGAATAATATGATGCAACAATGGCTATATTCATGGAACTAGGCATATGGTGCAAAGAGGTAAAACAAGCATGCTTCACAAGAATGATGTCATAATCTCCAAATAAATGTGATAATGCTATGGGGGCAATCTCATTGGCAAGACTAAAATCATGGTTGCGCTCAATACATGGTAGCATGAGAGAGGCAACATGTGGAGACATATGACAACAAGCAATATCAATCATGTGCAAAGCATGGCAATGGTTGTCATCAACCGCATGAAAGGAGCAAGTATGAATCATCGGTGATGCAACATAAGCAAGCATATCAATCATGTCGTGCAAACTAGTGGAGCGAAGATGCAACACACTAGATGAGTTCATAGTAATCATGTCATGTGAGCCAATAGTAGGCATAAGCAATGCACACGTCATATCACAAACACGAGCACATATCAAGATCAAAGCATCATAATAGGCATGGTGTGCAAAGGAATCATGGCAATAACAAGTGATATCTCCACCAAGCTTGCAAATACACATACAAGTATGAGAATCAATCATCATGTGTAATGCAAAGCATGGGTCACAAATGCATGGCCAAGGCAAAGGGATTGCCATATCATGCAACAATTAGCCATAACCATGTGAGGGCCATGTAGAAGAAATGCGCGAAGTCTTTGCGCGAAGGGAGCGGTGGGAAGGATAATCCACGGAATCCCAAGTCATCGGTGCTCTCTAGAGCTCGTTTCGTCAACTCATGCTCTTGCGAGGTTGACGAGTAAGTATGGGGACCTACACAAAAGACACACAAAGCAAAGAAATTGTGCGTGTGGTAAATGTACACATCATCCATCATGATGTGTATGTGTATGTGTGAGTTAGCACAAGATAAGCATCGCTCAAAGAAATTAGATGCATGGTATAAGAACATGTCATCCATCATGAATGAATAGTTATTGTGTATAGCATGATGTGGATGCAAATTGAGCATACAAGTATGGGGATCATGCAATGGATGGGATGGACCAAAATCTCCTAAAATGTATGAGGAAACTACGGGGGTCTCCTCATGAGCAATATCGAAAGCATAATATGGAGAAGTGGAACAATCTCCAAAACAATGCATATCCGAAGCTAGGTGTTCATGGCATGGCATATGATGGATACGATGCAAAGGAAGCATGTCAATATCATCACAAGAAAAACAAATGCCAATAACCATGGGCTTGTCATGTATGCCATAAGTGCAAATTGGATTAATCTTAATGGCGTATGCATAGTTACTACGATGAGATTGCAAATATGACATATTGTTGATCTCATGCATAGCATATGACAAGTCAAGTGGATTGTCAAACATGATGTGACCAAGAGAATTATCACAAGAAATCCTATGCAACATGGCATCACAACAAATAGACTCCACATGACAATCATCAAACTCATCATAAATGGGTAAATCATCGCATGGGGAAATCATACTAGAATGAAGCATGGCAATAGGTGGATCAACATCATGCAAGCAATCAAAGTTAACATAGTCCACTAGTGGGACGAGAGCATCACCTTCACATTTGCTACCTTTCTCATTCCACTCATGTGGTGTAGGTGAGGTGGGAAAGACCAAATGGTGGTCATCATCTTCATCTTGATGGAACCATGTGGGGGGTGCATAATATTCCACCATGGCCATCGTCTTGTCCAATGGAAGGACGAAGTCGTCGAGAATCGGCGCGTCATCATATGTTGGACCTAGCACCAAATGGGAAGGCACAATAGAGGTAGAGGTCAAGTCGTTAGTTTTTAAAGTGGCCTCACAAGACCTACCAACTCTCTCACTCTCTCTATGTGGTGGCTCACTCGCTCCCTCAATGTAGGTGCACTCAGTGTCGCATATGGTGGAGTCACTCATCTCACTCAAGTGGTGGGGGTTGTGGTTCTCCTCACATGGGAATTGGGGCAACTCGTCATATATGGGGCTAGTGGTGAACTCGCTCTCACTCTCAATATGGTGGCACAAGTCACTCAAGTCATCATACGCCGCCGTGGTCGAAGGGAAAATCCCATGCTCAACCATCTCATCATCGTCGCCGTAGATGAAGGCCGAAGATGGCACATCATCACTCTCGCCTCCTAAGATGGAAGCATCATCCTTGCTCGTCACCATGTCGTTCGCCTCCGAAGCTTGGTCCTCGAATGGCTCCGCAGTCGTAGTCGTCGCCGCACCGTCTTGAAAAAGAGTCGAAGTAGACTCGGCATCATCAATGCCACAAAGAGGGATGGCGGTGGAGTCGAACTTGGGAGCGTCGTCTTGGAGCTCGTTGGGCTTGGACATCATGGTGGTACTATCCTCATGCTCGTTGTCTTGGAGCTTGGTCTTCGAGAAGTTTGCTTGCGGTGGAGAAGCCTTGGCCTTCATTAGTTCTTGTTCCGCCTTGAGAGCACCAATGTAGTTGTCGTCGAGGGACTTGTAGTTCTCGAAGAAGATAGTCTTGTAGACGTCGTTGTGCAATCCCATCATGAAGTGGAGCTTCATTGAAATGGGGTCGTCCATGCCGGCTCGTCGTAAGGCCATCTTCATCTCCTTGAAGTACTTGTCGATGGACTTGGATCCTTGAATGGTGTTCTCCAATTGGCGTAGAAGTTGTTCCGTGTAGGTGGAAGGCACGAACTCTCGTCGCATAGCTTTCTTCGTCTTGGGCCAATTCACGTTGAAGCTTGTCGAAGGTGTGTGAAGCCACCATGTTAACGCTTTGTCGTGGAGGTGTCTTGTGGCGCACTTCACTTGATCTTCGTAGGGAACTTGATGTAGCTTGAGGTAGTCATCCATCTTGCGCTCCCACTCGAGATACTCCTCGGGGTCTTGAGTCCCATAGAAAGGAATCTCGTGGTCGTTGTCGAGGTCCTAGTAGCTCGTGGAAGTCGCGGACTTGAGCTTGGTAAGCTTCTCTTGATCATAAGCTTGAGGTTCTTGTGGGCGAAGATGCCGCATATCCAAAGGCGAAGATGCCTTGAAGTCGCTTGGCGAAGATGCCAAGGTACATGGTGAAGTCGTAGAGCGGTTGTTGGTGCTGAGCTCATGAACTTCACGTTCTTGTCGTTGATGGTGTTGATGCCGATGAGATCTTGCCGAAGATGGTAGCTCGGAAGGATTTGCACTAGAGCGTCTTCTCGAAGATGAGGGAGACCTCTTGCGGTTCTTGATGAGGGCTTTGAGCTCCTCCATTTGAGCATTCATGTTGGCGCACAAGTTGTTCGTCATGGCATCGAAATTGTCGTTGTTGTTGTAGATCGGAGTAGATGAAATGCTTTTTCTATCCATCACAAGACTCGAGCAAAGGTGAGTAGGAGATGAGATAAACAATACCAAGTTACCTTTTCCGAATGTTGAGGATGTATCCCGTTTCACTCAATGTGAAATGAAAGAATAGTGGAATTGGTACCGGGCTTGTTCACTCACACCTATCAAGTAAAGCTTATGGAGTAGCTCGGTGAGGATAGTGGCACAAAAATTTGATGCAAAATGTTAGAAAGAGTCAATAATGTTGAAAGAGATTCACAAATTTGCAAGTGAAACAAGTAGACCAATAGCAATATGTGGCACACGGAAACACACACATGGATAGATAGATGGGGTCGTGCAACCAAGGAATGAGCACAAAATGTGGAGTCCACGGAAAACGCTCGTGTTGCACAACTCAAGAGAGACGCTAGCACGATTGCTCTATAGGCGGATACGACACTTGTGCACAACCTATAAGATGCAAAATGTATGGACTTGCTATCCCAATTATGCTATGTGTATGATGTTCCGGTGCTTGAGCACAACATGATCCAAGATGATCAAGGATGATATGATATTTTGTGATGCTATGGCTCTTGCTCACAAGCTTCTTTGCTTTTCTCCTTTTTGCTTAAAAGCTTTATTCTCTTTTTCTCTTTTTTTTGTATGGCCACGATGCACAAACCAAGATAGCAATTGTGTATATGCGGGAACAATCTTGTGACACAAGAGATGATATGATGATACCAATATGATATGGTATATATGCAATGGAAGGACGGATCGATGATCACTAATGTGCACAAGTAACGTTGCCGGCAATACTCAAAGGCTAGTCTCGATAGGCAAGTGACGCAAAATGGGCTAGGGGTTAACAATGCAATTGCAAGGGGAATATACAATGATGTCGTCGAAGTTACCGTCCGTGTCGATGATGAGAGGTGGTGCTCTTGATGTAGACCCGTTCCTAATTAGCCGAAACACCTTAGGAAACGGAAAAACCACAACTCAAAATCTCAAGGACAAATATCAAATGGTGGTAGCGGCAATGCCGTGGTGGTTGCGGAAGTGGAATGATGGGCTATACATGATGTCGGAGTTGAAGTCACGGTCCCTAAGTAGCCGAAACACCTTAGGAGACACGAGCCACAACTCAAACAAGCTCGAACAAAATTGGGTTAAGTTTGGTTGGCTATGTATAATGGGCAATGGGTATGCGAAAGTGGTGGTGGTGGTTGATGAAGAAGCAATGGTCCCTAAGTAGCCTAAACACCTTAGGAGACTCAAATCACTACTCAAGCAACCACAAATGGTATGGGAACAAAATTGGTTAGGTTGCGGAAGTCGGTGGTGGTTATGCGGATGATATGGTGGAAGCCCTAGGCAAAGATGCCAAAATTCCAAAAATATGATGGAGTCAAATGAATATGGTTGTATTTTTCTGGTATGGGGAATGTCAAGAGCTTCGAAACGAGCTAAAGAACGTCCAAATCGGAGTTCGTATGAATTAGTTATGGACAAAACAAAAATCAGCCGAATTCAAAAACTGGGTGTACCGGACGTCCGGAAAAGACCGGAAATCCGGTATTTTTTGCTGTATATATGGTTCCGGTCGTCCGGTGAGTTCCGGACGTCCGGTGCTTCGTGAGGGTCCGGACGTCCAGTAAAACGCCGGTCGTCCGGTGGGTCGGGGTCAACGCGAGATTTGAGTTCCGGGACGCGATTTTGGGCGGAAAATGATGATTTTGGGGTCAAAATTTGACGAATTTTGTGGAGGAAAGATGGGGAAACTTGGGGAAATGTTAGATCCACTTGAAACCAAGCAAATCCATGGATCAAAATCAACAAAACGTCATCAAACCAACAGATCACAAAAATTTTTGGGGCTATTTTTGGTGGGGATTTTCGAATTTGGGGAAGAACACAACAAAAGAAGGCTAGAAAATGGTGAGGAGGCTCCAAATTCGTGAGAAACCGTGGCTCATGATACCATAATGATCACTAAACTAGGTGGGGGGCTCCAATTTCGTGAGAAACCATGGCTCTTGATACCATAATGATGTAGGGTGGAACCCTAGATGGCCGATCTTTCACGAAATGGAGGGGATCCCACGATGAACACGAAGAACACAAAGGGGAATCACGAGGGAAACACTCAAGAACAAGTCCAATCACACATCCACTAGACAATCAAACACACAAGATCACAAGATACATGAACAACAAAGGGAAAGATACAAGGTAGAGTTCATCTCCAAGAGGAGGTCTTGAATCCGCGAAGGATCTTCCCGTTAGGGGTCTTGAATCCAAGGTGGATCTTCTCCGTAGAGGGGCCGCGGTATCTCTCGTGGAGTAGATCCGGGATGGATGAGCAAAGCTCTATCTCACATATGAGCTAAACTAATGCTAACCCTAAAATGGT
Source organism: Secale cereale (assembly GCA_902687465.1). NCBI lineage: Eukaryota > Viridiplantae > Streptophyta > Magnoliopsida > Poales > Poaceae > Secale > Secale cereale. Next base: position 275,700,393 of record LR738714.1, on the reverse strand, counting down.
GGAGGTGGAGGAGTATATATAGTCTAAGGCCACGAAGGGGTCAGTGAGGGGCGAAAGGGATACATGGACAAAAGGCCCGCGGCTGCGCACAGGCAGGGAGCGGACGTCCGCTAGGCACCGGACGTCCGGTGGCTCGGGAGGGACCGGACGTCCGGTGGCTCTCGGACTTCCGCTATTTTGGTTCTGTGAAGGATGTCACGGACATCTGGTGGCTGCCGGTCGTCCGGTCGCCTGGGACGCGTCGGACGTCCGGTAAACGCCGGTCGTCCGGAGCCTGTATCTTGCAGCAGCTCCATTTCTTCCGTCTTCTCTTCCACGCTTCCCTCGCGGATGGTGTAGGTGATCCTTGGCGCTTGCACTCCTCCTCGTCATCCGTGAAGCTCCGACAATACCTATGCATGCACACGAGTGGAGTGTCAAGTAGTATACCATCCTCGAAGGGGTCAAGTGGACACGTGTAAAGGAGATGATTCACCTTTTTGTATGAGAAGTAGAGGTCACACGTGTCACTTGCCAAGTAGACTCTTGACATGGTGATGTCCATAGGATGCTCCGTATCATATAATGGATAAAGCCCACTATTAATGTAGCACAGAAACCTTCTTCAGTTGTTCATGGTTAGCATTAGCCTCCTTGCCATCAATACTATCGAGCAGTTATTCTTTCGACATATACCCGCTACATTTTGCATTGAACTTTGCATTCCATTGGAATGCGGAAATACCACAACTTCCGTTCATGCAGGTGATGCCTGAGCTTTCTTGCTCTAAGTTAATTTTACCCTACTTTGACCTGATTGTGCGCCGAGAACAGCGAGTCACACAAAGTAGGCACAACATGTAATAAACTTAAGTATTTAATGACACTGAATTTCAGTACAAGATTATAGGGATACAATGGATAGAAGGTTAGGTTTTGTTTCTAATTTCTCAACACTACGAGGCTCCCATGGGTTAGAGATAATGTAAGACAATAACACTGCTTGCCAATGGTTTGAGCCGAAGATGATAAAGTTATTTTATTTATGTGGAGGGAAGTGTTTCATAATTCCTTAAGCCTGATAACACATTGCCTTGTAGAGCTTCGTTTTATGCTTTATAATGGAGTAATTGTCCAGATTTGAAACAACCAATGTTTTGAACTACTGAATGTTGCATTCTTTGTGGATGACATAAAAACAGAAAACTTGTTTTATTTAACTGAGCTGATGCACTGCCAACTTTGCTGGAAAACCCATTGGATTTATGGAGAACTCGGTGTAACGAAAATGCTAATCATCTTGCTATCTTGCAAACACATACTATTTCTGTTTTGAAGTCATTTGTGTGCCCTACAACAGTTTTTCATTTGCATATGATCCTCCACTCCCTATTGTTTTGTTCAAACGTATTGATCCTCGTAGAGGAGGAAAAACACAATGAGAGGGGGAGAGGAGTTCCTCAGGGAGTGACAGGTTGGTCCCTCGCACCTGGGAGATACACGTTCAAGCTTGACTCCATAATTGGTACCTAACCAGTCTTGTTCTATTGTCAGAAAAACAGAGCAATAAGGGTGATTTTTAAGTCAAGTTTCTAGACCAGCCCCTTAGCTATAGATAAGTTAATCCATGTTTTCTAATAAGGTCTCCATAGCAACATCTTTTCTTGTTGTCATCATACATGTTCCTTCATCAAGTAACTCTTGAAATAACTAAGATGTATATCTTGCAGGAACCTCCATGGCACGGGAGTACAACTTGAAAATGCACCTCTCATTTCAAATTGGCTCTGTGCTTCAGCACTATCTTTCAAAGCACTATGGACAGATTATGATATGTTGTCTTGAGTTTGATATAACGCCACTCATTCAAGTCTGTACATTCCATATTTGTACCAGCTTATGGTCAATGCTATACACACGTTCTCATAACAAGCCGTCATAACAAGCCGTTTCAAGTTATATATGGCAATATCATTGTACTAAAACATTTTCCCCGTATATTTGCTCGAACAACATGTTTCACGCTTCCAACATTTTGACAGATTTCAAAAAAAATATTGAAATAGTGGGCAGGCGCAGCAATGCGCGCCGGCATGGTCTAGTAAATGCGTATATTCACGCATAGACGGGACACCAACACCTACAAATCAAAACCTAGGATATCCTCGCACAAAGCATTGTAGGCCACTGATACCACCAGCCGCACGCCTCCAATCTATCACCTCTCCCAGAATAGCCGTGACGAGCTCTCTGGGTCTCTTTTGTTGACCGATCATGTTAAACACCCTGGCATTTCTCTCCTTCCACAGGAACCAAATAACTGCTATGAAAAGAGTGTCAAATCATCCCTTATTAGCCCTGTGGAAGTTCATTCTTTCTCTCAACCTCCACTTGAGAGTCATGGACATTAATCCGAAGCATGTCCGAGATGGTGCATGTAAGTGCATCCAATGCCACCCCTTATTGATTTTGGAGCATTGATGACAAACTTGTTTGTGGGACTAATGTGTTTGTGATGTTCACAGGATAACACAGGTAGAAGTCCTCATTGATTCAGTTTATCCATCAAAGATGACCCTACAAATGTATGAAGGCATTGAAGATAATGGTGGTTCGTGAAGACATTCATGTTGAAGATAATGGCACGTGAAGCCATTTGCTTCAAGACAATGGAGCACGAAGACATAGTCTTTTGGTAGTTTCATTTTCTTCTTTGTTGATTCATATGAACCACCGAACTGTTAAGTGGGGTCGAGGTAAACAAATTCAGAGACACTAACGTGATGCTCAACCTGAATCCTATGTTTTCTAGCGAAGACTATGAGAGAAAACCTCCTCCAGTGTTGTTTGCAGCTTTAGTTTGAGCCCAAGTCAAGTTGTCGCATGTGTTTGAAATCCTACCGTCGGACACATGTCGGTTGTCCATTGACCCATGGTCATTTCAAACATATCATGTCGGGTTGCCTCTTGGCTATAAATAGCCCACCCCCTCCACCATAGGTTGGTGGTTGCTCCGAGTAATTACAAGAATTTTGTCGTTTGAGAGCAACCCACCATTGAAGTCTTTAAGAGAGAATCATTGTGAGGACAAACCCAAAACACCCCGAGACTAAAAGTGATTGAGCATCACAGAAGCCTTTCTGTTATGCGTGAACTAAAGACTTGTTACACTTGAAAATTATGATCTTCTAGTCGGTTAGGCATCGCATTCTGAGTATCCAAGATTCATTGTGGATTGCCTGTGAACGAAGTCTGCGTAGATTTGGAAGTCTCACTTGAATACTTACCAGAGTGATTGGGCGAGATCTTCATGTCTTAACTCAAGGGGAATAAGGTGAAGATGTGGTCTTCTGAGTTCAATCTCAGCCTCCCTAACCAGACGTATAGTTGTAATAACAACTATAATTGGTCCAACAAATCATTTGTCTTCTTCGAGCAACTAGTTCTATCACTTCCCTCGTTTACTTTCTATTTAGCTTCGTGAAGACTTTACTTGCTCATCCTGTTTGAAAACATTGTGTGAAGACATTCATTCTGATTACATCTTGAGCTTCACACTATCTTCCATAATTGTTCTGTTCTACCTAGTTGTTGTTTTGCTTAGCACTTTACTTCAACTGTCATTGTTGTGCAAGCCTGGCTAGTGTAGCTTATCTTCCATTGTATCCTATTTAGGTGCTGATATAACTTCGAGTCTTCAAAGACATTGCATGTTTTGAAGATTTTCATAAAAAATGCATATTCACCCCCCTCTCTAGTCAATAACTAACACTTTTAGTGCGTCATGCCTCTCAAGCGTAGGTGCACCGAGAAACACAAACAGGGATCATACATAGCCAATCATATAAGTCAAACCATAGATTAAACTTAGGGGGGTCCGGGGTAGAACTTGTTCGCCGACTTGCGGCAAGCATGGGTGTCGGTGTCAAAACCGGCAGACCTCGCGGTAGGGGGTCCCGAGTTGTGGATATGTGATCGATGGGGAACAAGGGACGATGAACACGATGTTTACCCAGGTTCGGGCCCTCTCGAAGAGGTAATACCCTACGTCATGCTTGATTATATTGGATGTGTATATCATTACATAGTGGATCTACCTCGAGATCAGCATGAGATAAACCCTAAGGTGATGAGGTGATATGGAAGCTCTCCTCCTAAAGACTACAACCCTTGGTTTATATAGACACCAGCAGCGTTAGGGTTTCCGAAGATAGATTACCATAAGGAATAAAGAGATCATGCTTATCCTTGACTTGGAGGGCACACCACGACTTCATAGATCTCCTGTTGCTATACGGCTTCACCAGTCCGGCCCAGACTCAATGGGCCGACGCCCAGAGGACCCCTTAGTCCATGACTCCATCAGTAGCCCCTGAACTAGCCTCCAACGCCGGAGATTGTGTCCAGCATCCGCACACCAGATAGTCTTCGGCTTGCGAGTGAGTTCTTCAGTGTATTCTGCACACGTCTGGGGTCACGTGGTGTTCGGAATCTGAAATATCCATTTTACTTAGACTTGAAGAAAAGAAAAGAAAAATGTTCGAGTGTGAATAATGTCCTTGGCTGACAATTTTTTCCTCTTTAATGAAGGGTCGCAACCGGTCACAACTCCGCGTGGCAGGCCGTTCTTGATGCGCGGCTCGAGGCCGACCCCTCGTTGGCACGTCTTATCAAGGTAGAGATCGTGCTCCGTTTTTTCGGGGATATGATCAATGATTCCGATTCCCCACTCACACATAACGTTACGACAATGTTGGAAAGTGGAGAAGCCCACAACATGAAAAGAGGGGCTGATGGTTCTCCCGTGGCTTATAGAGAGGGGGCAGTTGCAATCTGTACCCCACACTGAGGGAGTCCTGGATTAAGGGTTCCTCATGTGGCCGGATCGTTCGTTATGGGCCGGACTGGTGGGCCGTGAAGATTATTGCTCAATACTATCTCCCGTATCCGGATAGGACTCCCATATGTGTAAAATAGCAAGTTTAAGAGTCCGGGTGTAATACTTTCCTTCCTTTGCAAGATGGTCATGTACAACCCTAGGTCTCTCTGGTGCATATATAAACCAAAGGGTTTAGTCCATAGAGACAAGAATCACAATTACATAGGCTAGACTCCTATGGTTTTAGCCATTACGATCTCGAGGTAGATTAACTTTTGTAAATCCATATTCATCAAGATCAATCGAGCAGGAAGTAGGGTATTACCTCGATCGAGAGGGCCTGAACCTGGGTAAAACATCATGTCCCCAGTCTCATGTTACCATCAATCCTCAGACGCATAGTTCGGGACCCCTACCCGAGATATGCCAGTTTTGACACCGACATTGGTGCTTTCATTGAGAGTTCCACTGTGTCATCGATAGAGGGATTAATGGCTCGCTTCATCATCAACGACGGCGCCACCGCTAAGGAAAAAATTCTCCCCGGCCAGCTTTTCGTGTTTAGCGGCTTCGTGCTTTGTGCCAACACGGAAGGCCACCTCGAGTAGGTTGACAGCTACGCCCCTAGTCATCAGATCAGATTTGGAAGCTTGAGCTACGTTGCTGACGTCCGCGGAGATTTAATCTTCTATAGATTCGCACCCATGGCTGCTCCCTGCCTCCACGATGAAGACGCCTTAGATTTGTCATCGGGCCCCGTCCAGGGGTCAACACCTGTAACAGCTCTGGCCCTAGATCCGGAGCTGATCGCCTCATTCAAGGACGGGAAAATTAACCCCGCCATGGAAACCGCAGACTTAGTGGCGCTCGAGCCGCTCACAGACCCAACATTGAGCGAGACTCACCCCGTCATTGGAGCACCAGACTCGGCCCTGATCATGAGTTCCGAACTTTTGGAATCTACGCTTTTTGGGCTCGATCGACCGGTTGTCACCGAACTCAGCCCCGTAGATGTCCGAACATACGTCCCGCACTCGCCCTTAGACGAAGCGATGGACTTACTAAAATCTCTCTCTATAGCAGAGGATTCCCAGCCGAACTATGCCCAGTTCGAACTGGGGGCTGAGGACAGGGAATTTTGTTTCCCACCCACCACCCACTTTGTAGCCACGGGCGAAGACTTAACCGATCTACTAGACTACGCTTCCGAAGACATCGATGGGATGGACCACGACGTCGAAGCCGATCTAAGTGCAAACCCGCCCGCGATCGGGCGATGGATGGCTACTTCTACATATGATGTATATATGGTGGATACACCCAAAGAGAAGGAAGACAATGACGAAACAAATCCAGAGCAAGATAAGCCCGTCAATGAATCTACTAAGCGCCAACATCAGAAACGCTGATCTCGATCCTGTAAAGGGAGAGAGAGTAACATTGTCAGCAAAGACGATGACAACCCGGAGCAAGCCAATGACCCCGTGGATCCAGTGGTGGACCAGGACAAACAGGAGGATGGCGAACACAGTCCCGAACCGCTGGCCGATCACAGCAATGCAGATGACAACAATTATCAACCTGTCTCCGAAGAAGACGTCAACCTGGGAGATGAAGAATTCATCATCCCAGAAGAACCGCTCGAACAAAAACGTTTTCAACAATAGCTCATTGCCACGGCAAGGAGCCTGAAGAAGCAGCAACAGCGGCTTAGAGCCGAACAAGATACGCTCAATGATAGATGGAATGAAGTGCTAGACGCTGAAAAAAGATACGGCCGTGAGCGCCAGACAAAGAGCTATCCCAAGCGCAAGTTGGTGCCCCAATTCGACGACGAGGCCCTTACGCCAATTCCGCTGAAGTATGATCAGTCCAATCAACCGGACCGACCACCCCATGGACGAGACAAAGCGCCAGCAATGTCGTACACAAGCCTGCACCTCCTCGTCGTAAAGGAAAGGATGCATCAGCTCAGGGCCATAAGTACGATCTACGTCAGGACTTGAATAAAAAAGCTGGCCAGGCCAGATCAATTTACGGATCAAGGGAACGTGCTCACACATGAGACGGCGGCTATCAAGCCAAACACGCCGGTCACAAGCAAGTTCGGAAACAACACCGAACACAAACGCCGTCCGAACTACGCCACGGTATCGCAAAATACAGGGGTGCCGCACACCCTCTGTGCTTCATCGATGAGGTGATGGATCATGAATTTCCACAAGGGTTTAAACTCGTAAACATCGAGGCGTATGATGGAACAACGGACCCCGTTGTATGGATAGAAGACTTTATTCTTCACATCCACATGGCTCGTGGATATGACCTCCACGCTATCAAATACTTACCTCTCATGCTGAAAGGGCCAACTCGACACTGGTTAAACAACCTCCCAGAGAACTCCATTGGAAGCTGGGAAGAACTTGAGGATGCTTTTCGGGCTAACTTTCAGGGGACTTATGTCCGACCCCCGGATGATGACGATCTAAGTCACATAATCCAGCAACCCGGGGAGTCAGCTCGCAAGCTTTGGAATCGATTCTTAACTAAAAAGAACCAAATTTTTGACTGTCCGGACGCCGAGGCCTTAGCGGCATTCAAACATAGTGTCCGGGACGAGTGGCTGGCTAGACACCTCAGTCAAGAAAAGCCGAGGATAATGGCAGCCCTAACTACACTCGTGACCCACTTTTGCGCGGGCGAGGATAGCTGGCTAGCTCGTAGCAGCAATAGCACCAGCGACCCTGGCACCTCCGAAGTCAGGATGGCAATGGCGAGCCACAGTGCAATAAGAACAAGCGTCGAAACAACACTGGAAGCACAAGTGACACGGCAGTGAACGTCGGATTCAGTGGCTCCAGGCCCGGTCAACGGAAGAAGCCATTCAAAGGCAACAGAGACAGTCCATCTAGCTTGGACAAAATACTAGACAGGCCTTGCCAGATTCATGGCACCCCTGATAAACCTGCAAGTCATACCAACCGAAACTATTGCGTTTTTAAGCAGGCTGGCAAGTTAAACGCCGAACACAAGGGGAAAGGACCTCAAAGCAAGGAGGAGAATGAACCTCACCAACTGAACACTGGGGGACAGAAGAAATTTCCACCAGAGGTAAAAAACGTGAATATGATCTACGTTACCCATATCCCCAAGAGGGAACACAAGTGTGCACTCAGGGATGTTTACGCCGTAGAGCCTATCGCCCCTAATTTCAACCCATGGTCGGCTTGTCCGATCACCTTTGATCGCAGGGATCACCCAATCAGTATCCGTCACGGAGGTTCAGCGGCTCTGGTGCTCGATCCTATAATCAACGGATATCATCTTACTCGAGTCCTTATGGACGACGGGAGCAGTCTCGGTCTGATATACCAAGACACTGTCCGCAAGATGGGGATAGACCCGTAAGGAATTAAGCCCATCAGCACTACCTTTAAAGGAGTGATACCAGGCGTAGAAGCCCGCTACACGGGATCATTAACATTAGAAGTCGTATTCGGCTCTCCTGATAACTTCATAAGCGAAGAGTTACTCTTCGACATCGCTCCTTTCCGAAGTGGCTATCATGCACTCCTCGGAAGAACGGCCTTCGCCCGCTTTAATGCGGTCCCGCATTATGCCTACTTAAAGCTCAAAATGCCAGGACCACACGGCGTCATCATGGTCAATAGAAACATGGAGCACTCCATCCATACGGAGGAAGACATGGCAGCCCTAGTAGCCGAGGTCCAAAGCGGCTTATTCAAGCCGAGCAGTTCATCGGTCGTCAAGACCACAGACACGGCTAAACGTGTCCAGCCCGCACTACAATGAGGCAGCTCAAAGCAACCTGAGCTCGATTAGCAGTTGCAGCCGTGTCGACTACCCCATAAGCTGGTAGCACACGTACCTCGCGTACACAATTATGCCCTTAAAATACCTTGGGCGGCGCCGGGGGCGCACCGCATACAAATAGTCCATAGTTCGGCTTGACCCTATTCAGACTCTAAAATACATTTTCTTTTTAAGGTTCATTTAGAAGAACCTACATTGTTTATGGCTGTGAAGGACATTCTTTCCAGAATCCTTTTTTCCTTTTTTACAGGCGTCCATCATAATTCCCCTCTTCAAGGACACATCACCAAGGAGAAAACGGCGCAGACGTGCAGCAGGGCCCCAGGTTGAGATTTCTTAGATTCAGGCTATGTGTAAACCTTTGTCTCTCTCTTTTATTTTTACTTTTTTGGCATATAAAATGCCCAAGGATGTTATCGACATTATCTGTAACCACGCGGCTTGCCGTATTAAATGGGATATAAAAGAAGCAGTTTGATTCCAATTCACTTGGAGTTTGTTTTATTACCACCTGCGTTCTCTCCCCACGTCAGATTGCCACACGTGCCTTAATACCTAGACTTAATACCATGGGTTATATTCGGCCTGGCACACCTCCAAAAGTCCGAACACCTATAGGGAACTGTTCGGCGTCCCGGATATTACATTATATGCATCGGCTCCGAAACATGTCTTGAGTCTATAGTTGGGTTGCCCGGCTCCTATGCTTACCACCTTACATTTCGCATTGTTCGGCTAAGGTAGTAAAGGGAGAACTACCACGATTGTACTTCTGGCTTGTCCGATCAAGTACCTCAGTAGAGAAAGCTGAAAACGGACTGTCATGATGAAGCGAGAGCCGGTAAAGCGATTCGGTGACCTAGTGTTATACTACGATCGATAGCGATCCACTCTGTGTTATACGAGGGGCTGGTCTTTGCCCAGCCGCGTACGACGGGCACCGTAGTTTGTAAAGCCCTACACGCACTAGGGGGCTAGTACTTAGCAGCGTAAGTCGAGCTCCTATGGCTAAGTGAAAGCAATAAAGCTGTATAGTCTGATTGCCTGGTTCGCTCCGCGGACACCTCCTCTATGGACCATGACATTGGATAAAGAGTGTTCAAGTGCATTACCGAACACCCCTGTAATATTTACATGGGGGCTGAAGCCGACGACTGGAAACTTTCAAATTTAAATAAACAACTGCACAGGAGGAAAAGTCGCTTATAATACAGAAGTGCAAAAATTATATATATCAACACATAGGCTTAGTCCTTACAATCCGAATACAATTATTCAAAGATTATAAATAACAACATATAGCTCATTGAACTAATATCCTTTAAAGATAAATATTTCGGGTAGTTCAATGGTTGGCATGGCATGGATTAGAAATGTTGGCCCCTAAAAAAGCTAAGGACAAAGATTGGCGAAAGCTCAAGACTCTACATTTTCATTTTAGTGATCCAAGATCACATTGAGTCCATAGGAAAAGCCAATACTATTAAAAGGGGATGAGGTGTTGCTTAATGGTCTACTTGCTCAAGTGCTTAGTAATATGCTCCAAATCCCTCAACCACTTTCTCATTTCCACATATGTTCCAAACCTAAAAGTCAAACTCGGCCCTACCGATTTGATCTACCCGGCGCCACCGAGTTCAGATGACATAGCCACTGCCACAAACCCTAATCAGTTCGGTCTCACCGATAGGGATCTCGGTCTCACCGAGATGGGAATGCAAACTCTTTGTTTCCTCTTCGTGATGTTTCGGTCTAACCAAGATGAGCGAATCGGTCCCACCGAGTTTGCCTGACCAACACTCTGTTAGCCTATTACCAGAATCAGTCTCACCGAGTTTGTGTAATCGGTCAAACCGAGTTGAGGTTTTGCCCTAATATAACACATCGGTCTCACCGAGTTGAGGTTTTTCCCTAACATAACACATCGGTCTCACCGAGTTGATATTGTTGGTCCAACGGAAATGTCTAACGTTCACATTTTGAACTGCTTCGGTCTGACCGAGTTCGTTTATTCGGTCTGACCGAGTTGGGTCAAATGTGTGCAACGGCTAGATTTTGTGTGGAGGCTATATATACCCCTCCACCCCTTCTCCATCAGTGAGAGTGGTTTAAGTAACTTGTGTTTCTTATACTGGAAAGTAATTTAGAATTTGTTTCTGTTTCAATTAGAGCCCTGATGCAGACAAGGATTGTGTGGTTGTACATATCACTCGCTATGAGGCGGATGACCTGAATATACGCACTGGGAAAACAAAGTTTTTAGGCTGTTGGATCCTGGAAGCCATTTGCGCTTATACAAATGAATAGTTGTATTCCAGCCTCACTGTTGTCAGGCGTGTTGTCCAGGGTGTACTGAAGCACAAGAAGTTCAAAGCTAATCCTTCGTTTGTGAGGCATACTTTTCTTGTCAAGCTTACGCAGGAAGATGACGTGTCATGCCTCCACAAACAAGTTTATGAGTGACAAGGCCACAAGGTTGTCTTCATGAAGGTTCACAGGGTTGAGCTGCTGCCGGACGTCCTCGATGATGTTCATGGCAAGGCCCGTCTTGTGTCCAACCCAAATTAGATCGAGGCATGAAATACTTGCCCCAGCTAGTGTTTAATAGTAGTTTGGATTCTGTCTAATTATCCGAACCTTGCCGATTATCGAGCCCTCTGGGGCTAGTACTCTGTTTGAATCCGTCTATGGGAACTGCTACTACTTTTGTGTGCCCGTGAATCATCGTAATTGCTGTAGAAACAGATGCGTCCTCACTAGTTTTATCATACAAGCAGTGTGAGTTTTGATGAAATAGAGTACTCATTTGAGAACTGCGCGCCAACGTACACATAAGTACTTGTAAACACTGTTGGTGCTACCCCACTTGTAAGGATCTGTGCAAAACACGACACATTGGCTCAGCTCGCTTCAACACTAGGCTATCGACCAGCTAACAATCAACAATCTGTTGTCTGACATATAAGCAACTATGTATCTTTTTACAGTGGTTCATGCAGTTAACTGAGGCCACAATGTAAATTCCAAACGTTCACACACTAGTCCAGCGTTCATGTGGAACACTCACATTAAACTCGGCTTCATAAAAACTTGGAAAGCATAAGTTAAGCAATTTTATACATCTCAATGATTCATAGAACATAACAAATATATACTAGTTCACAGTAAAAGAAAAGGTGTGAGAAGGTTTACAAATCAGGAAAAACAAGCATGGCTTCTCTGAGCAAAGGGCCTCCCGGCAGGCTTAAATTTCCTGGAGTTCACACTGGTTTTTTCTTGTTGCCACCAGGGTTAGGTTCTCTCATTCCAGAATAACCAATTATAATTGTGTTCTCAGCTGGAATGCTGACCTGAACCATGTAGTGCACTGACCAACTGAAATTCTTGTTTATTCCACTAAATTTAAGCACCGCTATTTGCAGAAATAAGCAGACCACAATGCCTCTTGTCCGCGCACCTGTCCAAAAAACCGCCGTGCAGCCGTGCCAGCGAGTCCTTGGTCCATGTATGAACTGGTAGAAAGTGCATTCCGCACTAGGATGCAGTTGTTTCCGCTCGTCCCAACACTGCAATCAGGAAGTAAAAAGTACGAATCAACTTCTTTTATATTGCGTTGGTCATTCTACCTAGTAACTACCAATGTAGGAATACCTGGAAGACGGGTGGTTAGAGGACGACAACGAGGGATAGCCATCTCATTTTGCACGGTTCTACTAAAACTGAGGTGTGTGCTTTTGATTGCGCGGATAGAAACGATACGGAGACAGACATCCCGAAACGATATGGAGACAGACATCCCTGTTTGTGCAAATATGAAATACGGTTATTTAAACAGTGACAGATATTTGCAGTGGCATATGATTAACAACATCATCTATTGTGTTATTATTGGCACTAGATTGACAGTAAGAAAGTGTTCTTAAGTAAGTAGCATCACATCACATCAACACTGCCACTAGATTAACATGCAGAACAATAGCATTAGTATTACTGTCATGAGAGTAGCACATGGTCAGTAAATGTGCAATCAAATTTGTGCAGTTCCACTGGGATGAAGCAATGTTAGCGGTGTGAGATTTAAGTGTAACTGCAAAAACACAATTCATGGGAAATAAAGCAAGACAGAAGCACTTCATAAAATGGTGGTGGCATTGCTTCAATTTATCGACGGCACTAGACCATTACTTATAGTGACATTAGGTGGCATTGCTTAATGCTTCATGTGATTTTACATTAACGGTAGCAATATGGGCGTAGGGACAACAGAGGCATAAAGTGGTGAGGTAGATGTGGTTAGCGAGAGCGGCAAACACTCAGACAACATGTCTGCATTTGTCCCATTTTTTATCTCCTTGGCGACATTTTCCTATGTGAGCACATGAAATCTAGACCTGCTCATTCTCATTTGAGTTGTCCCCAACACCCGTCACTTTCTTTCCTTTTTCAACCAAGAGATAGGTCCACTTCCCCCACCCTTCGCCATCCACCATGCTTTCTTCGTTTTTTCAACCAAGAGACCGGTTGGGTAGCTAGTATCTACTACTTTCCCCCGTTTCCTCTTAGAACCAAGTCCTAGATTCATGCTATAGCTTTCCCACTTTCTTCCCTGTTTGAACCAACTCTTAGAGTCGACTATATGAACTAGCTTTACCTCTAATAATAGTAAAAGTCTAGGTGGCTTTGGAACAGCGGACGGAAGTAGAAAAAGATCCACACGAAGCCAAGTAGGGAGCTGGGGCAGTAGAGCAAGGCAGGTTTCAAAGGAATATATACCTGAGGGTCGTCGGCATGTGGCAAAGACGGCGTCGAGAGGCCACATCTTGGCCACAATACTGCAGGGAGGAAGAAGGGGTAGGAGACACTCCGGAGCCGGCGCTCTCTCGGAGAGAATGGCGTGGCCGCCGATCAGGACGCGCGGGCAGCCGTTGGTCTCATCCCTCACCGCCGACGACAGCGTGAACGATGCACCTACACCCCTGTCCCGGTCGAGGTTGTCCGGCCGGATTTGTGACCAGCCGTGAGCTGAGAGAGAGTGTGGCCACCTATGTCTTGCTTAGATCTGGAGAGCATGAGAGAGTGAACGAGAGGAACCCTAGTAAAGCAAGCGCTAAGGCTCCTGCTTATATATATAGTGGAGTGATTTTCTTGTACCAGCTTCAAAAAAATGCGCTCCTACGTGTACCTGCGAGTGGGTGTGAGAGAACTAGTGCGTGCGTGCACCGCTTCTCTTCGTGAGTGTACAATATACTATGCCCAAAGAACGTTCGCCACAAGAGTAATAGTATAAGTGTGTGACGTGTGAGCTAAAATAAAATGTGCGCGACGTCTTTTGTTTTTTAGAAGTTCTGAGGGTAGGGTGTGAAGAGCACATATGTGTGTGACGTCTACCTGTAGATAGACGATGGGTGTGAGAGGACTCGGGAGGGTGCGTGTGCGTGAGAGAGAGAGGGGGGCACGTATCAATGCAATGCATGTGTCCGTAAATCATTATCCAACGAACGTTCGCCACAAGCCTTTTCCTGACGAACGCCGTAAGAACAGTTAGATCCGCATCCGACAGTGTCAGTTTTGCCATGTCATTTAACAGAACAGCCACTCCTCCTACACACAAATCTTCCACATGAGTGTAAGCAACTGCCGTATGCTCCCTCCGTTCCAAAATGCAGTGCATATAGCTTTCTTGAAAATTCGAACCTCGCAAACTTTTACCGATTTTCGTGTACCAAATTGCACATGTAGAATATTCATTGATCTTCGAGAGGTAACTATAAAGATGGGGGAGGAGTCTACAAAGAAAGGCCATCGTATCACCTGCAGCAATTTCAACCATCCTTTGGTGTGGAGAAATATCATAGGAACTCTATATGATATGATTTTTATAGGATTTTTTCCTTTAGAGCCAATTGTTTCATAGGAATAGATTCATATACTCCACATTTCAAAGGAAATAAGGGCTTATTTGATTCAAAGGATTCTCAAAGGAATTTTAAAGGATTCAATTCCTTATGATTTTTTCCTATGTGGGATGTTTGATTCATAGGATTGTAAACCATAGGAACTTTTTCATAGGATTCATTTGCACTATATTTCATAGGAAATTTTCAATCCACTCTAACCTCTTTGAAAGAATCCTACGTTTTTTTCTGTGCACGATCAAACACTCATAGAATCATATAGGATTCAAGATGACATGCCACCCCAATCCCACGTTTTTTCTATTCCTGCGTTTTGAAAATCCTACGAATTATAGAGGCCCTAAACATGATATCATTTCTATAGCTTTAGAGCCACTTGGTTCATATGAATGGATTCCTATACTCCCATAATTTCAAAAGAAAATAAACATTAGCATATATTCAATAGAAAAGTTCCTATGATATGAACCAAATTACATCTCTTTTCTAATCCCTCCTCATAGGAATTGAGATGCATGTCATCTCTAGATTCAATAGAAAAGTTCCTATGATGTCAACCAAATCACATCTCTTTTCCAATCCCTACTCATAGGAATTGAGATACTCCATGTCATCTCTTTCCCTATAACTTCCATGTATACATCTTCTATTCCTAAATAGCTAGTACAACCCACTAGTAGCTTTTTTTCCAAGACATGCAACTACGACACAAGAACTATATAGTGTGCGAATAACTTGAAAGATGGTCGCTGGATGAAGCTAATCCGACAGTGGAGAGATGGCAAATCCGAGCACTACTGGCCGTTGGATATCATCAACATTCCACCAGATCTGCCACATGTACAATTTAGAAGACTCCATGGTTGAACTTAAGCATAATGCACAAACCTCAAAACACAAGCACTTCTCCTTTGTTCTAGAATCTTCCGTATCATAATTGATTTTTTTTCTCAATGAATTGCCATTATTCGTTTTTACTTTATGCTTTACAATGCACAACCCCATGAATCTTAACATTTTTATAAAACTAATTGATTTTGAATGAGATGAACTATAAGAAACTAAACGAACATCTACATCATGCATATATGACTCAAAGCTTCACATGCTATAGTGTGTATTTATTCATAATTTGGTTTCGAAATTTCATGCGTTCAATGCATGTGTACCTTACTAGTTTTGAGTAGAGTAGCAAATTTCACGCGGCCCCGGTATATCAAAATGCAGGGCCCATGCATCATTGCCTTTCGGTCGAACCTACGTCCACAATTTTTTGTACGTACTATATCTCCACTGGTCCCCGAACCCAAAATGCTGCCTTGTTCCCCTAAAACGAAGTGGCCCACACATATTTAAAGCGTCGACTCGAACTCAATCCCTCTCTCGTTTACTACGACGTGGCCCCACACGCCCTAGTAGTACTCCTACAAACCCTACCGCCGCATGCATCATCGGTTTTCTTCAAGAGGACGAGGGAGAAGCCGATTTGTAGTGGAGGTGCTTTCAAAAAAAATGAAAAAAAGATCTGTAGTGGAGATGCCTACCCTAGGGTGCCCTAGGTAGCTGCTGCACGCAACATTGGTTTTCTCTTTTCTTTATGCTCTTGAGCCCTAGAGTGAAATGATGGTTGCTTCGTCCGTCCAGCTTAACGCGGGAAAGGTGGGGCTTTGTGATTTGACCCCTCATCGCTCATTTTCTACTACTGCGGCACTACGACCAGGGTGCCTCCAATTCCAACCGCTGGTACGTGGAACAAGATGGTGGATGAGCCACATGTCGGCCAAAGGGGTTCTGTTAAGTGTGTCACCATTTCGTGTTCGGACTGACCCTGCTTGAGTCGCTACGCCAACACGACAGGCCGGTGTAGTCTACCACTTGGTTTTGCTCCTTGGTGAATCCCGACTATATTGATCTAAAAAGATACGTACTGAACTACCCTCTCCGTCTCTCTTTTTTAGACGTCTCGGTTTATAGGGCGCGCACGTAGTTCTAGGTCATCCATTTGACTAACTAAATCTGAGTTACTATGTCACAAAAAGTATATCATTGGATTATTAAGCGGATGTAGTTTCTAAACATATACTGTTCATCACATATATAGCCAGTTAAATTCTCAACTTAGAAAGACGTGCATGCCATATAAACTGATACGGAGGAAGTATAGTAGTAAAAATGAGGTGATTTTACCGAGCGATCGGCGGGGGAGCATGGCCTGTCATGCGGTCGCACATGTCATGATGTACCAAGGCAATGCGCGCTACATGTTTTGAGATGATGGCGAACCGAAGTGTGAAATAATGGTTGCTTTCGTCCCTCTGGGAAGGTGCAGCATTGTGATTTGACGTCTCATTGCTCATTACTACTACTGGGGCGGTACGACTAGGGTGCGTCCTCCTGCTGTTCTGCACTGTTATTTGGTGCTTGACACGTCGACCCGGTTGCTATATGTCCCACATGTCGGCTACAAGAAGTACATAATTCATGAAAGCGAGCGTCGATGGAGGAGTACAAGACAAGGCTTGGGTTTTTGCTGCTTCACGCGATCCATCGATACAAACCTGGACTAAAAAAAGGCGAGGGCGGGTCTTTTCCCGTGCGACAGGCAGAGGAGTTTGGCATAGTCTGTTCGAGGCAAGGAGGCAGGAAGGGAAAGAAGCAAATAAAGGTTGAGCGACTTAGTTTTGGGAAAAATCTGATTTTATGGAGTACGTACCTACCAGGGTTTATAGGGCTCATCTAAAAAACATTCATTTTTTCGTTTTATAAGTCTCAATTCTACTACTAGTAGTAGTACCATCACATGTTGGATTTCGAGGTGTGTTAGATCACCCGATGCAAGCAGTGTCAAGCGAAAACTCTCTAACCAAGGTAGTAGGGACGAGGAGTAAACGGAGGGAGTAGTAAAATTTTCTCTCTAACCAAGGTAGACTGACATGTATTTTTTTATAGTGGCCTTGTATAAGTAAATGGAGGGAGTACTAAAGGACATATATATATTCCAAACAATATGATAATCTCTCTAACAAAGGTAGTAGGGACGAGGAGTAAAGGGAGGGAGTAGTAAAATTTTCTCCTCGTCCTACGAGCCACCGCGCGCGTGGGCGAGGGAGCGGACGTAAGGCATAGTAAGCAAACTTCACCTCATCCTGCGAGCCACAGAGCCTGTGGGCGGGGGATATGGCGTACTAAGCAAGCTTATCCTCGTTCTGCGAGTTGATGGGACACATCAAAAGTACTCCAGTGTATAGAGCCTTGCCTCTAAGGTAGGCCCCACATGGTTTGCCTCTTTTTTAACATAACATGTCAAGTCGCAATTTGTTTGTTCACCCGTGGTAGACGATCTTCCCTCCATCTAGTGAACAACCAGTACACGTGTCAAGTTACCACGTGGGCTGCCTTTTCGTACAGAAATGAGCTCCATCGTGTACCCGCGCGGGTGTGGTTGGGAAAGAGACGGGAGTACGTGCGTCGTGTGTGCACCTCTTCTCTTCATGCATGTCCCCCACCTACGTGGGTGTGTGTGAGAGGGACTATAGAGATACAAACCTAGACATAATGCGCCATCCATCCCCATGCCTCCGCCCAGTCCGACCACCAGTCACCACCATGCCCCACCCCTCCTCACCTTATCTCTCATCTTTTTCCCTCCATTTTTATATACAAGGCCACTATCAAAATTACAATTTGCAGATATACAAGGCCACTAACACTAATCAATGCAATATTAATGGTGTTTGCCTCGTAGTACTACTAGCAAAGGAGGACACTAATTATCCCTTGCATGCATGCGGGAGTGTGAGCATTGGCTTGATGTGCATGAAAGAGAAGAATACACATTAATTTACACGGCAAACAAGGAAACAAGGTGGCTTGCAACATTGAGTTAGAAGACATTAATTTTTGCCTTGGTACCTATAATATGGGTTTCTGGCCTTGTATACAAAAATGGAGTCCGATAAAATTCTCGAGATACCATTTCATATAAACAACGAAGGAAATCATATAAGATACCTGATTTTCATACAAACATGAAGGATTTCATTACATTCAAATGAACTACGCGGTGCTAGTTCTAGACAGCACATGTATAAAATACGTGGCCTAAATGGTCGCCCGCCGGTCGATTTGTGTTCCCAGCACGATCATCGGACTGCCGGGAGCCCCGGAGGTATATGCAGGGTCGACGAAGGTCCTCGCAACAAAAGGATCCGGCAAGACACCAGCTGTATACGCCGGTGTCGCCTCCGTGGTGGCCTTCATGGGGACCCAAGCGGCGGCAGCGGCCTCCCGAGTTCTACTTCTCCTCGATGATGGCGGCGGACGCGGAGGCGCTGGCCACCGACTCATCGCTCTCCGCGCACCCGGTTTCTATCGCTGCTTGCATGGCGCGGCCGCCGGCATGGGAATCTCGGCCACAGAAACGAGAGACGCAGCACGAGGCAGCGGCGTGGACGGCAGCAATGACGCCCGTGCGCCGCTCCTCGTCTAGCTAGCCTGGAGCGGCGAGTTGCTGAACCGCGCGCCGGCTTGGGGCGGCAACTGGCTCCGTCGGGCGAGGGGAGGGAGGTGGATCAGCGAGCTGCATAGCTCGTATCCGGCGGGCTCGGTGGGCCACCCAGCCGGCTTGGATGCGGCATAACTACTCTTCGTAAGCCATTGTAAGAGTGGACAAAATGGTAAAGGAGGAGATAGGGGAGCGGCGGAGGTGTGCGATTCTTGGCCGGCGTTTGGCCTCGTTTAAATAGGAGATTAAATAGACGGCGGACGGGAGGAGCTCGGCCGGCGTTGCGTTTAATGCCGGCCCGGTCATTAACGGACGTGTGTCCAGAGTGGGTTTCTCGGCTTCCACACGGGCGGGTTTCATGGAGGCGTTTGAATGCGGCAAGGAGGCGTGTTCAGCCAGGCGTGCTGCGAGTGGCGCCCTCGACTATGACGTAGGACAGCGCGCCATTCTTTGACTAACGTGTGGGCCCTTTGGGTACATGGCCTGCATGTCAGTGACCTAACGCAGGCAGCGCACAGCAGAGGAACCTTTGGTGGGCCAGGGCGGTCAGAAGCACGCATTTCATAAACCGATGATTGTTCATTGAGTGTGACATCATCCTTTTCATGTTGATAGCCCGTTCAATACATTGTGATTCATAAAGACCGCTACAAACATCAATGTTCTGCTTATCACAGATAAGATTGATTAATACCCGTAATAATGCATGTCCTTAACAAAGGGTGCATGCACGTATAGGCTGAGCATGTGTCTTGCGTCGTGTGCTGTGTGCATGCAGGCGTGCGAGTGTTGCGTGTGTGCAAGGGTACGTTTCAGTGTTGCATGCATGTGTGCATACGTGCGTGTGTTCGTGAGTGCATGTGTACGCGTCAGTGTTGCATGCCTGCATGCGTGCGTGTGTTCGTTATGTGTACGTGTGAGTGTTGCACGCCTGCATGTGTGCGTGTCTTACGTGCGTGCATGTGTACGTGCGGGGTGAGGCTACACGTCAGTCGACTGAATTTTTCGTCTCTGGTCATTAGATTTTCCAGCCGTTGGATACGAAATCAAGGGCCCGCACTTTATCATCAAACTCCACCCCCTGAGACGCCAGCCACCACCGGCCGAACCGCCAGCCCCTGCTGCCCGCGGCCGGCCTGCGCCGCCCACCCCGAAACCACTCCTCACGGCCGGTCCACCGCGGCATCGGCCATCCCTATAGTCCCCCATATTGAGCTTTTTCTCCGGCGATCCCCACCCCACCGCCCAATCAACGCGCCCCCACCGCCGGCGACTGCCAACCAGAGGTCTCACGACTTCGAGTACCCACCGACCACTAATTTATTACCATTTCTGTCCTTCATATACGCGCTGACGGGTGGGCCCTACGGTAATGTGCGCTGCTGAATGTGGACCGTTTGACTGGTCAGTTGATCGTGTCATCAACAAATTACGGAGCTGTATGGTGAGCCAGTGATCGTATGATCACCCTAAAATGTACTTATTTTATTAATGCAGTACAAACTCAAACTACCATTTCTTTCTTTCATATACGGGCTGACAGGTGGGTCCCATGGTTACGCGCCCCGATGGTGCAACACTAGTTGCGCCACGTGGAATGTTTGACTGGTCAATTGATTGTGTCATCAACAAAATACGGAGTTGTACGGGTGAGCCAGTGACCGTATAATCATGACGTGTATTTTTTTAACACGGTACAGACGCAAGGGCTCATATATACACGCAAGCACTCACCGCTATAAGCGCACACACACAGACCCTACCCCTATGAGCACCTTCGAGAGAGTGGGCCAGCATATGATCTTGAGATTTTACGAAGTCACCATAGGTGCCTCGTAGGCGAGTGGAACGTCTCCTCCCACTGAACGCACATCGCCGGAAAATACTGAAATTAACACAGGATAAATGCAAGCATCGGGACTTTAACCCTGGTGGGCTCGAGAAACCACTGTCCTCCTAACCATCCAACCACATGTTGGTTAAGACGACAAGATGTATGTGGTGACCGTGATGAGCTTATTCTGAAGTCCAGTGACCATATCGTGCTTTCGCTTCAAATATAATGACCGTAAGTGTCGTCAACAAAATACGGAGCACACATCAAATGCAAAGTCTGTCAATGTCATCAAGAAAATACGGAGACATATCGTGAGCTAGATACCGTATGATCACCACGAGAATGTATACGATGACCGTAATGAGCATATTCTGAACTCTAGTGACTGTATAGTGCTTTAGCTTGAAATATAGTGTCCGTCATGCGTGAATGTGTCGTGGGCATGCATACTTTTAGAGGGCCGAGAGATAGTTTGTGTGCGTACGTGAAAGTGGTGTAGAAAGAGGGGATGTCCAGTGGAGACAAGGAGAGATATGCCCTTCTTTCTCTTTCCCGTGACTAATATTTTAGGAGAATATATAAACATTCACAATGTAGAACAAATATTTTTGGATGCACCATACAATTAACTTTCATGTATAACATTGTACTATTGTATATGCTTATTTTCTTAGTGGCCGATTGCGTGTGTGGTGTGGTGGGCACATCATTTCTAGTTGTGGTGGGTCAACATGAGGACTCATGGGTCGGTTCCATCCTGCGCCACATAGGTTGGATCGAGACGTGTTATACGAAGACCCATGTGGAGGACTCGGCGTACAACACGAACCTAGCTACCAGAGTCGCGGAGGACTCTATCCCCACTCATGATAAGCCGACTATATATGATTTGTAACCCTAGGCCCCGAGTATGTTATAGAAGCTTGGGGGCTAGTTCGTCGATAGTATACACACACGCACAATGTCTGGTATTCACGTGTACTTTGTACACACCCCTATCACTAATATACAGTACCAGGAGTAGGCTTTTTCCTCAACTGCAAGGGTCCGAACTAGGGTAAAACTTTGCCTTGTATTGCCATCCAGCCTAACAGTCAGGGATATCCTACCGAATGATATGATGGAATCATATCTGCCAACTACTAAGAGAGAAGTGTGTCTGGGGGGCAATGTGTGCGAGAGAGGCCTAAAGATAATGTGCGTGCGGGAGACACGTAGGCACATATATGTGCGTATAGAGGGCTAGTAGAGACCGTGCGTGTGTATATATGCATGTGAGAGAAATAGTGTTTTCCAACTGAGATTAGTGAAAAGAGTGGTACATAGTAGTCAGAAAGAGAGAGAGAGAGAGAGATACAGAGAGAGCATGTGTGTGAGACTCCCCGACACCCCGAGAGAGATTGTGAGCATGTGTGAAAGAGAAATGCCGATATATAAAGTGTGTGCACTTATGCGGTAGATAGAGATAGATACAGCGCGTTTGCGAGAACAGGCCGATGCATAGTGCATCAACGTGTAAAAGGCGGTTATACGCATTAAATTAAAATATAAATGGCATTATTATTTTTGGATGAGATCATGAATTTTGCAAATTGCGTATGGACAAAAATTGGTCTATCAAACACCCATACTCTATTGAATTCTAGCATGTGCATGCGTTTATTTCATATTATCGACCCATAGAGTGAGAGCGGTTTTAAATACAGGCAATGGATGCTTTTGCAATTCATATATAAACATTAATAGTGCACTCCATGTTGTTAGTGTGGAGCACTTTATACATTTGTCACTTGCATGTACATTCCAAATTGCTAGCTACGAAATATAATACATGTCTAATTCAACATAAAGGTGGTTTCCAAGATTCGAATTCATAGAAAGTGCATTCATCTATTTGAACCCGAGATAATGGCGTTTGTAAATCAGATGTAAAGGGGGGCATCAATCTTTGTTGTGCGTTTGAACATGCTATATATATTCATACGCATGTCTAACTTTTTTTTTTTGCAACGAGGGAGATTATATCTGGAACCATGCATGAACTGAGGTAAGTTGCATATTTTTTAATGTATACTCGTGTACAATGTATATTCAAATGTACCACCTCCATTCCAAAATAATCGTAGCTTTAGGATTTTCAAGAGTAAAGATTTGCGAAGTTTGAAAAATCCTGAATGTTCAATTCAAGAGAACCGAAAATGTTAATGCTTCTGCTCCCAAATATTGAACGAAGCGCCAAATAGGCCTCTGGTCACCCGAAACCGCGCGTGACTAATGTTTGGCGGTAGGAAATTACTTTCCTGACTCTGGCCCGTGTAGCCTATCAGCCCGATGTTCAAAGGTCTAAACCAGGGTTGGTTTGTAACCTCACCAAGACGCCAGTCTCAACCGCCTCCGAGAAGCATTCATACGCCGTGGGCGCCTAAACACACACGCGCTCGGCCGAAATCTATCCCGCCCACATTTGGGACACCTGAGATTACTGTCCTACCCCCAACCCGCAATATGTCCGAAATTTTAGATGGGGGCAAAGTTTGTAACTTTCTCCAAATTTCAAACAAGCGCGTCCCAAACCAAAACATTGTCCCCCCCCTCAGTTCCACGCCTCCCTCAGTTTCCCCTTTCATACTCCGTGGGTGCCAAAACGCCCTCTCTACCAGCCGCGAAACCCCAGCCTCCTCCGTCCTCCACCCCATAGCGCCCAATCCACCGCCGCCCAACTCCATCATGCCGGAGCGGGTACACCGACATCGTCATCCAACGCAACCGCAACCGCAATGCCCTCAAGGACTTAGCAGCTGAAGCCGAGGAAGAGCTGCCTCCACGATGCCGACACCGACGTGTACCGTACCAGAACCACTCCGACCACGCCGTCCCGCGCCTCACTGCTGCCGCTCCACTGTCGCAACCGTCCACCGCACCGGAGCTATTCCCACTACGCCGTCGTTCGTCGCCTCGGATCTGCTTCCCCGTCGCCGACAGACAGCCACCGCACCACACTCAACAACTTGGTCATGGGTTCGTCCAAGGATGCATCGTCCTCCATAACTTCTCGTTTCCAGCGAACCACAAGAAGATCGTTGGAAAAACAGAAGGAGGACACAGCACTGCCAGCAGAAAGAGGTACTCCTTTTTCCTTATCCGTGCAAACCTTACGTCTTTGCTCACACCGTATTCATCCCACAAAAGAAACTAGTTGAGCACTTCTTACTGCATCTTCTTCGTGATACTAAATGCACAAGGTTTCCTCCCTTTACTATTTCACCTTTGCTAGAGGTCAGTAGCCCGCCTGGATTTCAATTCAGGGTCAGTCGAACCACAACTAAAAGAAGTAGCACTCGCTTAGGCGCGCGGAGCACCTAGTCCGCCTATTCGCCGGGGAAGCGGCGCATCGGTGTCTATCATAGGGGTGTGGGGCGCAGGAGCTGCTTGCGCCCGATCTGGTGGTCGGCGGGGCTTGAATGGATTGCCGGGGGGGGGGTGCCAAGCACGGCAGTGCGGCGAGGTTGAGGGGAGGGCGCATGCAGGGGACGGGGGCCGGTGGTCGCTGCCGTTTCGAGGAAGATCGTCAACACTGACTGACTGGAGGTAGATGAAGGCGATCTGCCCGTTCTTTGTACATCGGATGGTGCAGAAAAAATGGACTGACCTATTTGTTTCCAGTCGAATGTTATTTTCAAAGAATCATGTAGTAATTTAGTGTGCCATGCATGTTGTAGAGCTATCATATGTCTCCCATCATTTATTTCTCACCGACTTGCTATCTGCTACCTTTACACGGTACTAATTGTGCACACACCCATACTAACACTATTGTTTTTTTTATGCACGGGTATTTCAGACTCTGACATAGTATTGATGAATGCTGAAAAGAAAAGGCAGAAGTCGCTCCAGTGTAATTCGAAGATAAGCACTAAGCATCTCAGTGCTCTAAAGGATGTAGTGTCAGCAGTTGGAGACAGTAAACGTAGCTCTGCAGTTGACGATCTCAGTTGCCACACACAACCATCCCAGGTGCTTGCTTTAACTTCGCGCTGTCAAATGTGGTTGCATGTTGCATATGGTGTCTAGCTTGTATTGCTTCCAATTTGGTTAAGTTGCATCTGCTTACTTTACATATTATACCTTTGATAATGACATGCCTTCCTGTTTTTGATACATACTACACATGTCTATTAACCATGTTCGTACGTCAAACTAATGCTCTTTTGTATCCCTCGTCAATCACTTATGATGAGACAGTCATCCAGGTGGGTTAGTGTGAGACGCCATACTCGTTTAAAGAGTGCAATGTCATCCCCCACATGATTCTCAAGAAATAGCAAGGCTAAATGAAGATAGTCAACGTAGCTCTCTAGTTGATGACTGCAATTCGCCCCACACCACCATCATAGGTGCTTGCTCTTACTTCGTAGTGTGACATGTGGTTGCATGTTGCATACGGTGTCCAGCTTGTAATGCTTCTAATTAGGGTAAATTGCATCTGCTTAGTTTACACATTATACCTGTGAATATGACATGCCTTCCTATTTTTGGTACACACTACATCTGTGTGTTAACCTTGTTCTTACATGAAACTACCTCTCTTCTGTATCTAGCATCAATCACTTACGATGAGGCACCTTTATTCCTTGCATATTGCATATTATTTCTAGCCTGGTGCCATGTATTGCTTCTAATTTGATCAAATACATTTGTTAGGGCACCCTTTTAATTTGGCAGAGTGATATTGGTTTCATCTTTCATATGGTTTCTAGCTTGCATTGATTCTAACAAGTTCAAGCACCTTGTGCTTAGTTTACACTTTATACATCATACATGTCAATATGTCACGCCGTCCTGTTTTTCATACATATTCCATCCTCCTATCATGCGGCTGCCTTACATGGAAGTAGTGTTCGTTAGTATCATGCATCAATGAGTTCTGAAGAGCAAATTTTATTCCTTTTTCTTGTGGGTTTGACTTGACAAGGCAAAATCTATAAAGAGGAAGGAAAAGAGTAAATAAGGCGATGATGGTGGTCCTCTGTAGCAATGTAAACGGAGCATCTGTACCGATTCTCCTTGTACTGATAGTGCATTACAAGGTCCAAGTCTCCGCTCCCCTACTCCACCATCCAAGGTGCTTGCTCTAACTTGGCAGTGTGATATCTGGTTGCATGTTGCATATGGTGTCTAGCTTGTATTGCTCCTAATTAGTGTAAACTGCATCTGCTTAGCTTACACATGATATGTGTGAATATGACACGCTTTCCTATTTTTGGTACATACTATATCTGTCTATCACACCATGTTCTTACATGAAACTACTCTTCTTGTGTATCCTGCATCAGTCACTTATGATGGAACACCTTTAAGTTGGCAGTGTGATATTGGTTTGCGTCTTGAATATGATTTCTAGCATGTATTGCTTCTAGTTTGATGAACGCCACCTATGACGAGACATTTTTAACTTGGCAGAGTGATATTGATTGCACCTTTCATATGGTGTCTAGTTTGCACTGCTTATAATTTGTTGAAGTGTCTTCTGCTTAGTTACCACATCATAGGTGTGAATATGTTAAGCCGTCCATTTTTTCATACATATTCCATCCTCGTATCATGACTTTGCCTTTCATCAGAGTAGTGTTCATCAGTATCATGCATGAATGAGTTCCGAAGAGCGAATTATATTCCTTTTTCTTGTTGATTTGACCTCACAATGCAAAATCAATAAAGCTGAAGGGAATTGGCAAGGCATTGGATGATGTTGGTCCTTCCGAGCAACTGAAATGGAGGTTCTCTACAGATTCTACTCCGCCATCCTCCCAACAAGATTCGCTAGACAACGCAAGGCTAGACAGTCAATGTAGCTGTGTAGATGATGAGCACATCTCCCCTACTCCACCATCACAGGTGCTTGCTCTAACTTGGCACTATTATATGTGGTTGCATGTTGCGTATGATGTCTAGCTCGTATTGCTTCTAACTTTGTTGAATTGCATCTGCTTACTTTACACATAATGCATGTGGATATGACACGTGTTCCTGTTTCTAGAACATACATGTACACGATGAGCACATCTCCCCTACTCCACCATCACAGGTGCTTGCTCTAA
The DNA here is from genome assembly GCA_902687465.1 of Secale cereale. Classification (NCBI taxonomy): domain Eukaryota; kingdom Viridiplantae; phylum Streptophyta; class Magnoliopsida; order Poales; family Poaceae; genus Secale; species Secale cereale. The sequence goes on along the minus strand of LR738714.1, from coordinate 275,673,347 downwards.
CTTGGCACTATTATATGTGGTTGCATGTTGCGTATGATGTCCAGCTTGTATTGCTTCTAACTTTGTTGAATTGCATCTGCTTACTTTACACATAATGCCTATGAATATGACACGTGTTCCTGTTTCTAGAACATACGTTTACATGATGAGCACATCTCCCCTACTCCACCATCACATGTGCTTGCTCTAACTTGGAACTGTTATATGTGGTTGCGTTTTCCGTATGATGTCTAGTTTGTATTGCTTTTAATTACATTGACTTGCATCTGCGTAGCTTACAACTTATACCTGCAACGATCACTTACCCATAAGACACATTTAACTTGGGACTGTGATGTAGGTTGGATCTTGCATTTTCTTCTAGCTTGTACTGCTTCTAATTTCTTGAAATGGCACTTACGATGAGACACTTTTTACCTGATAGAGTGATATTGGTTGCGTGTTCATATGGTGCCTAGCTTTCATTTCTTCTAATTTTGTTGAAATGCCTTCCGCTTACTGTTTTTTCATACATATTCCATCCTCCTATCGTACGTGTGAATATGAAACGCTGTCTTTTTTTGTATATATTCCATCCTCCTATCCTGCGCTTGCCTTACATCAAAGTAGTGTTCGTCTGTATCATGCATCAACCAGTTATGCAGAGCTAATTTTATTCATCTTCTTGTGGTTTTGACTTCATAAGGCAATATCAGAAAATAGGAAGGAAAAGAGTAATTTAGGGGATGTTGGTGGTCCTCTGCACCGACGCAAACAGAGACTCTCTAGATTTGCCACTGCTACTGCTAATGAAGTTGAAGTCCCAAGTCTACATGATGAGTTCATCTCTCGTACTCCACCATCGCAGGTTCTTGCTCTAAGTTGACAGTGTGATAATTGGTTTCATGTTGCATATGTTGTCTAGCCTGTATTTCTTCTATTTTGATTAAATTGCACCTGCTGAGTTCATATGTTATACATGTGCATATGACATGGCGTTCTGTGTCTAGAATACACTGCATCTATCCATCATACCATGTTCTTACATCAAAGTACTGATGTTGTGTATCCCGCATCAGTCACTCATGATTGGACACTTTTAACATGGCAGTTTGATAGTGGTTGCATCTTGCATTGATTTCTACGTTGTACTGCTTCTAATTTTTTGAATTGCCACTTATGACAAGACACTTTTAACTTGGCAGAGTAATATTGGTTGCATCTTTCATATGGTGTCTAGCTTGCATTACTTCTATTTTCTTGAAAATGCTTTTGCTTAGTTTACACATCGTAGCTGTGAATATGTCATGCCGTCCAGTTTTTCTTACATATTCCATCCTCATACGGTTGTCTTACATTAAAGTATTGTGTCGGTGGGAACGACACCTATGTGATCACAAGAATCCCTACTACGGTTAGCGGGGCGCGGGGTTGAGAGAAGAGCGGATCAAACAGATAGCACACGATTCGTTTATCCAGGTTCGGGCTGCAAGGATGCGTAAAACCCTACTCCTGCTTTGGTGGATTGTATATCTGTGTTCTTCAGCTAGCTATGGGGCGTCGGGAGCTCCAAAAAGCCGAATCCCCCTCCTGGTCGCCTCGGGCCTCCTTTTATAGAAAAAGGGGTTGCCACAGTGGCACATAGGAGGTGGAAAGGGTACAGTGATGCGAGTTTATCCCTCGCATTACATGACAAGGCGCATTTAATGTGTCTTGCTTAGGTGTCCTCGCTTTATCGGGGACGGGGGAGAGATCTGTCTTGTCCATCGCCGCTCCTTCTTGTGTCGACACGCACCCTGGCCAGCGATGCCTGAGATGCCATGTAGGTAGGCACGCAGCTGAGGTGGCGCAATGGTGGGTCTTCACGAAGATCTACATGTCGCCACGCAGGTGCCTGCCCAGCTGGTTGGGTCGGTAGCTGCATACGGCGGTGGAAGTTTAGTCGGCGTGGGCCTGATGGTGGCCCTGCGGATGCCCTTGGCAAGGGCCTTGCCGGGGCCCCATCAAGGGTCTTGCCGCGGCGCCTGCTGCCATCCCCGGCAAGGTGCTTGTCGGAGGTCTTGTGGCCTTCCTTGGCTGGGATCCCGCCAAGGGTCGTCGTCTTCTTAGTGCGTATCTGATCTTGAATGTCTTCACAAAGATCTGCATGCCACTACGGGATGTCTCCCGAATCCTTGCCCTATGGGGGCAGCAGACTCAAGGGTGATTTGCTCCGTAGGCGTGGGGCGAGTTGCCGCGGCAAGGGTCTTGCCGGGGCTGCTAAAGCCGGCCCCGGCAAGGATCTTGCCGGGGCTGCTAAAACTGGCTCCCGGCAAGGATCTTGCCGGGGGAACCCGCTTCGTCCCTGTGCTCTTTGTGGTCTTGGCTTCGGTGTTGCTCTAGTTCTCTTGAGCTTCGGTCATACCCTGGCTTACCTCCCTTGCCTTGCTTGGTGCGGCGGTGCCCGTGGTTCGGCCTGCTCGTGCACAGTCATAGGGGTACAAAAAGTGTACCCCCTCTTTGTACACCGACAGGAGCCCCCGGGCCTGGGCCACACATAAGTGCGACGCGTTGTTGGGCTAGGCCCAGAACGGTGCGCGGGCAGGCGGGACGGTTTTTATCGTGGTAAGTCTTTTCGCGCGCTGCACCTCCCACGATCCGCGCGCGTGGCGCGGTGTGGAGGGGTGTGCGTGACGTGGGCGGCATGCGTGGGGAGGTTCCCGCAGGCATGCGTCACATCATAGTAAAGAGGCGGCTTCGCGCCTTCCCCATAAACGGAAGGAGGCGTGGAGGCGCGGCTCATTTACTGAATGGGGCCGAGGCGAGGTCCTCAAGGCATCCACTCCCCACGATCACGGGGTGGGGAGAGGTCGCCTCACCCGTCCCCTTGGTTCTGCACGTCTGCCACGTGTCTCCCATGCGCTTGGGGTGGCAAACGGTGGAGGCGGGAAACCGGGCCGTCGCTGGTTGGGAAGGCGGGTCGGTCCTGGCTCCCTGCGCCTTCCGTGTCTTGATTGGCCGAGCGGGGCGGTCGAGCCCCAACCCCGTTCCTTTATAAAGAGCAGGAGGGGAGGGACGGCATCCCGCATTCTTCCATCCTCTTCCTCCTTCAGCTTCTGCTCCTCTCTTCCATTCGTCATGGAGAGAGGAAATATCAGCCCTTCAACGGTGGCGGCGAGGGTCGCCGCTCGACAACGCGTCCCTCCTTCTCCTGCGCCTGCAGTGGCAGAGCCGGCTGCGAGGGGAAGGGGGAGGGGGCGAGGCCGGGGCGCTCGGGGAAGAGGTGGACGGGGTGGCCCGCCGGCCTCGCCCCCGCCAGCAGCTCCTCCTCCAATGGAGGGCCATGTTGGGGATGACCCTTGTGAGTTCTTCGTCAGGTTGCGTCGGCCGCCGCTCCGTCACCTTCGTCTCCCGACTCCATTTGCGCGAGAGATGGAGCTGGATCCGCCGGAGTCATTGCGGCTGCACATGAGGGGCTGCGGGATCAGTGGCACCCGGGTCCGTGTCGACTTCCCTGCTCCTCATGTGATGTATCTTCGTCGGGGATGGAAGACGTTTGCTCATATCCACAGCTTGACGGAGGGGCTCACTCTCCATTTTAAGCTAATGGAGGGTGGCCTTCTCTCTGTCAAGGTCTTCGTGCACTTTGGGACTCGTACAAGGTGCTGCATGGAGAGCTCTTCTGATAGTGAAGGTTCCTCCTCGAGCGAGAGTGACGAGGAGGACATCGGCAGCGACGATGAGGGCGGTAGGCGGCAGGATGACGGGTCCGACTAGCTGTCGGGCGCCGCTCCTTGTGGCACTGGCGACCCCATCATCCGTGTCGCCGGCTCCTTGAACTTCTCGGGGCCGTCCCCTTGGGCGGCTGGCGTTGGGGGGCCGCGGAAGAGGAAGAGGGCGGGCGGCAAGGCCGTCAAGTCAGAGTACGCGGGCACCGATGCCTTCGACGCGTACTGACGTCCCGCCGCCTCATCTTCGAGCTTTGCTTCCGGCGCCGCCATCACCATCCATCCTTTGGACGGCCACCAAGATGTTCTCTTGGTGTCTTCTGACACCCGTAGCTCGCCTAGGCGCTCCTTTTGCCCTTCTCGCCTCCTTGACCCGCCTCCTGAGGAGAGGGACAAGAAAGGGATTACGGGCATCTTATCTCTTTTTAGTTTGTAAGCCTTCGGACATCTGTTAATTTAAAACTTGTAATCCCCTTGTTCATGTTTTTCATTCCCTATGGACTGTACCTGGGCGGGATGTTTTTTAATGAAAAAGGGATGTTTGCCGGGTCATTTGTTCGCAGGTAAAACCCACAACAGGGAATAAATCCCTGATATCTCTAAGATAAACATTTTCTTGCCCGGCAACAGGCCTCGCCATCCCCCCACTTCGCTGGACCTTTCTCACGCCTTTGGTGGAGCAGGGATGAAGTGGGTTTAGGCTCCTTGTTTCATCCTTTCGCTGCCGCGACTACGACCAAACTTGGTCCCAGGAACGAGCCCTAGGGCCTAGAGTTAGGGGAGCACGGTAGTTTAAGGAATAAACGAGGTTTCACATACCTCAGTCCATAATGGAATGCATGATAAGGGATGAAGAACTTATCTGAAGCTGCAGCCCCCGGCAACCCTGGTTTGCCGTGGGTGAATCTTTGCTCTTGCAGCCCCCGGCAATACTAGCTTGCCGGGGCCTAGATGCTAGTTTGTTCCTTTTTTTCTCCCCAAGTGGTTTAGGCAAGGATATATGTGTGTCCTGTGAACCAAAGAAGATAAAAGAGAGACAAAGAGATGCAAACTCAACCTCTAAGCTAGGGGTTAGCCGCCGCTAAGCACTATCAACCCTAACCAAGGACGAGACTCGACCTAGCATGCATGCTATAACTTAGGGCGCCAGCGCTTCATTTATTTATGCTCAGGGTCTGCGCCTGGCTTTGTACAAAGGGTTACATGCCTTGTCGGCAAGGCTTGTACAAAAGGTGGCTTGCCGGGGGGCCCGGCAAGCCGCGCCTCACGGGTAAAACTTGCAAAGATGCCCAATGTTTCAGGAGTTGCTCACCGGAACGGCATTTTCGGTCTCCAGGCGGACTGCGCCAGGCCTGGTGACTCGTATTACCCGATAAGGGCCTTCCCACTTCGGCGTCAACTTGTTGGTATTCTTGGCCGATTGAACGCGCCGAAGAACAAGGTCGCCTTCCTCAAAGCTTCGGGCACGGACCTTGCAGCTATGGTAGCGGCGTAAGGCTTGCTGGTAGTGTGCTGCTCTCACAGCCGCCCGAAGACTATCTTCCTCAAGGAGCGTTGCATCATCTTGCCGCAATTGCTCTTGCTCAAGCTCATCATAAGCGAGCACTCGAGGTGACCCGTATATGAGTTCAGTGGGGAGAACTGCTTCTGCCCCATATACTAGGGCAAAGGGTGTCTGGCCGGTGGCTCAATTTGGTGTCGTTCTGACCGACCAAAGAACCGTCGGCAACTCATCAATCCAGCGCCTTCCACTCTTGCGTAGCCTGTCAAAGGTCTTTGTCCTTAAGCCTCACAGTACTTCAGCGTTTTCTCTCTCAGCTTGACCATTGCTTCGTGGGTGAGCAACGGAAGCGAAACAGACTTTGCTGCCGAGGTCTTGGGTATATTGCATGAAGGTGCGGCTTGTGAACTGTGTGCCGTTGTCGGTGATGACCCTGTTGGGTACACCAAAACGACACACTAGTCCCTTGAAGAATTTGACGGCTGACAGAGCTGTGACCTTCCTCACTGCCTCCACCTTTGGCCACTTTATGAACTTGTCGATTGCGACGTACAAGTACTCAAAGCCCCCGACAGCGCGGGGGAAAGGGCCCAGTATGTCGAGCCCCCAGACCGAGAAGGGCCAGGAGAGAGGAATGGTTTGAAGGGCTTGAGCCGGCTGATGAAGTTTCTTTGAATGGAACTGACACGCTTCACACCTGGTGACCAGTGTCGTCGCATCCTGGAGGGCAGTGGGCCAGAAGAAGCCTTGCCAAAATGCCTTGCCGGCAAGGGCTCTTGACTCTTTGTGGGATCCACATATGCCTCCATGTATCTCTGCCAACAGCCCCAGTCCTTCCTCTCGAGGGATACACTTCAATTTCACGCCGTTCGGTCTCTTTCTGTACAGGACGTCATCGACGAACTGGTACATAGCAGATCGACGGGCTACTTTTTCCGCTTCTTCCTGCTCCTCAATAAGTTCCCCAGTTTGGAGGAATCAGACGGTATGCTGCGTCCATGCTGGAGCCTGGGGCTCGACGGCGAGGACTAAAGGCATTTCCTCCGCTATAGGAGCGGCTGTCTCGACGGCAAGAGCTTGACGCTCCGCCGGAGCTAGCCGTCCCGTGGCGGGCTCAGTGTCCCTGGCAACATCCTTGCTGGCTGCTCCGAGGAGCTCGGCGGGAAAGTACTTGCCGGGCCCTGATTTCCTCCTCTTGTTTTGCTCTGTTGATGGATCAACGGATGGCTGAGAAAGCTGAAGCACAAAGGTACCTGGTTCCGCAGGTAACTTGAGGGCAGCGCGCTTTGACAGGTAATCGGCGATGTCATTCTCTGCTCGGGGAACGTGCTCCGCCTGTATACCATCAAAACGCTCTTCCAGCTTTCTCACTTCATCGACGTAGGCCTTCATCAATGGGCTCTGGTAATCTTTGTTGACTTGTTTGACGACAAGCTGCGAATCGCCCCTGACAATGAGTTTCTTGATTCCGAGGTCTGCCGCGATCCTAAGACCAACAAGCAGCCCCTCATATTCAGCAGTATTGTTCGTCGATACCTCCCTGGGGAAGTGCATCTGGACCACGTACTTGAGGTGCTCTCCGGTGGGCGCGACAAGCAGTACGCCAGCCCCGGCGCCCTGTAAGGAGAAAGCTCCATCAAAGTACATGATCCAGTCGCAACTCGCCTCTTTGCCGGGGAGAGCAGTTTCCTGGGCTTCTTCATCAGGCGTCGCGGTCCATTCTGCAACGAACTCCGCCAGGACTCGGCTTTGAATCGTCGAGGTACTTTCAAACTTGAGGCCAAAGCTGGACAGCTCCAGTGCCCACTCTACAATTCTTCCCATTGCATCTGGATTGTGCAATATCCGTTGCAGAGGGAGGCGAGTGACAATAGTGATCTCGTGTGCCTGGAAGTAGTGACACAGCTTCCTCGAGGCCATAAGAAGGCCGAAGAGCAATTTCTGCACACCGGAGTACCTTGATCTAGCCCCCTGCAAGAGGGAGCTAACAAAATAGACCGGGTGCCGCATCATTTTCGTCCTTGGCGGCACTCCAACCGGCCTTGTCGCCTCTGCACCAACGGCATCAGGCTCTGCCGCTGCTATCACCTCGTCATCAATTTCTCTTTGTGGCACTAGTGCGGCACTGACCACCTGGTTCGTTGTCGCCAGGTATAGCAGCAATGGTTCTTGTGGCCTAGGCGCAACTAGTACTGGCGTGGAGGAAAGATACCTCTTCAAATCTTGCAATGCTGCTTCAGCTTCTGGCGTCCACTCCATTGGGCCCACCTTTTTCAAAATCTTGAAAAAGGGAAGGGCGCACTCGGCAGACTTGGAAATGAATCTGCTCATGGCGGCAACGCAGCCAGCAAGCCGACGCACATCCTTGACCCGTTTGGGTGCTTCAATCTGTTCTATAGCTTTGATCTTGTCTGGATTGGCCTCTATCCCACGCTGTGACACAAAGAACCCGAGAAGCTTGCCGGACGGGACGCCGAAGACGCACTTCTCAGGGTTCAACTTGAGATTGATCTTGCATAGGTTTGCAAACGTCTCTTGTAGATCCGGTATGAGGGTCGCCCTGTTCTCGATTTTGACCACTATATCATCCGTATAAGCCTCCATATTTCTATGGAGCTGGGGTTCAAAACCAATCCGGACTGCCCTTGCAAACGTTGAGCCAACACTCTTCAATCCGAAAGGCATTCGTACGAAACAATACGTACCACATGGGGTGATGAATGATGTCTTCTCTTCGTCTTCTCTTGTCATGAAGATATGGTGGTCACACCGAGCCGTGGAGTCAACAATCTGGTCGATGTGCGGCAACGGGAAGGGGTCTTTGGGACAAGCCTTATTGATATCTGTGTAATCAATACACATCCTCTTTCCCATTTGCCTTGCGCACTACCACTGGATTGTCCAACCACGTTGGATGGAGCACGCCTCTTACCAAACCCGCTGCTTCCAGTTTCCAGATCTCCTCTATGTTGAACTCTTGTCATTCCAAAGCTTGCTTCCTGACCTTCTGCTTGACGGGACGCGCATGAGGACAAACAACAAGGTGGTGCTCAATCACCTCCCTGGGAACGCCGGGGATGTCGGATGCCTGCCATGCAAACACATCGACATTTGCCCGCAGGAAGGTGATGAGCGCATCTTCCTATTTGTCGTCAAGGGTGGAGCTTATGGTGAAAGCCCCTCCTGTGCCGTCCTCCTTGACAGAAACCTTCTTGGTTCCCGGCGGTGTGGCCCTGGACTTCTTGTTCCTGCCGGTGGAGCTCTCTGGCACGTCCTCGACGGGAGCACTACACTCCGAAGAGGTGCGCTTGCCGGAGTGAGTGTCCGAGGTCTCACCGGTCTTCTTCTTCTTCTTCCCGCCCAGGGATCCAGTGGTAGGAGCAAGTGCCCTAGTGGCGGCAGCTGCTGCAACTGCTTGTTGGTATAGTTGGTCAGCGCAAATCAGGGCATCTTTCTTATCTGAGGGGATGGTGATGATCGTCACAGGTCCTAGCATCTTCAGGGTGTTGTAGGCGTAGTGTGACGCCGCCATGAACTTGGCCAGCGCTGGGCGGCCAAGGATCCCGTTGTAGGGCAAGGGGATCTTGGCGACATCGAACACGACCCTTTCTGTCATGTAGTTCAGGTCACTTCCAAAAGTCACGGGCAACGTGACCTTCCCCTTTGGTTGACTTCTTCCCGGGTTGACCTCGTGAAATGTGCCTGTTTCCTCGAGGTCTCCGTCAGGAATCTGCAGCTTCTCGATCACGGTAGGTGAGATTAAGTTCAGATCGGCCCCGCCATCGACTAGCATCTTTGTCACCTTGAGGTTGCGTATTGTTGGTGAAACCAACAATGGCAAGCACCCGACCGAGATAGTGCGGTCGGGGTGATCCTCAGTGTCAAAAATGATAGGCGTGCTGGACCACTTCAGCGACTTTTGGGCACCAGACGACGGCTCCGCCGCTCTAATCTCACGCGCCCACTATTTAAGCTGGCGGTGAGAAGTATGCAGCGAGGCGCCGCCATCGACGCACATGGCCTCCGTGGCTTTCTGAAACTCTTGGTCGCCGGACTCGTCGTCCTCTTCGTGATCATCGTCTTCTGGCTTTCTGTCACGACCCCGGGCGGGCCTCTCCTGCTGTTTATCCTTGCCGCGACGGCCTGCTTGGCCGTTATGATTCTTGCCGGACCCCTCAGCACCGTCCTCGCCCTTCTCCTTGTCCCGCCTCTCATATTCAGCCCTCTGCTTCTCAGCAAGGAGCTCAACCTGTCGGTATTTCTGGAGATCATGGCCTTTGGTGCGATGGATCTTGCAGTATTGCTTGTCGGAGTTTCCTGGCTTCTCGGCAGCCGCCAAGGCCCGACAGGCGACACACCCAGCAATTTCCTTGCCAGGGTCATCCGCCTTGGTTTTCTTGGCGGAGCCGGCGTCATCAGATCCCTCGACGGCAAGCACGACTTTACCTTTGCGCTTCCTATTGCGGCGCTGGCCTTTCTTTGCCGGGGCGACAGCATCCTCATCTGAAGAGTCGGTTTCCACGCCGGCATCTTCGTCGGGGTACTTCCTTCCCTCTTTAGCCCGGGCACATCTGTCAGCAAGAACATAGAGTTCTGCCACGTCTTTCACCTTGGTCATTGCCAGCTCTTCGCGCATCTTGCTGTTACGCATGTTCTGATGAAACGCGCTGATGATGGCGGCAGGGTGAACACCAGGGATATTATACTGTACCCGGCTGAACATCTGTATATACTTGCGAAGACTCTCGCCTCCCTTCTGGGGAATGACGTGCAGGTCACTTGCTTGGCCATGGGCTTGGTGACCTCCAGTAAAGGCGCCAACAAACTCATGGCACAAATCCGACCAGGAGGAAATAGAGTCTACCGGCAAGTGCATCAACCACGACATGGCGTTGGGTTCAAGAGCCAATGGAAAGTAATTCACAAGCACCTTATCGTCGCGGGCTCCGGCAGCTTGCATCGTGATGGTGTAGATGCCGAGGAACTCCGACGGGTGGGTCTTGCCGTTGTACTTCTCGCCAACGTCAGGCTTGAAGGTGCGGTGAGTGGGCCACTGGAACTGCCGCAGCTCATGGGTAAAAGCCGGACAGCCTACCTCGTAAGGTAGACCTCCAGGGCTCTCCGGTGCTGGGCGGTTCACAACAGGCCCTGCTCGCCTGTCTGACTGGTGGCGCGTTCCGCGTCGGCGCTTGATGGTGGTTCGAGCGTCTTCATGAGCTCACTCCTGAAGAACTTGACACTGGTCGCCGTGGGTCCGTGGGTCGGACGACGTTATGGAGATGTCGTCACCCGCGACGTCTCGACGAGTCGACACACGCGGTACCGGGCGAGGATGTGACGCTCGAAGACCGACGTCCCAGAAGATTCCAGATGTTCCGGGTTCTCCGTGTGTTTCATTTGTGCTTGCGTTATTTATTTTGCTTTGCATCATGTCATCATGCCATCATGTCTTTAATCTTTTGCACCTCAACTTAAATAAATCGTGTGGATCTTCGATCCATTTAAATCGAGGGAAGTGTGATTTCTCTTTAAAACATATCCTCCCAATATTTAGGGAGCTATATTATAAAATATTCCATTTGTTTGGAATTAACCCAACACACACTTGCATATCTTCCCCTATTTTTGTTGGAACCACTTTTGTTGGGTTGGTATATTTCCATAAAGCCTTACAAAAATGTTCCATCATTTTATTCTTGTTCTTGGCCTCTTTTCTTAATAATTTTTGAACTCTCTCTATTTTTTGGCTAAGAAATAATTAAGGAGAGAGAAATAGGCCTCTAGGCCATCCCAGCCGCAGGCCCATCGCCTCCAGGCCGGCCCGAGGCCCAGCCTCCCTCTCCCTCGCACCTAACCCTACCTGGCCTGATTCCTTCCCCTCGATCCATCGCTCCCCTCGCTCTCCCTCCCGAGCCGCCGCCAGGCTTCGCCCTCTGCCTCTTCCTCGCAGCCGAACCCCATTGATCCCTCGATCTCCCCTCGTCCCTCGCTTCTCTCCCTCGCCCGGTCGCAGCTAGCGAGCGCCGCTCCCATCCCGATCCCCTCGCGCCTCACCTCTCCTCCGCCGTGCGCGCGGCTTCTTCCCCCCAGCGCCTCCTCCTCTCTCCCTCTCCCTCGCGTGGACGCGCCCCTCCAGCGTCGGGTGCCCGGCCTCGTCGAGCAGCCCCCTCGAGCAGCTCCCTCGAGCAGCCCCGTGGCCACGAGCAGCTCCCTGCGCGCCCCAGGCCCAGCCATGGCCTCAGTTCCAACGCCCTGCCGCGGCTTGCTGCCTCGACCACCTTGTCCTCCTCGCCTCGCCTCTGGCCTCCGCCGCCACGACCTCCGGCAGCAGCTGCTGCGGGCCAGACAGCGCCGACGTCACCCCGAGAAGCCTCCGCGCCTCTCCTCATCGCCATGGCCTCATCGACCCTGACGTGCTGTTGTCCACCCAAGGCCCCTTGTGTTGCTTCGTTTCGGATCATCAAGACCGGCAAGATCGACAAGACCGAGACCGCCAAGTACCTCGACGCCCGATGTCAAGTTCGACTACAAGGAGAAACGCCAAGTTCCACTACCGTCGACCTCGGAGACCCTCGACGTCAAGTTCATCTTCGAAACGAGTACACCTACACGGCGACACGTCAAGTACCACTACCGTCGCGAGAACCGAGTCCGGCAAGTCCGGAGACCCCAAGTACCACGACGCCGATGACCTTCAAGTTCGACTACACATGGCGATGCGACAAGTACCCCTACCGATGACCGTGAATGTCTACTTCCACTACTTCCACTACGTCCCTCGACGACTCGAACCGCTTCGAGAACGAACGTTCCGAAGGTATAACCTCGAGACGACGACCCGTGGTCGAATGCTTGCATGTGTTGTATGAGATGTTTCCCTTGTGTGCACCGTGCCCGTTTCGTCTTTTGTCATGCTCCTCGGTTGCCTCGTCGCCGACTCGTGGGAACCCGGTGACGGGATCACCCCACCTTTCTTCTTGACACGCTCTCCGTCACCTTTTGCACCGGTCTCTCAACGAGTTACCGGAACCGAGATGTTGCCGTTGCATCATTTTCGGTTTGTTGCCGTGGCACCCTTTCTTCCACCACGGTGACAATACTTCATATCTTCTTCATGTCAACTTTTAATAAAATTGCATAAAACTTGATCATGTCATCCGCATCATGTTAACAACATTAAAAGGTGTGAATTGTTGTTTGCTAAAAATTGCTAAACATGCATGTGGGGTTTTCCGGATTTGTTGTTGTTATTTTCCGGCCTCATTTAAATTGCCTCGATAGGTAGTTTACTTTTGATTCACCTCTTGCTATGTTAAAAACATTTAATCTTGTCTTGTAAATAAACGAGAGTCAACTAAATAAATAACATGTGGTGTTTCGATTGCATATTGAGCTCCACTTAACTTGTAGTTTTGTTTGTGCACATTGCCATGCCATGCATAATTAAACCGGACATGCATCATACTTGGATGTGCATCGTATGCCATGTTTATGCTTGTGTGTTTACCGTGTTGCTTGTTTCTTTCCGGGTTGCTTCTCTTGTTAGCTTCGGTTTCGTTTCGGAGTTGTGAGGATTCGCTCGACTATGTTGCTCCGTCTACTTCATGGACTTGTTCTTCTTCCTTGCGGAATCCCAGGCAAGATGATCATACCCTTGGATACCTTTACTACCATTGCCATGCTTAGTTGTCTCGATGCTATCGTTACATGTCGCGCTACCCATCTTTTATGTCAGCCTCTCCTTGTTGCCATGAAACCTCTAACCTTTGACACCTTCCTAGCAAAACCACTGTTTGGCTATGTTACCCGCTTGCTCAGCCCCTCTTATAGCGTTGTTAGTTGCAGGTGAAGATGAAGATTCGTTCCAGGAGGGAACTTGTTGTTGTTGGTATATCACAATATCTACAATTGTTATTAACACACCTATATACTGGGCATCGGTGGAAGGCTTGGCCTTTTGCTCGGTGTTTTGTTCCACTCATGCCACCTTAGGTGCCGATAAACCGGCATTATGTTCCTTGATTTTGCGTTCCTTACACGATGGGTGGATGGGGACCCCTTGACAGTTCGACTTTGAATAAAACTCCTCCAGCAAGGCCCAACATTGGTTTTATTTTGCTCATAATAACAACTTAATTAATTAATTAAATTGCATAGGGAGTTAGCGCTACCCGAGGATTCTTTCTACATAGCAGGGGGGCCAGTGCTGATGGTGTTGGTCCCAAACGGGGAGCCTGCGGGGCCACCACGGGGAAACTCGAGGTTTGGTTTTACTCGTAGCTTCGCCCATCCGGTCGTGGCCTGAGACGAGATACGCGCGGCTACTATCAGGGTGTCGACACACCGAGAGGTCTTGCTGGACTTGTTTTACCATTGTTGAAATGTCTTGTGCACCGGGATGCCGAGCCTGATCGGTTTTCCCTAAGATAAGGGGTGATGATATTATATTTATCACTTCAGCTAATCGGGAGAGCTTGTGATGGGCTAAGTTGGGACACCCCTGCAGGGTTATGATCTTTCGAAAGCCGTGCCCACGGTTATGTGGCAGATTGGAATTTGTTAATGTCCGGTTGTAGAAAACTTGACAGAGGATCCGAAGTAAGACACACAACTGTGTGAGTAACCGTGACTGTCTCTTTTCACTTTGAGATGAGAACACGGTGGGGTTATGTTTGACTCGTAGGTAGTTCAGGATCTTTAGCGATCACTACTAGTTGCGACTGTTTGCGTAGATGCTCATCTTATTCTTGTACTCGTAAGTTGGCCACCATATTATGCTTAGCCGCTGCTGCAACCTCACCACTTTACCTCTATCTACCCATAAAGCTTTGCTAGTCTTGATACCATGGTTATGGGATTGCTGAGTCCTCGTGGCTCACAGATACTACAACACCAGATGCAGGTTCAGCCGAGTTTGAAGCAGTAGCTGGTTCAGAGCTTCACTGGGAGCTCGATGAAGAGAGTGTTCGTATGTTTATGACGTTTTCGACGATCAGTAGTGGTTTCTACTAGGGGCGATTCGGACCTGGGGCTTTATGTTGGTTTTGGTACCTTTCTTTTGGATCTTCACCCGTAGTCGGGTTGTGATGTTTTGAATGATGTTTTGCTTATGTAATGTATTGTGTGACATGGCGAGTGTAAGCCAACTATCTCCTTTTTTTGCAATTTCATCCCTATTTTTACATGAGTCGTGCAAAGATACCAAACTTGAGATCATTCCAGAGTGGGCTTATACCTTTAAGTCGTGCCTCGACACGTAGGACGAATAGTCCCATCCTGGGCATTACAAGTTGGTATCAGAGCCTTCTCCGACCTAGAAGCCCCCATTGATTGATCGAATCGTTGACGGTTGAGTCTAGGCACACACTTAAAATGTTTTGAGTCCTATATATATATCGGAGAGTAGGATTTCTTTGCTCCTCATCTCTTTTCACTCTGGTGAGGACTCCTGACGATTACTCTTGTCTCTTCTACTCTAAAAAATTCACCAATTTTTTTTTAGGATCTCGCGAGTATTGTTTGGATTGTTCCGATGTCTTTGTGACGAGAATATTGTTCTCGATGCCTCCTATCATTTAGGGGTTGTGGCAGTGTCCCGGGGAGTTGAGCTTCGGGGTATTGTCCTCACAAACATATCGCGACAGTACTAGAATACTTAAGACGGCCGACATCGAAAACTCTCCTATGCGGTTAGTGGTAAGATAACCCCGACATCACCCAGTACTGGGGAGGTAGTTCGGGAGTATTGCCATAGCTTGTATAGTAGATGTGTTTTGAAGGTCCGAGGTAAACGGTTTCCGGAAACAACTGGTTATGTGTTGAAGGATGGATACAACTGGATGTAGGATTAGAGTTGAGTGCGCGATGCTTCCCCTGTATCTCCAACACCTGATTGCATAACTGGAATCTTTCGGAAATTAATAGGTGGGTTCATCCAGTAGCTCTTAGGCATTCTTCCAACGAATGCATGATATGAAGTTCGGGGTTCTACATTGAGTGAAGTGGTTTTATGGGCGTTGTTCCGATCGGGAGTTGCATCTTAAAGGGTCCTTGGCTATGCTGATCCGGGGATTGCAAAACCCTTTTGTAACACATTCCATGAGCTTTCAGCACAAATATGTCGAACAAAGCTTCTATCTTGTATTTGTTCTATCTGCTCCTTGTTGATTTTATTTATCTTTTGTTCTCCCAAGTGGCTTCTCGACAAGTTGATGTACCTGCGAAATTCATTCGTTCAATCCTCTGTTCGAATGATATTATGAAGATAATGTTGCAACATGTCTATCCGTTGTTTTTTGTTTTGATTCTGGTATTCGAGTTGCTTCCATGTCAAGTGTTGATTCCATACCTTCCTAAGCGGTGTTCTCATATTTCTATGGGAGTGCTAATTCCTCTTGACCATCAAGATTTTCATGTTAATCCTTTTCAACCGGCGTGCCTTCTCTTCAAGTTATTCCATACGGACGCCGTTGAGAAATCTGACGATTTGTCTGTATTCATTCATCTCAAGTTGTCTTTCTTTTTCCCCGTCCTCCCACCCTTTTTCTTCATGGAGCTAGAGTCCCTAATGAAGTATCCATTTTATTCATGTGATATTTCTTCATTCTTTTCCTTCAATGTTCTTATCCGGTGCTTTATCGTGAAGATGCTCAAGAGTTTCAAGTTCACCATTCTTAATTCTAATATTCTTCTGCCGGTGGATTTAATTCAAGCTTCGGTCTTGATCATATCTCTTCCTTTTTGTTTCACATGTTTTCCCATGTTGAAATTTATTATCCGAAGGCTCTCTTATTCATTCAACTCTCCTATCCATATCCGGTGTACAAGGTATCTCAGAAGATTCGTGTTTCCATTTGTAATCCGTTCAAACTATTTTTGAGGATTGTCATCGTACTCAAGCCATGCAATTCAACCGGTGCAATATCTCTTAAGCAATCTTTTTTTTCAACGGTGATTTCTTTTGAGTGGGCCCTAACCCACAGGTCTTTTTCCAGGATCTTACCTGACTCTTCTAATTTTTTCTGGAGTTATACTCAAATTCTTTTCAAAGTGTGACGTAAGAATGATTTCCATCAGTCATATACCTTCTCCAAGATCACATTCAAATTCTTTTTCATCATTGGTTCAACCTTTTTAATTCCTCATTCCGGAGTGCTCAACAATTCTTATGGCATTTCTCGTCTTCATTCTCAACATTTGGAGACCGGAGAAGTGTTTCTCTTAAATCTTGGCCATTCTCTTGAAGATTCGTGGTTCTAGCTTCATACCATCCTCATAAGTGTTCCGTTTGTGAGGAATTCTTTTATAACCATCCGAAGCATTTCATGAATTCTTTCCATTGTGATCCTCCGAAGACCATCATTTCAGAAGATTTTTTCGTTCTCAGTTTTCAACTTCGTCCTCCAAATAGTCTTCATTGATGCCTCTTCGTTCGTCTCCATATTTTTACGATGGCTCGTTCAAGATTACTCTTTCGTGTTATCGTATTAATTCACTCGCTCTTTTCATAATCCTACCGGTGGTTCGTTGAAGATTTACCCAAGCTTGTGCGAGATCTCTCTTAATTCTTCCCAACGAGAATAAGTAGTATGCCAAATCCGTTGCTTGTCATCAATTTAATTTGATGAAGGATAAGCATACAGTAAATCTTATTCTTATTTCCTCGAAGTGATTAATCTCTTTTTCCAGAGCTTGTTCATCATATCATATTCTCGGTCCTAAGTTGTTCATCTTGTTTTGGAGCTCCAAGTTATTTCTATTATATCATTTCAAAGCTCCATCTAATTCATCGCAAGACTTGAATCTTATTCTTTTCATCTTTCACTTCTCATGCTTTCATTACCGGAGTTCTCATGGTGGTTTATTATGTTTTAATTCATCCTCGAAGTCTTCATCAAGATTCTTGTGGAGCTCAAGCATTCTTCATCATGCATTCCAATTGCAATTCTTGCTCCCTTATCTGTTGAGGTGGTGTTATGTCATTCTTGATAATTTTCCTCCATGTTTTTTGATTCACAAGTTATCAAGAATGAGATATTTAAACCATCATTTTCCTTGTTCAGGAGATCTTTTCAACTCTTCAATTATTCGTTGGATTCATCTTGGGTTATAATTCACCTACAAGCTTTCCCTGAGAATTGTTGCTATTATGGTGCTTATAATGACCCAACTTCTTCATTTATCATTCCGATGAGATAAGTTTTTCGTCTCCTTGTTGATCTCAATCCAATCAAATATTTCCGTTAGTGGCTGGTTGTCACCTCATAATTTTTGAGATGTTTTCCATAAGCCCACATCAAGCTTATTCCTTTTCGTTGTTGATTTTTCCTTCAACCACATTCAACCCTTCTTCGTAAGGATGCTCTTTCAAATTCAATTTTGGGAGAAGTTGTTTTTTTCTTCTCCGTTCTTTCTTTCCAACGGCCTAGCATATATTCTTTCATTCCGGAGGCTTTGTGATATTGCTCTCTTTGACCATCATCTCGTTTTTATCAAGATCATATTCTTCCCTTGATTGTCTATTTAACCGGAGTGTTGTGTCCTCCATTCAAGTTCCATCATCTTATCTAGTTTTGCCTCTCTTTTCAACCGGAGTGCTATCTGAATCCTTCTTACCCCTTGTGCCATTCTTTCAATGTTCCGGAGGCTGTGTGTTGTTGTTTTCATCAAGTATCTTCCCAACTTGGCAAGTTCATGTTCAATTCCTTCCATTTTTCAGACGGAGTGCTGTCCAAATGTAACATCGCAAAATTCTAAATTTTGGAATGTTATAATAAATAGATAGAATTGATTGCTTGTTGTTGTGCTGAGTGAAATTTGAGACTTTTGAAAGTTAAATGAGAGGGAATAAAATGACTTTCCCAAAACTTTCACTTTGCTTTTGATCTTCGAAGGAATTCAATTTCTTTTCAACACAAAACCCTAGAGTGAAGATAATATGACTTCTTCCATTTATTTTAAATGATAAAGGGCTTTGAAAGGATTTTGAATTTCATCCTCGAAATATTTTCAATTCAGAGGCTTTAAGCAACTCAATGATTTTCCCGAGAGAAGATAAAATGACTTCTTCAAATTATAGGAAATATGAGTTGGAAGTTTTCTGAAATTTTCTGCAACTCAATTTCAAATATTGAGTTATTTGGGTTTTATTCAAATTATTTTTCTCCAAAAAGAAACTACATGGAAAATAGGGTAACATGATTCCCTACAGCAGAAAATTGGAGAGAAATAATTTTGAAATCATTTTGGTATTTTAAAAATGATTTTATTGGATTTTATTTGCAACAGTAGGACCTTTTGATTTATTAGAATTTGTGGGCATTTTATTTGGCAGTAGGAAAATGTTCATGTTGTAGGGCTTATTTTTTTGCAAATTTTGATATATTATATGCCTATATAATATTTTAGTTTTATTTTGTTTTATTCGTTTTTCTGTTTGTTAGAAGAAAAAAATGTGTTTAAAAAAAAACTTCCTCCGCCGAACTGGGCCGGCCCAGCACCCGAGCCAGGCCTAGCCCAGCCGCCCGTCGCCTTCCTTCCTCCCGTCGGGACTCCTCCGCCCGTACGACACCGCCGCCGCTGCCGTGGTCGCCCCGGCCTCTTCCCTCGCCCCCTTCCGAGAGCCAGGCCCCGACCTCCTCCTCCTATTTAAGGGCGCCGCCCGGGCCCGTTTCGCCCCTTGCTCCGCCGCCGCCGCGCCGCATCTCGCTCCCGTCGCCGCCGCAGCTTCTGCCGCCGCCACTGCTGCTTGCGCCGCCGCCGCCGCGCTGTGCCTCGCCCTCCGCCCTTCGCCTCGCTCGCCGCCGCCGCCCCGCGCGCCCCACGCCACGCCCGCTCGCTCACCGGAGCTGCACCGCCGCCACTAGTCTCGCCGGAGCTGTCGGAGCCAGCCGCCGCGCCCGATCCGCCCCGGTTCGCCCGAACCGCACCGGTCCGGCCCGAACCGCCGGTTTTCTCCCCAAGACCGCTAGGTATAAGGAAAACCCTGGTTTTCTGTTAAAACAATTCTGGTTTTGTTTTAGATCTATTTATCCAGTGAACGTTCTTTAGTTAGAGTTAGAAAACGAGCGTTCGCTCGATAGTTTCTTTTTCTTTTTCTGTTTAGTTTCGGCCAGGGACTTAGATGTGAATAATTTTATTTACAGAATAGTCCCTGCACTTCAAACGACCCTAACTTTTTGCTCGTTGGTCCAAATCCAACGAAACCAATGCCCACGTCTTCGTTACTAAGCCCTCTTTCCAGTAATACAACTTCAACATGTTTTTGAAAAAGTTTAAAATTTGAATTCAACTAGTTTTAGATTCAAACTTGTTTTGATCATAACTTGAGTTTCGTAGCTCCGTTCGAGTTGATTCTTTTTGCAAATCGAAGCTCTTGACCTAAACTTTCTGATAAGGCCAAATTCACATAATTTTGGTACTGTTGGAAATTTTTCTGTGTTTCAAAAGTCATTCGTTTGTTTTCGAAGTTTTCTGAAGTGTTTATTCGATCTGTCTGATCTTTCTGAGTGATTGCTTATGTGTGGTTACCATTGCTTGCTTATGATAGATTGACCGGAGTGTGACGAGTAGACCTATCAAGAGTTTTGAGTGCGAATCATCTTCATCAACATTGCAGGCAAGTAACACTTTGATCATGCTTTCCAATTACCCAGTTTTCATTGCATTAGTCAAACCCCTCAGACATTGCATGAGTAGGATCAATTAACTTGTGGGATTGGGAAGTAGATTGAGGTAGTACCTATTACCTGCATTACATTCAAACCCTTGGGAGTTATTCTACGTTTGCTGTTAGGACATGCTATGCTCGTAGACGTGGTTTGGGTTTGAGTGAAATCCATGACAGATGTGAGTTGTTAATTAATGGTTCAACTTAAGGTGTCAACTTTAATACACATCTGGGTGGATTGAGGCATCTGGGTATTCGAGGATTGCCTGTTTTTATTTTGGACCGCCACCCAGGCTCAAAGGGATCATGAGATTTTTCATACTAGAAACTTCCGTGTGCGCCACATGCCAATATGGGCTCTGGCATAGTTGAGTAAGTTGTGGGAAACCTTTCCATGATGGGCTAGCAGATGTAGTTGGGTTTTGTAGGTGTACCAGACTATCTATCTGGTTAAGGGGACCTCTTCGGAAAGACTGTGTCTCGGTCATCCATTTCTCAAACACCATGCAGTGCGAGAAACCAAACGGAGGCGAACGAGTCTTGTGGGGAAAGTGCACAAACCTCTGCAGAGTGTACAAACTGATCATGATTAGCCGTGTCCCCGGTTATGGACGTCTTGAGTATCTAGTACCTGGATTATCATGTGCATCTCAACATGTTACTTTAATTTAATTTAGTTGGGTTTAATGATTATTTTTAATTGGGGTTGAGAGGATGTCTATCTTCTCAACAATTTTTCAACTACCATGATAGTTAATTAAAATGCATTCCTTTGAAGTAGGGAAAAATGGCTTTACGCAAAAACTTTACCCTTAGAGCCTCCACCAGCCAAATATGCATGTAGTTGTAGGCTTTATTCATCATTATCATTACAGTGTGAAATTGCCAGCATATTCCATGTGCTGACCCGTTTTCGGGCTGCAACGTTTTATGTTGCAGGATTTTCTTACGACGAGTAAGTGATACGTTAGGGGTTACGATTTCTACACTCAACTTTGTCGTTGGTGTTGATGGGAATCCACGACCATGTTGCTTCCGCTATGATCGATTTGAGGTACTCCCTCCATTCCCTTATACAAGGCCACTATGAAAAATACATTTTGCATCTATACAAGGCCACTAACAGTAACCGAGGCAAAATTTATTGATGTTTTCTCGAACTAGCAACTTGTTTAATACTTGCATGCATGTAGTCATAATGACACTGTGCTACTTCCTTCTCATTTCTTCCTTGCATGCATGTGGGCGTATTAATGATCCCAGTTAACAAGAAGAAAAGTTGGCTTGCAAAGTAGTCATTAAATTTTACCTAGGTACCTGTAATTTGAGTTTGTGGCCTTGTATAAGGGAATGGAGGGAGTAATAGTATTTACGTTACTTAATACATGTGATTTACCTCTGTTATAAATCCTGTTTGTACTGTGTGTGTCAGCATACCGATCCAGGGATGACACAGAACACAGAGACTTCGGTCCATTCGGATCGTGGTCGCTACAAGATGGTATCAGAGCACATGTTGACTGTAGGACGTGACCCTAGAAACTAGCCAGACCATAGGAAAGGATTTCTCTAAAACTATCTTTCTCAAAGGATTCTTACTCCTCTTCTTTTCTGAGCTTTATCAAATCTTCCCTTTGACCTTAAATTGTTAGACAATACCCTTTGCCATTTGGACCACTTCGGAGTAAAGAGGATTTTACCATGCATTGGAAGTGTTGAAGCTACAACAATGGATACTCCGAAGATTTGAAGAGTTGACGACTTGAAGAGATGATGACCTTTAGAAGACCAACCCCCTATTATGTACTTACGTTAGATGCGACGATTGTGAGCCGTCATTTGTTTGATGTTTTCTGACGGCCACAAACTAAAACCCGTCTTTTCAAAACCTTTGTTTGTATTGAGTGTATCTCTCTCTATCTCATCTGAATCTCAACCCAAAACCCTTGGACCCAATAGAGGATGACTGAAGATAGACTTGAAGTCTCTGGACCAATGACCCAGCCGGAGGCAGAGTTATGGATACAAAACCTGGAGGATCACTTCAGGAAGAATTTGGTAGCAAGGAAGTATGATGTTCAATATGTTCTTCAGTACTTTACAAAAAGTGCTGCAACATGGTGGAAGATGCATCAAGCCATACAAGGATGTAATAGAGCAGAAAATTGGGAAGAATTCAAGAAGACCCTGTTAGGATCCCGTCTCATCCGAGAGCGTGGTGACAAGCCGAAGAAGAAACTTTGTGCCTGTAGGATTTGTGGAGAAATAGGACACACCCAGGAGAAGCACAATGATGAATGCCCTAATTGTGAAGGAAGTCACCTAGCTGAAGAATGCCCAACTAGGCAGATTACTTGTTTCTTGTGTGAAGGAACTACCCACTACCCTGCTCAGTGCCACATTTACCCCATGGTGCAACGAACTGTCCAGCAGAAGAAAGAAGCAATGAAAGAAGTCCTCGAGGAAACCCTAAGGGAATCCACGATGGTGGAAGATATTGACGACCCTGATGGAGAAGGACTAAACAGATACTATTCCCGTGCTTGCTACTCATGTGGAGAGAAAGGACATCTTTCACAGCAATGCACAAAGGAAAGCTATGAGTATCTGGGAGACTTCCCGACAGAAGAAGTGGAGTTTGATCCACAAAAGATAGAATAATTGATAGGAACGAAGAAGTCAAGTAAGAGGAAGAACATGTGTCCCCAGAAGAACCCAATTTTTGCGGAAAAGGACCTAAGTGACATCACATGTTATCGATGCAAGGATTTAGGTCATTATGCTATCAAATGCCCAACCAGGAAGCGAAGAACCCAGTGAACCAGGACAGTCGCCATGAAGTCCTTAGATTTGTCTTATGACATTAGTTTACACTACAAGGAAGTAGAGCATTTTGCCAAGAGAAGTTTCAAACCGCAGGAAGGATGATCAGAGTAGTTGAGATCTGGAAGTTAGAATGAAGCATGTAGCTATATGGAATACACTTTATTACAATGTTGAGTTGAGTATGGAGAAAACATTGTAATAGTTCGTGAAGCAATAGAAGCTGATATTTTGGAGTCTAAGAAGGAGGTGTTATGAGTTGTTGGATTTGCGAGTGCCCCTCACCCAGACCAAGACCTAGAACCCTTGGAGTAGTTGACCCCAAACCTTTCTCAGACAAACAACCACAAGGAAATACCTACATTGTCCTGAGTGCCCTTTTGTCTTATGCCCACAGATGACAACCCTTTACGAGTCTTTTCTCAAAGGCCCGGAAACCATCATGACCCTGACTAGCGATCAAGATTATCCAAAGATCCTGAAGGACATGATGAAGCATATTCACCTAGAAGGAGATGCAGTTTACAAGGGTTATCCCTTCATGGAGAATGGAGTTGAACTTTGGTACGTGGAGGTACACCTCCATCGTGTGAAAGGAGTTTGCCCAAAGACTATGGGTCAATACTTTTTCATCTCCCGAGTACCGCGAACAACATTCTTTGATTCTGTTCGTGAAGCTGCTATGGAGGCCATACGTCATATTGGAGAAATACTCGAAGCAAGACTTTGTTTTACCCAGGGATGCCTGAGTATGATGCATGCAGAGATGGTGGAGATGAAGCACACATCCAATAGGACGAAGCAAAAGATTGATGATTTTAAGAATCACGTTGCACAATTCCAGCGGGACTGAAGCATCCTTAGCTAGGACGAATGGATATAGATGGAGGAAATTCTTGATCATACCAGACTATCTGGATAGTAGAAATTGTAGTGATGCACCCTTGGAAATTGGAGTATTGAATACTGGTTCAAGAAGTAATAAAAAGATTTGATATGAGGAGAATATGGATTTTGGATGAACTAGTGCATTTTGTTTAGTTGAACCTTACTGAGTGAACCCTGGACCCATAGGAAGGAATGTGTTGCCCCAATTAGTGGAGTTTGCACAAATAAGTAGGAATTTATTTTGATATGAAGCTTACCCCAAGATTATGAAGGAAAGAAGTATGATTGGATTTTACGAGGGTGTAATGCTGAAGTATGGAACTACAGTAACCCCAAGGATTGAGTTATGGATACACAAGTTCTGACATGGACCCTTTAGCCGAGGACCTAAAAGAGGCTACGTAATTATAAGGGAACCACAAGACTTGTCAGAAGCGTTATGTTTCTGCTATAGTAAAGCAGTGCATTTTTCTATAGATTGTACCAAGAAGAAGGAGTTTTGGTGCTAAGTATTGGAGTTGAAGCATGCAATGGAAGTGCAGTAGATCATAGTAAGTTGAGAATCAATACAGTTAGCAGCCTGGTATTGATTTTGGATTTTATGATGTTGTTACTCTATAGTGATGACTGAATACATGATGCATGGAAGGAGATTTTGAAGAAACTAGTGTTATTCATTTTAAGTGTGGTAGAATCCAACACTGTTACCCGAATACACTAGCTAGTGGTTAGTTACGTCAGACTTGGAGTGGATTGCCCAAAGGTGAGTCTGAGTAATTACATCGTAGTTTTACCCACAGAGAAGTAAGGTATAATTGGATGGATGTAAGAGAGCCAAGGAAGTTGGATGTTGGAAGAATGATCAGTTGCAACCCGATGATGAGACCAAGTGTTACTAGTGGAGAGATGGGCCAAAACCCACAGGCCCCAGGACCTGTCAAGGAAGCAAGCACATTCTTGCTGAAGGAAAACCCATGGTAGAAGTTACAACCTTTGCCAATAGGCGATCTTATAGGTGGTTACGTTAAACCCGAGGGTTGAGAAACGTTAGATGTTTTGTTTGGCTTGCAGAATCCATGGAATTATCCGAACTTAGTTCGTCGACACGAGAAAATTCTGCAATGCTTGTGAGGATGACCGAGTGTTAGAATTCGAGATTCACTAAACCATATACAAGGTAATGATTTGGGTGCGGGATGGATTGATCACCATACCGACTTACTCTTATTATTCGCCTCTGTTATACGGGATGGTAAATCTGAGTGACTTACCTATA
This sequence comes from Secale cereale, assembly GCA_902687465.1. Taxonomy (NCBI): domain Eukaryota; kingdom Viridiplantae; phylum Streptophyta; class Magnoliopsida; order Poales; family Poaceae; genus Secale; species Secale cereale. Next base: position 275,648,505 of record LR738714.1, on the reverse strand, counting down.
GTAAAGAGACGACGATGTCAAAACTTTGTTTAAACCTTAGAATGGTATAGAAATTTTCCCCTTGTACACGGCATGCTGTTGCCAACCATTGGATATACGGTGAGGATGAAGCCCAGACCCGTTTTCTGCAGGGACCCAATTAATTTGATTCATGACCACCATGAGATATCGATAGTTGTTTAGTATTGGCGCTAGACCTGTCAGCTAAGAAGAGACAGTCTCAAAAAGACCGTATCAAGATGAAAGGATACAAGAAATAAGGGCAAAGGTTTTGCCACTACCGAAAAGAGCCAGAGAAGAAAATACCCTGAAGATTTGAGGAGACCGACGCCGTCAACCCAAAGGATGGAGTACCTGAGTTTTGATGGAACCGTATCCATGTTCCTAAGTGTGGTAGCACACTAGGCCACACCAATCTTGGATTTGTTAGGAGACCCCCAAACCCTAACCTATTTCTTGCTAGCCTCTCCGAATCTCGAGGACGAGATTCATTTTAAGTGTGGTAGGTTTGTAACATCCCAAAATTCTAAATTTTGGAATGTTATAATAAATAGATAGAATTGATTGCTTGTTGTTGTGCTGAGTGAAATTGAGTGAAATTTGAGACTTTTGAAAGTTAAATGAGAGGGAATAAAATGACTTTCCCAAAACTTTCACTTTGCTTTTGATCTTCGAGGGAATTCAATTTCTTTTCAACACAAAACCCTAGAGTGAAGATAATATGACTTCTTCCATTTATTTTAAATGATAAAGGGCTTTGAAAGGATTTTGAATTTCATCCTCGAAATATTTTCAATTCAGAGGCTTTAAGAAACTCAATGATTTTCCCGAGAGAAGATAAAATGACTTCTTCAAATTATAGGAAATATGAGTTGGAAGTTTTCTGAAATTTTCTGCAACTCAATTTCAAATATTGAGTTATTTGGGTTTTATTCAAATTATTTTTCTCCAAAAAGAAACTACATGGAAAATAGGGTAACATGATTCCCTACAGCAGAAAATTGAAGAGAAATAATTTTGAAATCATTTTGGTATTTAAAAAATGATTTTATTGGATTTTATTTGCAACAGTAGGACCTTTTGATTTATTAGAATTTGTGGGCATTTTATTTGGCAGTAGGAAAATGTTCATGTTGTAGGGCTTATTTTTCTGCAAATTTTGATATATTATATGCCTATATAATATTTTAGTTTTATTTTGTTTTATTCATTTTTCTGTCTGTTAGAAAAAAAATGTGTTTGAAAAAAAAAACTTCCTCCGCCGAACTGGGCCGGCCGAGCACCCGAGCCAGGCCCAGCCCAGCCGCCCGTCGCCTTCCTTCCTACCGTCGGGACTCCTCCGCCGTACGACACCGTCGCCGCTGCTGTGGTCGCCCCGGCCTCTCCCCTCGCCCCCTTCCCCAAGCCAGGCCCCGACCTCCTCCTCCTATTTAAGGGCGCCGCCCGGGCCCGTTTCGCCCCTTGCTCCGCCGCCGCCGTGCCACATCTCGCTCCCGCCGCCGCCGCAGCTTCTGCCGCCGCCGCTGCTGCTTGCGCCGCCGCCGCCGCGCTCTGCCTCGCCCTCCGCCCTTCGCCTCGCTCGTCGCCGCCGCCCCGCGCGCCCCACGCCACGCCCGCTCGCTCACCTGAGCTGCACCGTTGCCGCCAGTCTCGCCGGAGCTGCCGGAGCTAGCCGCCGCGCCCGATCCGCCCCGGTTCGCCCGAACCGCACCGGTCCGGCCCGAACCGCCGGTTTTCTCCCCAAGACCGCTAGGTATAAGGAAAACCCTGGTTTTCTGTTTAGAAAAATTCTGGTTTTGTTTTAGATCTATTTATCCATTGAACGTTCTTTAGTTAGAGTTAGAAAACGAGCGTTCGCTCGATAGTTTCTTTTTCTTTTTCTGTTTAGTTTCGACCAGGGACTTAGATTTGAATAATTTTATTTACAGAATAGTCCCTGCACTTCAAACAGACCTAACTTTTTGCTCGTTGGTCCAAATCCAATGAAACCAACGCCCACGTCTTCTTTACGAAGCCCTCTTTCCAGTAATACAACTTCAACAGGTTTTTGAAAAAGTTTAAAATTTGAATTCAACTAGTTTTAGATTCAAACTTGTTTTGATCATAACTTGAGTTTCGTAGCTCCGTTCGAGTTGATTCTTTTTGCAAATCGAAGCTCTTGACCTAAACTTTCTGATAAGGCCAAATTCACATAATTTTGGTACTGTTGGAAATTGCTTTGTGTTTCAAAAGTCATTCGTTTCTTTTCGAAGTTTTCCAAAGTGTTTATTCGATCTGTCTGATCTTTCTGAGTGATTGCTTATGTGTGGTTACCATTGCTTGCTTACGATAGATTGACCGGAGTGTGACGAGTAGACCTATCAAGAGTTTTGAGTGCGAATCATCTTCATCAACATTGCAGGAAAGTAACACTTTGATCATGCTTTCCAATTACCCAGTTTTCATTGCATTAGTCAGACCCCTCAGACATTGCATGAGTAGGATCAATTAACTTGTGGGATTGGGAAGTAGATTGAGGTAGTACCTATTACCTGCATTACATTCAAACCCTTGGGAGTTATTCTACGTTTGCTGTTAGGACATGCTATGCTCGTAGACGTGGTTTGGGCTTGAGTGAAATCCATGACAGATGTGAGTTGTTAATTAATGGTTCAACTTAAGGTGTCAACTTTAATACACATCTAGGTGGATTGAGGCATCTGGGTATTCCAGGATTGCCTGTTTTTATTTTGGACCGCCACCCAGGCTCAAAGGGATCATGAGATTTTTCATACTAGAAACTTCCGTGTGCAACCACATGCCAATATGGGCTCTGGCATAGTTGAGTAAGTTGTGGGAAACCTTTCCATGATGGGCTAGCAGATGTAGTTGGGTTTTGTAGGTGTACCGACCTATCTATCTGGTTAAGGGGACCTCTTCGGAAAGACTGTGTCTCGGTCATCCGTTTCTCAAACACCATGCAGTGCGAGAAACCAAACGGAGGCGAACGAGCCTTGTGGGGAAAGTGCACAAACCTCTGCAGAGTGTACAAACTGATCATGATTTGCTGTGTCCCCGGTTATGGACGTCTTGAGTATCTAGTACCTGGATTATCATGTGCATCTCAACATGTTACTTTAATTTAATTTTGTTGGGTTTAATGATTATTTTTAATTGGGGTTGAGAGGATGTCTATCTTCTCAACAATTTTTCAACTACCATGATAGTTAATTAAAATGCATTCCTTTGAAGTAGGGAAAAATTGGCTTTACGCAAAAACTTTACCCTTACAGCCTCCACCAGCCAAATATGCATGTAGTTGTAGGCTTTATTCATTATTATCATTACAGTGTGAAATTGCCAGCATATTCCATGTGCTGACCCGTTTTCGGGCTGCAACGTTTTATGTTGCAGGATTTTCTTACGACGAGTAAGTGATACGTTAGGGGTTACGATTTCTACACTCAACTTTGCCGTTGGTGTTGATGGGAATCCACGACATTGTTGCTTCCGCTATGATCGATTTGAGGTAATAGTATTTACGTTACTTAATACATGTGATTTACCTCTGTTATAAATCATGTTTGTACTGTGTGTGTCAGCATACCGATCCAGGGATGACACAGAACACAGAAACTTCGGTCCATTCGGATCGTGGTCGCTACACCAAATTATTTCGTTCTTATTCCTTCTCAATCTTGGTTAACCGGAGTGGTTTTGAAATTCTTCCGTCATCCGTGAGCTCTTGTTTCATGTCTTTCAACCTATAAGGTTCTCATAATGCTCCTTGTTCCTCTTTTCCAACAGAGTGTTTCATCTTCGTTCATCTCCATTCTATTCTTTCTTTCAAGATTGTTCAACCTCTCAGGTTCGTGGTTTCACTCGTTTGTCAAAGAAGCAACTTTGTTTTACCTCTTCCTCTTCCGTTTTTATCCGGCGCCATCTCCAGGATCTCGGGTCAAGATCCTCTGTTAGTGTGGGAGAGTTGTGACGCCCGAAGACCGACGTCCCAGAAGATTCCAGATGTTCCGGGTTCTCCCGTGTGTTTCATTTGTGCTTGCGTTATTTATTTTGCTTTGCATCATGTCATCATGCCATCATGTCTTTAATCTTTTGCATCTCAACTTAAATAAATCGTGTGGATCTTTGATCCATTTAAATCGAGGGAAGTGTGATTTCTCTTGAAAACATATCCTCCCAATATTTAGGGAGCTATATTATAAAATATTCCATTTGTTTGGAATTAACCCAACACACACTTGCATATCTTCCCCTATTTTTGTTGGAACCACTTTTGTTGGGTTGGTATATTTTCATAAAGCCTTACAAAAATGTTCCATCATTTTATTCTTGTTCTTGGCCTCTTTTCTTAATAATTTTTGAACTCTCTCTATTTTTTTGCTAAGAAATAATTAAGGAGAGAGAAATAGGCCTCTAAGCCATCCCAGCCGCAGGCCCATCGCCTCCAGGCCGTCCCGAGGCCCAGCCTCCCTCTCCCTCGCACCTAACCCTAGCTGGCCCGATTCCTTCCCCTCGATCCATCGCTCCCCTTGATCTCCCTCCCGAGCCGCCGCCAGGCTTCGCCCTCTGCCTCTTCCTCGCAGCCGAACCCCATCGATCCCTCGATCTCCCCTCGTCCCTCGCTTCTCTCCCTCGCTCGATCGCAGCTAGCGAGCGCCGCTCCCATCCTGATCCCCTCGCGCCTCACCTCTCCTCCGCCGTGCGCGCGGCTTCTTCCCCCTAGTGCCTCGTCCTCTCTCCCTCTCCCTCGCGTGGACGCGCCCCTCCAGCGCCGGGTGCCCGGCCTCATCGAGCAGCCCCCTCGAGCAGCCCCGCGGCCACGAGCAGCTCCCTGCGCGCCCCAGGCCCTGCCTCGTCGCCGCCCGAGCCATGGCCTCGGTTCCGACGCCCTGCCGCGGCTTGCTGCCTCGACCACCTCGTCCTCCTCGCCTCGCCTCTGGCCTCCGCCGCCACGACCTCCGGCAGCAGCTGCTGCGGGTCAGACAGCGCCCGCGTCGCCCCGAGCAGCCTCCGCGCCTCTCCTCATTGCCATGGCCTCATCGACCCTGACGTGCTGTTGTCCACCCGAGGCCCCTTGTGTTGCTTCGTTTTGGATCATCAAGACCGGCAAGATCGACAAGACCGAGACCGCCAAGTACCTCGACGCCCGATGTCAAGTTCGACTACAAGGAGAAACGCCAAGTTCCACTATCGTCAACCTCGGAGACCCTCGACGTTAAGTTCATCTTCGAAACGAGTACACCTACACGGCGACACGTCAAGTACCACTACCGTCGCGAGAACCGAGTCCGGCAAGTCCGGAGACCCCAAGTACCACGACGCCGATGACCTTCAAGTTCGACTACACATGGCGATGCGACAAGTACCCCTTCCGATGACCGTGAACGTCTACTTCCACTACTTCCACTATGTCCCTCGACGACTCGAACCGCTTCGAGAACGAACGTTCCGAAGGTATAACCCCGAGACGATGACCCATGGTCGAATGCTTGCATGTGTTGTATGAGATGTTTCCCTTGTGTGCACCGTGCCCGTTTCGTATTTTGTCATGCTCCTCGGTTGCCTCGTCGCCGACTCGTGGGAACCCGGTGACGGGATCACCCCACCTTTCTTCTTGACACGCTCTCCGTCACCTTTTGCACCGGTTTCTCAACGAGTTACCGGAACTGAGATGTTGTCGTTGCATCATTTTTGGTTTGTTGCCGTGGCACCCTTTCTTCCACCAGGTGACAATACTTCATATCTTCTTTATGTCAACTTTTAATAAAATTGCATAAAACTTGATCATGTCATCCGCATCATGTTAACAACATTAAAAGGTGTGAAATCTTGTTTGCTAAAAATTGCTAAACATGCATGTGGGTTTTTCTGGATTTGTTGTTGTTATTTTCCGGCCTCATTTAAATTTCCTAGATAGGTAGTTTACTTTTGATTCACCTCTTGCTATGTTAAAAACATTTAATCTTGTCTTGTAAATAAACGAGAGTCAACTAAATAAATAACATGTGGTGTTTCGTCAATATGCAACTCGTTGCATATTGAGCTCCACTTAACTTGTAGTTTTCTTTGTGCACATTGCCATGCCATGCGTAATTAAACCGGACATGCATCATACTTGGATGTGCATAGTATGCCATGTTTATGCTTGTGTGTTTACCGTGTTGCTTGTTTCTTTCCGGGTTGCTTCTCTTGTTAGCTTCGGTTTCGTTCCGGAGTTGTGAGGATTCGCTCGACTATGTTGCTCCGTCTACTTCATGGACTTGTTCTTCTTCCTTGCGGAATCCCAGGCAAGATGATCATACCCTTGGATACCTTTACTACCATTGCCATGCTTAGTTGTCTCGATGCTATCGTTACATGTCACGCTACCCATCTTTTATGTCAGCCTCTCCTTGTTGCCATGAAACCTCTAAACTTTGACACCTTCCTAGCAAAACCACTGTTTGGCTATGTTACCCGCTTGCTCAGCCCCTCTTATAGCGTTGTTAGTTGCAGGTGAAGATGAAGATTCGTTCCAGGAGGGAACTTGTTGTTGTTGGTATATCACAATATCTATAATTGTTATTAACACACCTATATACTGGGCATGGGTGGAAGGCTTGGCCTTTTGCTCGGTGTTTTATGCCACTCATGCCACCTTAGGCGCCGATAAACTGGCATTATGTTCCTTGATTTTGCATTCCTTACACGATGGGTGGATGGGGACCCCTTGACAGTTTGACTTTGAATAAAACTCCTCCAGCAAGGCCCAACATTGGTTTTATTTTGCTCATAATAACAACTTAATTAATTAATTAAATTGCATAGGGAGTTAGCGCTACCCGAGGATTCTTTCTACATAGCAGGGGGGCCAGTGCTGATGGTGTTGGTCCCAAACGGGGAGCCTGCGGGGCCACCACTGGGAAACTCGAGGTTTGGTTTTACTCGTAGCTTCGCCCATCCGGTCGTGGCCTGAGACGAGATACGCGCGGCTACTATCAGGGTGTCGACACACCGGGAGATCTTGCTGGACTTGTTTTACCATTGTCGAAATGTCTTGTGCACCGGGATGCCGAGCCTGATCGGTTTTCCCTAAGATAAGGGGTGATGATATGATATTTATCACTTTAGCTAATCGTGAGAGCTTGTGATGGGCTAAGTTGGGACACCCCTGTAGGGTTATGATCTTTCGAAAGCCATGCCCGCGGTTATGTGGCAGATTGGAATTTGTTAATGTCCGGTTGTAGAAAACTTGACAGAGGATCCGAAGTAAAACACACAGCTGTGTGAGTAACCGTGACTGTCTCTTTTCACTTTGAGAAGAGAACACGGTGGGGTTATGTTTGACTCGTAGGTAGTTCAGTATTTTTAGCGATCACTACTAGTTGCGACCGTTTGCGTAGATGCTCATCTTATTCTTGTACTCGTAAGTTAGCCACCATATTATGCTTAGCCACTGCTGCAACCTCACCACTTTACCTCTTCCTACCCATAAAGCTTTGCTAGTCTTGATACCCATGGTTATGGGATTGCTGAGTCCTCGTGGCTCACAGATACTACAACACCAGATGCAGGTTCAGCCGAGTTTGAAGCAGGAGCTGGTTCAGAGCTTCACTGGGAGCTCGATGAAGAGAGTGTCCGTATGTTTGTGACGTTTTCGACGATCAGTAGTGGTTTCTACTAGGGGCGATTCGGACCTGGGGCTTTATGTTGGTTTTGGTATCTTTCTTTTGGATCTTCACCCGTAGTCGGGTTGTGATGTTTTGAATGATGTTTTGCTTATGTAATGTATTGTGTGACATGGCGAGTGTAAGCCAACTATCTCCTTTTTTTTTGCAATTTCATCCCTATTTTTACATGAGTCGTGCAAAGATACCAAACTTGAGATCATTCCAGAATGGGCTTATACCTTTAAGTCATGCCTCGACACGTAGGAGGAATAGTCCCATCCTGGCCATTACAGAGGAGGAGGCGAATGCACCGTGGCCACGGTGCTGCCGGTCCTCCCGCCACCGGTGTGTGGGACCCCATCGGAGCGTCGACCCGGGGGCTTCGCTGGACTTGGTTCATCCTTGTTGACGACCGCGACAAGGCTTCGGATGGTGGCTCTCCATTCGTCGAGTTTCCCCGTAACGGGAGGAAAGCCGAGGAGCAACTACGTGCGCGCCAAGGCTTCTGCTAGGGTTAGCGGTAGCGAAACCTGCATGAACCGCGATGCGCTTCGACTCCTGACCATGTCAGGAGGAGCTCCATCACGATCCCATAGTCGCATGCTGTTTTCACCAGCGCTTCGGCGGGCGGGCAGGTCTTCTACGTCTCGGGAGTGGCGCTCGGGGCTCTTCCCGCGGCGACGCCCGGGGTCTTCGGCGTGATGACGCCGTTCATCGCGCGCTGCTTGGGAGGAGCGCCGCTGTTGGCGCCGGCGTGGGAGTCCGGGAGGCCCTTGCGTCGCCTTCGGGTGATGCAACAGCGATCTTGGAAGGCCCCGCGCCACCCGCAGAGGGCCTGGCTCCGTCTTTGGATTTGGCGGTGTGTGGCCCGTTACGAGGCGCACAAACATCGCCACCTCCCAAACTCCGGCTGCTGGGACGGTGTTGGTGTTCGCGAGCAGCGCCCCGGGTCCTTTCCGCGTCCGGTCCGCTGCTCGCCCGCGTTGGGACGGGCTGTCCGGCTTCCGACGGGCCAACCACCACTGTCTTCTTCTTCTTGGGTGCCATGATGATGAAGAAGCGTCGAACTAACTGCTAAAGCCAATTCTCACAACTGCGCCCCCTACCTGGCGCGCCAAAGATGTTGGTGGAAACGACACCTATGGGATCACAAGAATCCCTACTACGGTTAGCGGGGCGCGGGGTTGTGAGAAGAGCGGATCAAACAGATAGCACACGGTTCGTTTATCCAGGTTCGGGCTGCGAGGATGCGTAAAACCCTACTCCTGCTTTGGTGGATTGTATATCTGTGTTCTTCTGCTAGCTATGGGGCGTCAGGAGCTCCAAACAGCTGAATCCCCCTCCTGGTCGCCTCGGGCCTTCTTTTATAGAAAAAGGGGTTGCCATAGTGGCACAGAGGAGGTGGAAAGGGTACAGTGATGCGAGTTTATCCCTCGCATTACATGACAAGGCGCATTTAATGCGTCTTGCTTAGGTGTCCTTGCTTTATCGGGGACGGGGGAGAGATCTGTCTTGTCCGTCGCCGCTCCTTCTTGTGTCGACACGCGCCCTGGCCAGCGATGCCTGAGATGCCATGTAGGTAGGCACATAGCTGAGGTGGCGCAATGGTGGGTTTTCACGAAGATCTACATGTCGCCACGCAGGTGCCTGCCCAGCTGGTTGGGTCGGCAGCTGCATACGGGGGTGGAAGTTTAGTCGGCGTGGGCCTGATGGTGGCCCTGCGGATGCCCTTGGCAAGGGCCTTGCCGGGGCCCCGGCAAGGGTCTTGCCGCGGCGCCTGCTGCCATCCCCGGCAAGGTGCTTGTCGGAGGTCTTGTGGCCTTCCTTGGCTGGGATCCCGCCAAGGGTCGTCGTCTTCTTAGTGCGTATCTGATCTTGAATGTCTTCACAAAGATCTACATGCCACTACGAGGATGTCTCCCGAATCCTTGCCCTATGGGGGCAGCGGACTCAAGGGTGATTTGCTCCGTAGGCGTGGGGCGAGTTGCCGCGACAAGGGTCTTGCCGGGGCTGCTAAAGCCGGCCCCGGCAAGGATCTTGCCGGGGCTGCTAAAACTGGCTCCCGACAAGGATCTTGCCGGGGGAACCCGCTTCGTCCCTTTGCTCTTTGTGGTCTTGGCTTCGGTGTTGCTCCAGTTTTCTTGAGCTTCGGTCTTACCCTGGCTTACCTCCCTTGCCTTGCTTGGTGCGGCGGTGCCCGTGGTTCGGACTGCCCGTGCACAGTCATAGGGGTACAAAAAGTGTACCCATTTTTGTACACCGACATATTGCTTGTCTGTATCATGCATCAATGAGTTCTGAAGAGCGATTTTATTCTTTTGTGTTGTGGGTACGGCTTGACATCAACCTGGAAGAGACCAAAGAAATCCAAAGGCAAGTACAACACCTCATTGAAAATGGACAAGTACGTGAAAGGCTAAGCCCTTGTGCCGTTTCGGTAATTCTTGTGCCTAAGAAATACGGTAGTTTTTGCATGTGTTCCGATTGCCGACCCATGAATGCTAGATGAGCTTAGCGGAGCCACATTTTTCTCTAAGACTGATATTAAGAGAGGCTATTACAATATTCACATCCAAGAGTGTGATGAATGGAAACCCGCATTTAAGAACAAATTTGGCTTCTATGAATGGCTTGTTATGCCTATGGGCTTATCCAAAGCACCCGACACATGTATGCACTGATGCACTATGTTCTTCGGAAATATATTGGAATATGTGTTGTGGTTTACTTTAACGACATTCTTGTGTTTAGTCAATCCCTTGAGGATCATGTCATGCATCTTAGGGATGTTTTTCAAACTCTTAGGAACAAATGCTTACATGGAAACATGGGAAAATGTACTTTTCGCGTCGACAAACTTGTTTTCCTAGGATTTGTTGTGCCTTCTAAGGGCAAGCATGTAGACGAAACCAAGATTGAAGCTATTAAAACTTGGCCACAACCAACTAACTTGCAACAAGTGTGTAGCTTCCTTGGCTTAGCCAGATTTTATCGTTGCTTTGTGAATAAGTTTAGCACCACTGCACGCATTGAGTAAGAAGAACACATTTTTTGGGGACCATCCCAAGATACCGCATTTAATGAGCTTAAGAATTTTCTTATGCATGATCCTTTGCGTACATTAGCCAACTTTGACAATGTTTTGTGGTATATTGTGATGCTAGTGGTAACATCAAAGGAGGTGTGTTGATGCAAGAGAAGTGCCCCATAACTTACTTTAGTGAAATACTTTCCTAAGCGCAACTTAAATACCCCATCTATGACAGATAACTTTATCCTTTAGTGAGAGTCTTGCATGTTTGGTAGCATTATCTCCGTCTTCATGAGTTCGTTCTTTATACAGATCACGGAACGCTTAAGTACCTCAAGGGTCAAACAAAATTGAATAAGTGTCATGCGAAGTAGACTGAATTCATTGAGTTATTTCCCTATGTCATCAAGTACATAAAAGAAAGGAGAATGTTGTGGCGGATGCACTTTCCCGCAAATGCATGCTTGTAACTCAACTAGAATTAAATGTCATTGGTTCTGATCACATAAAAGACTAGTATGCGCATAATCCTACATTTGCTAATCCTTATGCCAAATGCTTGACCGATACATCTTGGGAGAAATACTATATCAAAGATAATTATCTAATGAGAGATAACAAATTATGTATCCCCGAGTCTTCTCTTCATTTGTTACTTTTTTAAGAAGCTCATGGAGGGGGACTTATCCCTACAAAAAAACCACTTCCGTGATAATACTTGTTTGTCACAGTAGGTCACATTTTCTGTCATGCATGTACATCCATGAGGATTTTATGACAGAATGAAGATAGTCATACCTGTGCTGTCATACAAGTGTTCCATGACAATACCAAATTATCATCATCGAAGTGTCCACTTCCATGACAATAAATGGCGCGTCATGGAAGTGTTTTCGTCAAGGGTAACCGTCATGTGGCATCCACCATAATGGGTTGCCGTTAAGCTATCGGGTTCCGGTTTGGATCCGATAACCCATTAACAGCCCCGACCAATGGGGATTTTCCACGTGTAAAATTCTCAATCGCCGAATGATCCACGTGTCAGGTCATTGTTGGGACAGATGTCATCCCTACAATGGACGGAAGACACATATGACATGTGGACATGTGGCACAGCCCAACAATGGCCCATATAAGGTAAAAAGGCCGGCCCAGCTAAAGGCCCACCATATTTTTTCAAATACTAGTAGGCTGGCCCGTTAACAACCTGCCATGTTTTGGGTCAAATTGAGGCCCATATCAGATCAGGCTCATTCACTCGTGTTTGGGCTAAATTATGGCCCATATCAGATGAGGCCCGTTAACAGGCCACTCTTCTTTTGGGCCCATTCAAAGCCGGGTTTGTATTTCAACCTGTTAAATGCCCGTTTACCAGTTCGGCCCAATAATAGTTTTAGCCTGTTAGCGGCCCGTGCTGCATCTGGGCTGTTGTTGGACCAGTTCCAATTTAGGCCATTTAACGGCCCATGCATAAACTGGGCTATTTCTTGTCCGAAGTAACTTTAGGCCTGTTAACGGCCCATAGTCTTCGTGGATAAATTTCAGCCCAACTAGCCTATCGGCCTGTTAATGGCTCGTGTAACAGTTGGGCCTAATTACATCCCACGTTGAATCCGGCCTGCTTACAGCCCATCTTCTAATGGCCCGTGACACTGTTGGGCCTACGGCCCACGTTGATACCGACCTACTTAAAGCCCATAAATTTATTGGGCCAAACAGGGCCCGAGATATATTTTGGCCTGTTAACGGCTTGTTCTATTTGGTCCAAACATGGGCCTAAGGCAGTTTCAGCCTGTATTGGCCCATTAATTTTTCAGCTCAATGCTATCCCAATCTAGTTTTTAGTCTGTTAAAAGCCCATGGTATTCTCTGGCCCAGCTGGCCAGAACTTTACTCGGCCTGTTAAAGGCAGAAAACTACTATACGTTTAGACATGCTAATGGCCCAAGATGATTATTTGGCCCATATATAGCGAGTTACGGTCGGCCTGAAGACCCACAACATTGAGATGAAGCTTCCGGCCGAAATTACAGCATGTCGACCTAGAATAAACCAAGACTATATATGTAGCGACCACGATCCGAATGGACCAAAGTCTCTGTGTTCTGTGTCATCCCTGGATCAGTAATGCAGACACACACAGTACTTTGAAGGATTTATAATAGAGTGGTAATCACACGCTTATTACATCGAATGTTTCAAAGAGAAGTTATTACAAAATAAAATGGCATAAGGCCATTTAACACGATAACAACGGAAGGCTTGGAAGAAAAGTGAGTCCATCAACTCCAACGGCATAGCTGAGTGCATGACAAACGACCTAGCGCACCTTACTCTTCTTCTAAAAAGTCTACAACGTAACATGTTGCAGCCCGAAACGGGTCAGCACATGGAATATGCTAGCAACATAACACAATAGAGAAAGTAACATAATAAAGGCTAACACTATATGCATATATGGCTGGTGGAGGTTCTAAAGTTAAAGTTTTTGCATAAAGCCAATTTTTCCCTACAACAAATGAATAACTTTTATTTTAACTATCATGGTAGTTGAAACATCATTGAGAAGGTACCTCGAACTCAATCCCAATTAAAGTAGTCATTAACAACCCACAAAATTAATTTCTTTGAGTGATGAGATCAACCAATAATTCAAGTACCAGATACTCAAGATGTCCATAACCGGGGACACGGCTAATCATGATTAGTTTGTACACTCTGCAGAGGTTTGCTCACTGTTCCCCACAAGACTCGATCTCCTCCGTTGGATTTCTCGCACTGCATGGTGTTTGAGAAACGGATGACCGAGACACAGTCTTTCAGAAGCATTTACTCTTTACCCCAAGTGGACTGGTACACCTACTTTCCCCTACATCTGCTAGTCCACCACGAAAGAGCTCACACAACATACTCAACTATGCCGGAGCCCATAATGGCATTGTGGCTACACAGGAAAGTTTCTAGCATGAATGGTTTTATGATCCCTTTGAGCCTGGGTGGCATTCCACAGGAAAAATCACACGGTACCCCCGGGATTTCCTAGGACAACTCTGGATTCTCTAGGTGTCCTGCAACCAATCCCCCAGATGTGTATTAAAGTTGCCACCTTAAGTTGAACCGTTAATTAAGAATCTCACATCTGTCATGGATACTCTCAAACCCAAATCACGTCTACGAGCATAGCATGGCAACCTAAGCATAACGTAGAAGTAACTCCCAAGGGTTTGAAAATAATGCAGGTAATAGGTTCTACCTCAATCTACTTCCCAGACCCACATGTTAAGAGATCCTACTCATGCAATGTGCGAGGGTTTGATCAAATGCATAAAAACTGGGTAATAAAGGGTATGATCAAAGTGTTACTTGCCTTGTTGATGATTCACAAAACCTAGGGACTCGTAGTAGCACGCTTCGCACTCTGGGAATTCTATCGCAATCAAACAATAGCATACATAAGCAACCAAGCAAAGATGCAAAGGTAAAACTCCAAATAAGAAGAACTAACCAGAAAGTTCAACTGAAGAACTTCAGTTTGCAAAAAGGAACAAATCAAACGGAGCAACGAAACTCGAACTACGAAAGAAACAAGATCCGTTTAATAAATTGAACTGAAGTCAAATTTTACAGTACCAAAACCTTGTTCAAGTTGGTTAAACGGAAATAGGGCTTCGAGACGAAGATCTAGGTGCTTGAATCGCCTGATTCCGACTTACGGGCGAAAGGAAAAACTAAAAAGAAGATGAGGGCAGAAATCGCAATCGAAAATAACCGCGGAAAAACCCCTGAAAAAGAAAAACGGACGAACAGGCTAACGAACGAACGTTCGCTGTCTGTAACTAAAAGACGAAAAGCGTTCGTTAGAACGAACGAACGGACAAAAGTCCGCTATTTAACTAAACCGACAGAAAACCGAACCGATCTAAAAAACAGATCTAGGGTTCTAAAAAAAGACAGAACGGGTTTCTCGCAAAAACCGGCGGCGACGGCGGCGGCTACCTCCGGCGAGTTCGGCGGTGTCCGGCGGGGCGGCGGCATCCGGCGGCGGGGCGGCGACGACGGGAGCTGGTGGCGGCGGCTAGGGTTTGGGGCGGCGGGGCTGGCGGGCTGAGGCGGCTGGGCCTCGGCCTTTATGCATACATTTGTATCATACACTATGGGGATGGTGAGAAGAGATATATTTTACATCCCAGAGGGGCTATAATTGGAGATACTATTGTTTCTGGTACAAAAGTTCCTATATCAATGGGAAATGCCCTACCTTTGAGTGCGGTTTGAACTATTGATTTACGTAATTGGAAGTAACCAATTAGGTTTACGACGAAACCTAGAAATCGATCACTGATCCAATTTGACTACCTCTACGGGATAGACCTCAACAGAAAACTGTTGAGTAACGGCAGCAGTCCTAGTCGGACACGGCCCGACTAGGTCGTTTCCATTTTTTTAAATAGTCCTGACGCAGCAAATGGGCGAAAAAAAATACTAAACCGACTCGAAAAATTCCGAAATAAATTTTCACCGTCCTCTAATAATATCTAGGACAAAGTGAACATTTTTGCAGGACCTAAATGCAATTTTGAAAAACGCGCATTTTTCCTATGCAAATAAAATCGCAGATAAATCCAAATAAAATACCAAAAGTGAGTTTAATATTTTTCCTCCAATATTTCTTTTATTTTGGAGAAGTCATATTATCTCCACTCATATATATTATTATGAAATATTTTCGGAGAGAAAAATAATTAAAACCAAAGTGATCCTCGTACCGGTATTTGAGAAAAACTCAAATACAAAAACGGTAAAGTCCCCAACTCTCTCTGTGGGTCCTTGAGTTACTTAGAATTTTCGAGGATCGAAACACACAAATGCAATAAAAATATGATATGCAACATGATCTATGTATAACATTCCAAATTGAAAATTTGGGATGTTACAATATACAATAAGGAAATTACGGCATATTACATCCACTAGGCATCATAGTTCGCCACCGGTGCTAATAAAGCGCAACGTGGCCGCAGATTACATACGTTGGGTACGAAAGGTCGCCACCAGTGCATTAAACGCGCCGACAAAATAATATACAAAACTGAGAGCACTTCAGAAGGCATTAGGCCTGCCCTGGTAGTGCACCAAAAGCAGCTGAACAAGCTAATGAGACCTCAGTTTTTTCAACGATAGATGCTCTAACCATAGCTGTGTAACAAGAAAGCACGCATGGGTGTCCTTTGCGTCCTTCTTCACATCATTGAAATGAAGTTGGAGCTGAGCTGAAGCAAGCCTGTCCACTTTAAGTTAAGACTGAAGAAGTTGAACTGATTGAGGCAGCAACTGCACACAGGTTGTATCGCAGCTTCGGGTGAGTAGCTTTAACTCACTGTCTTCATCAAGACATGACCTTGGGGGTCATCTCGCTCTCTTCAAGATAGTTTGGCTCACTATCTTCCCTAAAGTTCTGCCCGACATAAGGGATACGACTCTGAAAGAGAAACAAGGAGACACGTAACAAGTTTCACAATTATATAAGCAAATGAATGGATCTATTCTGCATAAGGAACATGTTTTTACAACTACAATTTAAAACCGGTAGTTGTTGCAAACATCCAATCAGATGTAAATACCAAAGTAAACAGTGGAGGAAATGATGCCTATCCAAATCTATACTAGAACAAAGTTTGAAGGCTTGAGAAGGATGAACTTACATTACATGTTAACACAGGCTGGACAAAGCCCTTCTCCTTGTCGATGGAAGGATAGGTCACTGAATCCCCCAAAGAAACTTCTTCCAATATTATTTGATACGGAGGGAGTACATGACAACATGTACTTACATGAGCAATCCAAAACTTCATAACCATTGTGTTAATTCTACATTTATATAAGAGTAAATATAGATATTATAATTTCGAGCAAATGGAGGATAAAGAAGCGAACATTTACAGTGATGCTACATAATCAAACAACAATGAGTGTAAGTATGCTGACAAAGGGCAAGAGGTACTGACAAGGGCAATGCAGTGCCCAGTATTGTTGTGAGATCATATGATCCTTTGATAAAGGAGATTCGTCTAAAATTAGTTTTCATACAAGAAAGAAGGTAAGGCACATGGAGAAATTTAGGAGTTCAAATTTTGAATTGATATCATAGACAGTACCTGACACTGGGCTCTCTGCAGTTCTAATAGGGGTTTGGCCAGTGGAGTAGGGGTAAAGTATGGTACAGTTGGGCCTGTGTTTTCTATGGCTACTTATCTATCAGATTTAACATGTATCACTACCTTTTCCAAATACCTAGTTTGTACTCCTTGAGGATCTGCACTCACCCACTTCCTTTTGGACATCTTTTATGAAAGAACAACATTTGACTGGAAAAACATAGTATGATGTCAAATGGAATAGGTACATAAAATGGATAGGCATGCCATATACTCATATATGATGCTTAAACTAAGTAGATGATGGTGTAACAAAGTAGAAGTAATGAAAGAGGTCATATGCAAAATATGTGCGACCAATACAACATTACCAAGTTAGAGCAAGCACCTTGATGGGCGAATAAGATAGGCCATCCTCCACCATGCAAAGTTTGTTAGCCAGTGGATTGTTCCGCAATATTCCTCTCGTGCACCCATTCTCATATTCATTTTGACCATGTTCAATACCTGACATGCATGAAAACATAAAAACAAGTGAGATTATCTTTGTAATGCAGAAGTGATTCTAATCCAATACTGCCTCCCTGTAAACCCCTTTGTGCTATCTTTGCAATTCTTCTGAGAGATGCCATGCATGCTATAATTTGGTGTGTGCATTAATACAATGTGTCATACTACTCAAAACATGAAAGCTCTAGAAGTGATGATACTTCGCAGATGATAGCTTCAACATATAGTAAAGAACAACAAGTCGACCTGACCTGACAGATTCAAACTATACCAAGGGAGAACAACTCGACCTGACCAGTCGACCGCAAATGTCTCTGCTACTCTTCCCACGAAGGAACATGCTTATTAAAGAAGAGATGAGGATCATGTTAAAGAAGAGCAGAAGAGCAAGCGATTGAAGATATTACAAGTCTTTCTATACAATGTTTGTTGCCCACCCATGATGAACCAGAGCACATAGAGAAATGATATTCCTTCTGGTCTCTCCATATGTGGCTCACATGCATTTCAAAACTGAAGCAAGAACATTTTGCTGACCAACTATACATGTCTCGATTTTACTAATATCAGCATGATGGGAAAACCGCAAGCATGATGAGTATAGTGTTGACCGTGGCAGTGGGATGGCATATCTGAAGCTACAAACCGTGCAAAGGGTATTTAGAAACCAATGTTTGCTTTGAAATAACAACTAAGATTTGGTATGGACAAGAAAGTACAAACAATAAGTGACAAAGATATGCAATTCTGTTGTCTCTCTATATGTCGCGACATACATTTGGAAACTCAAGTGGGACCTTTAGCTAAGTAATTAAAGGGTGTGTTAACTAATATCGGTATCATATCACAATCATATTTGAACAACTAAGCTTTGGAATTATGAGTGCTATGCTGTTTAGCTTGAAGGGTGGAGTACTGCTAGTACGACAGAAAGCACCTACGCAGATCATAGTAGGGTAGATAAAAGGGGAAAACCATAAGCATCAAGAGTAAAATCAGGAATGTGGAACTAGCTGGACCATATGGGCATGTATTGCCGGTATAACAAGAAAGGGTTCGGAAAGGCTTTGGCCCCAAAAGGGGCAGCTCTATTCAACTGAAGGAACAATACTGTTACTATCAGTCTAGTCTATAATAGACGACATAGCTCCCATCATTTCCCGGATATTATGGCAGATGATCTAGAATCGTTGGAAGCATCCATATGAAGCGACCCAATAGACCTGTCAACTTCAAATGTCCCTGCTCCACTTCTCGACAAGGAGCATACTGTACTACTCCCTCCGTTCTTGAATATAAATCTCTTAGAGATTCGGAAGGTGACTACATATGGAGCAAAATGAGTGAATGTACACTCTAAAATATGTCTATATACATCTATATGTAGTTCTTATTGGAATATCTAAAAAGACTTATGTTCTACCGAAAAAGGGTTTCGCCCCACTTTACAAATAAAGCAACGATGAACAACACCCAGTACAAATGCACACCACCACAACACACGCACAAACCCAAGGCAGTTTAGGAACGGAGGAAGTAATATACTTATTAAGAAGAACAGAAGAGGAACATGATAAGAAAGAGCAACCAGATTTCTCTACTTTTTTCTCTACTCTTATATATACTTATACTTATCTCTACTCTTATAAAAAATAGAGTTGGTGATGATGGTGTGCTTGCCATCCTGCAATATAGGTCGTTCGGTCTATATCTAACGGATAGGAAGTAAGTTATGACAATTTTACAAAAAGATACCTGCATCCCTCTCCACATTTGAAGATAAGGTCTTCCCTCGTTCATCTCTGTCTCCCATAAGATAAACTATTCATACAAATGCATCTTGATGTTCCGTGCAATGCACGGGCCTCTTGCTAGTACTCTTATAAAAAACAGAGTTGCTGATGATGGTGTGCCTGCCATCCTGCAATATAGGCTGTCTGATTTATATCTTACAGATAGGAAGGAAACTATGGAAATTTTGCAAACAGATACGCACACCCCTCTCCACATTTGCAAATAAGGCCTTCCCTCGTTCATCCTTTTCTCCCACAAGATAAAATACATATAAAAATGCATCTTTATGTTCCATGCAATGCACATGCATCTTGCTAGTTAGATAATACAATTTGTGTTGCCCACCCATGATGAACCAGAGCGCATAGAGAAATGCAAGTCCTTGCTGTCTCTCTATATGTGGTGCACATGCTTTTCAAAACGGATATATGAACATTAGCTGACCAATTAAACATTCTCTGTTTTAGTAATATAAGCATCATGAAGCTATCTCTCACCACAAGACCACATGCACATCCTTACTACATCCAATGGTTCCACAACAACGGCAAGGTTAAGGTAACACGTACTGTTCGTGTGCATTTTTGTATCTCTACATATGCAGATTATGTTGATTGTGATGTGGTACCCATGCAAGCATGTTCCTTATTACTTGGTAGACCATGGCAATTTGATAAAAAATCTGTACACCATGGTAGAAACAATCAGTATACTCTTGTTCATAAGGATAAACATATTACTTTGCTTCCTATGTCTCATGATTCCATTTTGAAAGATGATATTAATAGAGCTAATAAAGCGAAACGGGAGAAAAATAAGAGTGAAAATCAGATTGTTGCAAAATAATTTGAGCAACAAATGAACCCTGATAACACACCATCATCTCATGTTGCATCTGAAATTAAATTAAAAAGTGGATGTTTACTTGCCACCAAATCTGATATTAATGATCTAGATTTCAGCAAATCTGTTTGCTATGCTTTTGTGTGCAAACATGCATTATTTTCTTTTGAGGATGTGCCTTCCTCTTTGCCTCCTACTGTCACTAACATTTTGCAGGAGTTCGCGGACGTCTTTCCACAAGACGTGCCATCGGGATTACCCCCTATTTGAGGGATTGAGCATCAGTTTGACTTAATTCCCGGTGCATCGCTACCCAACCGCGCACCATACCGTACCAATCTAGAGGAGACGAAGGAGATTATGCGTCAAGTATAGGAGCTACTCGACAAAGGTTATATACACGAATCCCTTAGTCCTTGTGTTGTTCCTATTATTCTAGTGCCGAAAAAGTACGGTACATCGCGTATGTGTGTTGATTGTAGAGGCATTAATAATATTACTATTCGTTATCGTCATCCTATTCCTAGGCTAGATGATATGCTTGATGAATTGAGTGGCTCTACAATATTCTCCAAAGTTGATTTGCGTACTGGTTACCATCAAATTCGTATGACATTGGAAGATGAATGGAAAACAGCATTTAAAACTAAGTTTGGATTATATGAGTGGTTAGTCATGCCTTTTGGGTTAACTAACGCACCTAGTACTTTCTTGAGATTAATGAATGAAGTCTTACGTGCTTTCATGGGAAAATTTGTGGTAGTTTACTTTGATGATATATTGATTTATAGCAGATCTTTGGAGGAACACTTGGAACATTTACATGTTGTTTTTATTGCTCTACGTGATGCACATTTGTTTGGTAACCTTGGAATGTGCACCTTTTGCATCGACCGAGTATCTTTTCTTGGCTATGTTGTTACTCCACAGGGAATTGAGGTTGATAAAGCCAAGATTGAAGCTATTGAGAGTTGGACGCAGCCCAAAACGGTCACACACGTGAGGAGTTTCCTTGGCCTCGCTGGATTCTATAGGCATTGTGTGAGAGATTTCAGCACCATTGCTGCACCTCTCTATGAGCTTACAAAGAAGGATGTGCCTTTTGTTTGAGGTACTGCATAGGAAGAAGCATTCACGGTATTGAAAGATAAGTTGACACATGCTCCTTTACTCCAACTTCGTGATTTTAATAAGACTTTTGAGCTTGAATGTGATGCTAGTGGAAATGGTTTAGGAGGTGTGTTATTACAAGATGGTAAACCTGTTGCATACTTTTCTGAAAAAATTGAGTGGGCCTAGTCTGAATTATTCTACTTATGATAAGGAATTATATGCTCTTGTTCGGACTTTGGAAACATGGCAACATTATTTATGGCCCAAAGAATTTGTTATACATTCTGATCCTGAATCTTTGAAGGACATTAAAAGTAAAGCAAAACTGAACCGTAGACATACTAAATGGGTTGAATTCATAGACTTTCCCTTATGTTATTAAACACAAGAAGGGAAAAGAAAATGTTATTGCTGATGCATTGTCTCGTCATTATACTATGCTTTCACAACTTGACTTTAAAATATTTGGTTTGGAGACCATCAAGGATCAATATGTGCATGATGCTGAATTTTAATATGTATTGCAGAATTGTAAAGAAGGGAGAACATGGAACAATTTCATCGTTAATTATGGACTTGTGTTTCGTGCTAACAAGCTTTACATTCCAGCTTGCTCTGTTTGTCTTTTGTTGTTGCAGGAGGCACATGGAGGAGGATTAATGGGACACTTTGGCGTGAAGAGGACGGAGGACGTACTTGCTACATATTTCTTTTGGCCAAAGATGAGAGGAGATGTTGAGCGTTTTGTTGCTCGCTGCACTACATGTCAAAAAGCTAAGTCACGACTCAACCCTCATGGTTTATATATGCCTTTGCCTATACCTAGTGTTCCATGGGACAACATATATATGCACTTTGTTTTGGGTTTACCTCGAACAAAGAAGGGGAGGGATAGCATATTTTTTGTCATGGATAGGTTCTCAAAAATAGCGCACTTTATACCATGTCATCAAAGCGATGATGCTGCTAATGTTGCAGATTTGTTTTTCGTGAAATTATTCGCTTGCATGGTGTGCCAAATACTATTGTTTCAGATCGTGATACTAAATTTCTTAGCCACTTTTGGAGACGTTTATGTAATGCCCAGGATGCGACTATATCTCCAACGTGTTGAGGCACGAGTTAAAGACATAAGCGCATTCTGGAATGATCGCAAGCGTGGTATCTTTGCACAACTCATGTAATGAACATGGATGAAAGAGTAAAATAGTTGGCTTACACTCGCCACGTCACACAATTAATAGAATAGCATACATTCATCCAAACACAGGGTCCGACTATGGACGAAATCAAACAAGAAAAGATACCACAACCACAAGTCCTGATCTCCCCTAGTAGGAACCACTACTGATCGTCGGGATACGTCACATACATGCAACCACGATCTTCATCGAACTCCCAGTGAAGTTCTTGTCCATCTCATGCGTCGTACTTAGTCGTACCTACATCTGGTGTGTGTTGTAATCTGTGAGTCACAAGGACTGAACAATCCCATTCGCGGGTATCAAAACTATCAAAGCCATATAGGTGTGGATAGGTAATAAAGTGTTTGCAGCAAGCACTAAGCAACTAGCTTACTAATTCAGAGCGAGATGAGGATATGTGCCAACGGTCGCCAAAGATGATCAATAAGTGATCCTACCTACTCACGCTCATGCATAACCCCACCGTGTTCACTTCCCAAAAACCCCTTCGAAAAGAGACCGTCACGGTTACTCACACAGGTAGTCTATTCTTAAGGATCTGGTGTCAAGTTATCTAAAACCGGAAATTAACAAATTCCCATCTGCCACATAACCGCGGGCACGGCTTTGGAAAGTTCATAACCCTGTAGGGGTGTCCCAACTTAGCCCATCACAAGCTCACGATTTGCGGAGTTGCAACTCCATGTTGGGAAGACCCGAGTATTCTCGGAATCCCGTGCTCAAGATATTTCGACAAAGGTAAAACTAATCCAGCAAGACCTGTCGGCGTGCCGACACCCTGATAGTAGCTGCGCGTATCTCATCTCAGGCCGCGACCGGATGGGACAACCTGCAGGTAAATACCAGATACCTCGGGATTCCCCGAGGCGGCCCTGCAGTCCGCCCAGTTTGGACCAACACTCATGAGGAGCACTGGCCCAGGTTGTTGATTAAGAACTCGGGTTAATTACTCCCTATGCAAGTTTTTAGTTGTTAGGCAAATGTAGTACCAAAGTTGGATCTTGCTGGAAAAGCTTTAAGCAGTGCAAATTATCGAGGGGGGCCGATAAACCCCAACCGTGTTAGGAACGCAAAATCAAGGAACATACCACCGGTTTATCGGGTCCTAAGGTGGTATGAGTGGAACAAAACACCAAGCAGAAGGCCAAGCCTTCCACCCATTACCAATATATATGTGCATTAATATATATATATATATATATATATATATATATATATATATATATATATATATA
Source organism: Secale cereale (assembly GCA_902687465.1). NCBI lineage: Eukaryota > Viridiplantae > Streptophyta > Magnoliopsida > Poales > Poaceae > Secale > Secale cereale. Next base: position 275,624,970 of record LR738714.1, on the reverse strand, counting down.
TATATATATATATATATATATAGTGTTATCCCAATAAGAAGTCCAAACATGGAGCAATCTTCCAACTTCACCTGCAACTAACAACGCTATAAGAGGGGCTGAGCAAAAGCGTACTTAGCCAATCAACGGTTTGCTAGGAAGGCGGTTAGAGTGTTTCATGGCAACATAGGAGGCTGTCAAGACAAGAATGGGCATCGAGGCATAACTATAGAGCAAGACAACTAGCAAGGCAAAGGTAGAGGTGATATCAGGGAACGGTCATCTTGCGTGGAATCCCGCAAGGAAGAAGAACGAGTCCATGAAGTAGTCAAACAAACGGACGTAGTCGAACGAATCCTCACAACTCTGGAACGAAACTGAAGCTAACAAGAGAAGCAAACCGGAAAGAAGCAAACAACATGGTAAACACACATATCATAACCATGGCATGATGCACAAACAAGTATGATGCATGTCCAGTTTAATTATGCATGACATGGCAAAGTGCAACAAACAACACTACAATTTAAGCGGAGGTCAATATGCAACGGGTTGCATATTGTCAAAACCCCACGTTAGATTATTTAGTTTGATCTCGTTTAGGTACCCAACAAGTTTAAATGTTTTTTTAAACATGGCAACAGGTGAAGCATAAGTAAACTAGCTATCTAGGCATTTTAAATGAGGCCGGAAATAACAACAACAATTCTGGAAAATCCCCATGTACATAACTAGCAATTATTAAATCAAACACCAATTTAAACATTTTAATGTTGTTATCATGATGCGGATGACACATGCAAGTTTTATGCAATTTTTATTAAAAGTGGACATGAGCAAGATATGGAGTATTTCGTCACCGTTGTGGAAGGAAAGGGTGCCATGGCGGCGATAACCGAAATGGTGCCACGGCAACAAATCGGTTCCGGTAACTCGTTGAGGTGCCAGCGCAACAGAAATGGTGGCGTGTGTGAGTCATGCATGAGATAGGTGGGGTGATCCCGGATACCGGATCCCCATGGGTCGACGGCATGGCAAACGAGGGGTAACTCGGACATGGTGCAAACATGTGATTCATCTCATACATCACACATCATTCGTCCACGGGCGTCGTTCGGATGGTATACCTTTGAAGCGTGCATTTCGGGGCGGTTCGTGTTTGGCGGTAGTGGAAGTAGTGGTACACGGGTCATGGTGGAAGTAGTCGTTCACTCGACGGTCATCGTACACATTTCGTAGATGAACTTGACGAAACCCTCGGCGATAGTACTGGTACATGTAGTAGTGGAACTTGGTGCATCCAACATCTTCGGATGTAGAGGTACTTGCGAAAACCGAGATGGTCTCGACGATCTAGCATGACGACATGGTTCGAGGCGGTCTGGATCTTGATGAATCCGAATCGAAGCAAGACCAGGGTGGCCTCAGGTGGACAACATCAACAGGCCAACGAGGTGGCAAGATGTAGGGGCATAGCTGCTCATGCCCGACAGGGTAACATCAAGATCGGCCATGATTTTGTGGTGGTGCAGAGGCTTCAGGAGGCCTCGGCGGGCGAGGCGGGCCGGTGGAGTATGCGCGGGGAAGGCTCGCACGGAGGAGGGGCGGAGCAGAGGTGGTCGGTGGGGAGGCGTCGTCGAGGAGCTTGAGCGAGGGCGCGACGCTGGGGTGACGGGGCGCTGCCCTCTCTCTGTGGAAGCACGAGGGGAAGGAGGGAATTGAGAGGGAGAGCGACGAGGCAGAGAGGGAGATGGTGTCGCAAGGAAGGAACGAGAGGAGGGGGTCGGTCGGTCTAGGGTTAACAATGCTTAGGTGGGCCTTGGGCCAGATAGGTGTAGATGGGCCGGCCTGGTAGAGGGTTGGCTGGGCTCTCTCTTTTCCATTTATAGAAAAACAAGAAAGAAAAGAGAGAAAAATAAGAGGTTAGAGAAGGAGTACGGACTAGTGAGATATTTTCCTAGAGATCGGAAAAAATGGATGATTTAACGAAAATGGTTGGAAGGGTGTCGGGCAACCTTGATCCAAACTCATTAATTCAAATGAGTGGGTGAAAGAAGTGGGTGTTTGGTAGGTCCAAAAATGTTGAGAATTTTTGTGGAACTCGGGAAAATGACGAAGGAACTTATGGACAAAGTTTGAGCTCAAGAAGCGAGTTGACAAAGACATGGGGAACTATTTGCAAGTGTGTCAAAAGTAATTCCACATCAATGGAATTTTTGTAATAGCTCCCTAATATTTGGAGGATATGTTATAAAGAGAAGTCAATCTTCCCTCGATTTAATGGATCGAAGATCCACACAGTTTATTTAGTTGAGAAGGAAAGATTAATGACATGATCGCATGACGACATGATGAAATGCAACAAACAAAATAAAATAACACGGCGAAACCGGGAATAGCTGGAAGTCTTCTGGAGCATCGGTCTCGGGGCATCACAACTCTCCCACACTAACATAGGATCTTGACCCGAGATCCTAAGGATGGCACCGGATAAAACGGTAAAACAAAGTTGCTTCTTGACAAACGAGTGAAAGCACGAACTTGAGAGGTTGACCAAATTGAAAGAAGAAAACAACGGAGATGAACGAAGATGAAAACACTCCGTTAGAAAAGAGGAGCAAGGAACATTACGAGAACCTTGTAGGTTGAAATGCATGAAACACGAGCTCACAAATCATGGAAGAATTTAAACCACTCCGGTTGAATAGAGCTAGAGAAAGAATAAGAAAGAAAGAATTTGGACAACATTGCGACTGTCAATGGAAGGAATTGAACATGAACTTGAGGAGATGGGATGATACTTGATGAAATCAACAACACACTGCCTCCGAAACTATTGAATGAATGGCACAAGGGGTAAGAAAGGCTTCAGACAGCACTCCGGTTGAAAAGAGAGGAAAAACTTGATAGGATGAGAGAACTTGAACGGAGGACACAACACTCCAGTTGAATGGATAAGCAAAGGAAAGAACATGATCTCGATAAACGAGATGATGGTTTGGAGAGAGCAACATCACAATGCCTACGGAATGAAAGAATAGATGCTAGATCGTTGGAAAGAAAAGAACAGAGAAGAAAATGACAACTTCTCCCACAAATGAATTTGAAAATCATCCTTACGAAGAATGGTGGAACGGAGTTGTTGAAAATAATCAACAACAAAATAATAAGTTTGTTGTGGGCTTATGGAAAACATCTCAAAATTATGAGGTGACAACCGGCCACTACGGAAACCAATTGTTGCTAGAGATCACCGAAGAGATGAAAACTTCTTTCACCGAGAGGATAAATGAAGAATTTGGGTCATTTATAAGCACCACAATAGCAACAATCTTTAGGGAAATCTTTAGGTGAATTATAACCCAAGTTAACTCCAATGAGGAAATTGAAGGTTGAAAAGATCTCATGAATGAAGAATATGATAGGTTTAAATATCTCATTCTTGACAACTTGTGAATCATGACAAACGAAGGGAAATTGTCAAGAATGACATAAGACCACCTTAAAACATAAGGGAGCAAGAAGTGCACTTCGTAATGCAAGAAGAAGAATACTTGAGGTCCAACAAGAATCTTGAAGAAGACTTCGAGGATGAATTAAATCATGATGAACCACCATGAAGAACTCCGGTGATAAAAGGATGAGAAGTGAATGATGAAAAGAATAAGATTCAAGGCCTGCGATGATTTAGATGGAGGTTCCGATGAGATGGCCGAGAAAATTTTGAACTCCGGAAAAGAAAAGATGAAAGGACTTGGGATTATAATTTATTCATCATGAACAATTCCGAAGGAAGAGATTAATCAACTTCATTAAAAGAATAAGAATTATGTTATGCTTATCCTCCATCAATTAAATTGATGAGAAGCAATGGATTTGCATACGACTTATTCCTGTTGCAAAGAATTAAAGAGAGATCTCGCACAATCTTGAGAAAGTATTCAAAGAATCACCGGTAGGATTTCAGAAAGAACGAATGAATTGATATGATGACAAAGGAAAATGAATTTTTGAACTAACCACCATAAGAATATGGAGACAAACGAAGAGGTATCAATTAAGAATAGTTGGAGGACGAAGTTCAAAACTGAGAACGAAGAAATCTTCTGAAATGATGGCCTTCAAAGGATCACAATGGAAAGAATTCATGAAATGATTCGGATGATATGAAAAATTCCTCGTGATCGAAACAATTATGAGGATGCATGAAGCTAGAACCATGAATATTGAAGAGAATGTGCCAAGATTAAAGAGAAACTCTTCTCCGGTCTTCAAATGTTGAGAAGAACGACGAGAAATACCATGAAGAATTTGAGATACTCCAAAAGAATGAAAATATAAAGGTTGAAGCAACAATGAATGAAAGCGATCTTAGAGAAGGCATATGACTGATGGAATCCATACTTCCGTCACACTTTGAAAAGAATTCTAGAATAACTCCGACAAAAGAAATTAGAAGAGTCAGGTAAGATCCTGGGAAAAAACCTGTGAGTTAGGGCCCACTCAAAAGAAATCACCGTTGAAAAAGAATGCTTAAGAGATATTGCACCGGTTGAATTAAATGGCTTGAATAAGATGACAATCCTGAAAATAGCTTGAATGGATTAAGAATTGAAACACGAATCTTATGAGATACCTTGTACACTCCGTATAAGAATTAGAGAGAGTTGAATAAACAAGAGAGACTTCGGATAAGAAATTTTAACATGGGAAAACATGTGAAACAAAAAAGGAAGAGATATGATCATGACCGAGGCTTGAATTTAGTCCACTGGAGAAGAAAAAGAGAGCGAAGAATGATGAACTTGAAGCTTCCTGAGAATCTTCACGAGAAATCACCGGATGAAACATTAAAGAAAATTGATGAAGAGGCATCACAAGAATATAAGGACACTTGATTAAGGACTCTGGCTCCATAAAGAAAAGGGTGGGAGGGCGGGAAAAAATGAAGACAACTTGGGATGAATGAAACAGACACCGTTGAGAAAAGACTCGAGAGTTGATCTTGAGATGATGAAGAGATTGAATTAACTTGAAGAGAAGCATGCCGGTTGAAAAGAATTTACATAATAATCTCGATGATCAAGAAGGATTAGCACTCCCATAGAAATATGAGAACATCGATTAGGAAAGGTATGGAATGAACACTTGACATCGAAGCAACTTGAATACCACAATCAAAACAAAAACAAAGGATAGATATGTTGCAACATATAGTCTTCACAATATCATTCGAACAGAGAACTGAACGAATGAATTCCATAGCTTAATGGTACATAAACTTGTCGAGAAGCCACTAGGGAGAACAAAATGATAGAATAAAACAGCAAGGTAAGAGATGGAACAAATACATCATAGAGGTTTCGTCCCACATGTTCGTGCTGAGGCCCCATGGCATGTGTTACAAAGGGCCATGCAATTCCCGGATCAGCATAGCCAAGGATCCTTTAAGATGCACCCCCCTAGTGTAACAACGCCCATGATAACCTCTCCACTAGATGTTGAACCCCAACCTCATATCATGCACCCATTGGAAGATTACCTATGCGCTACTTGAATCCCACCTATTAATTCTCGAAGCTTTCCGGTTATGCAATCTGGTGTTGGGTATACAGGGGAAGAACAATATCTCACCCAACTAGAAATACCTACATCCAGCTGTATCCATCCGTCAACACATAACCAGGCACCTTCAGAAACCGTTTACCTAGGACCTTCGAAACGCATCCGCTATACTAGCTGTGGCAATACTCCCGATCTATCCCGCAGTACTGGGTGACGTTGGGGTTATCTCACCACCAGACACACATAGAAGAGTTTCCGATGTCGTCCGCCTCTGGTATTCTAGAAATGCAACGATACAATTGTGACGACAACACCTCGGAGATCAACTCCCCGGGACACTGCCACAACCCCTAAATGACAGGAGCACCAAGAACAATGTTCTCATCACAAAGATATCGGAACAATCCAAACAATACCCGCGTGATCCTGAAAAAAATGGTGAAAATTGAGGATAGTGATGTTAAAACAGCGTCAGGAATCCTCACCAGAGCGATGAAGGGGATGAGGAATAAAAAGAAATCCCACTCTCCGATATATATATATGACTCAAAACATTTTGTGTGTGTGCCTAGACTCAGCCGTCAGCGATTCGATCAATCAGGGAGCTCCTAGGTCGGAGAAGGCTCTGAATACCAATTTGTAATGCCCAGGATGCGACTATATCTCATATGTGTCGAGGCACGAGTTAGAGACATAAGCGCATTCTGGAATGATCGCAAGCGTGGTATCTTTGCTCAACTCATGTAATGAACATGGATGAAATAGTAAAATAGTTGGCTTACACTCGCCACGTCACACAATTATTACAATAGCATACATTGTTGGAAATATGCCCTAGAGGCAATAATAAAAGAGTTATTATTATATTTCCTTGTTCATGATAATCGTTTATTATCCATGCTATAACTGTATTGATTGGAAACTCAAATGCATGTGTGGATGAATAGACAAACTTTGTGTCCCTAGTAAGCCTCTTCAGGACTAGCTCGTTGATCAAAGATGACCGCGGTTTCCAGGTCATAGACATGAGTTGTCATTTGATAACGGGATCACATCATTAGGAGAATGATGTGATGGACGAGACCCAAACGTTAAACATAGCTTTTGATCGTATCAGTTATCGCTATAGTTTTCTGCATGTCAAGTATAAGTTCCTATGACCATGAGATCATGTAACTCACTGACACCGTAGGAGTGCTTTGTGTGTACCAAACGTCGCAACGTAACTGGGTGACTATAAAGGTACTCTACAGGTATTTCCGAAGGTGTCTGTTGAGTTGACATGGATCGAGACTGGGATTTGTCACTCCGTGTGACGGAGAGGTATCTCCGGGCCCACTCGGTAATACATCATCTCAATGAGCTCAAAGTGATTAAGTAGTTAGTCACGGGATTATGTATTATGGTAACGAGTAAAGAGACTTGCCGGTAACGAGATTGAACTAGGTATAGAGATACCGACGATCGAATCTCGGGCAAGTAACATACCGACGAGACAAAGGGAACTGTATACGGGATTGCCTGAATCCTTGACATCGTGGTTCATCCGATGAGATCATCGAGGAACATGTGGGAACCAATATGGGTATCCAGATCCCGCTATTGGTTATTGACCTGGGAGTGTCTCGGTCATGTCTGCATAGTTTCCGAACCCGCAGGGTCTACACACTTAAGGTTCGGTGACGCTAGGGTTGTTAGTGAGAACAGTGCATGGTTACCGAAGGTTGTTCGGAGTCCCGGATGAGATCCCGGACGTGACGAGGGTCTCCGGAATGGTCCGGGGACGAAGATTGATATATAGGATGAAAGGTTTCGGAGTCCGGAAGTGTTCCGGGGAGTATCGGGAAGACGACGGATGACCGAAAGGGGTTTCGGGGTCCCGGAAGGAGTTTTGGGCCTAATGGGCCACATAGGAGGGACACAACAGCCCTCATAGGGCTGTGCGCCCCCCCTGGGCCCTCTCCTCATGCGCAAGGGGGGCTGGCCCCTCCTAGGGCTGCCGCACCCCCTAGCTTGGGGGGCAAGGCACCTGGGGGGGGGGAGCCCTAACCCTGGCGCAGCCCTGGCCGCCGCCCCCCCCATCTCCACTTGGCCGCCGCCCCTAGGGGAAAACCCTAGGGCACCCCCTCCCCTCTACTCCCCCTATATAAAGAGAGGCAGAGGGAGGGCAGCCACACACGTTCGTGCCTCGGTGCTGCCCTCCCTCTCCCACATCCATCTTCGTCTTCCCGCGGTGCTTGGCGAAGCCCTGCTGGAATCCTCCACCACCATCACCACCACGCCGTCGTGCTGCCGGTGTCTCCATCAACCTCTCCTTCCCCCTTGCTGGATCAAGAAGGAGGAGACGTCCCCGAGCTGTACGTGTGAAGAACGCGGAGGCACCGTTGCTTCGGTGCTTGGATCTTCGGCGATCTGAATCGCGGCGAGTACGACTCCATCAACCGCGTTCTTGAACGCTTCCGCTTAGCGATCTACAAGGGTATGTGGATCCAACTCTCCCCTCGTAGATGCATCTCCTAGATTGATCTTGGTGAACGTAGGAAAATTTTTTGTTTCCCATGCTTCGTTCCCCAACAGTGGCATCATGAGCTAGGATCTTGCGTAGATGCTTTCACGAGTAGAACACAAAAGGGTTTGTGGACGTTGATGTTTAGATTGCTTCCCTCCTTAGTCTTTCTTGATTCAGCGGTATTATGGGATGAAGCGGCCCAGACCAACTTTACATGTCCACGTACATGAGACCGGTTCCATCGACAGACATGTGACTTTTGTTGCATAAGATGGCTGGCGGGTGTCTGTCTCTCCTATCTTAGTTGAATCGGAATAGAACAAGGCGGTCCTTGTAGAAGGTTAAATAGCAACTTGAATATCACCGTTGTGGCTTTGCGTAGGTAAGAAGCGTTCTTGCTAGATACCCATAGCAGCCACGTAAAACATGCAACAACAAATTAGAGGACGTCTAACTTGTTTTTGCAGGGTATGTATGTGATATGATATGGCCAATGACATGATGAGATATATTTGATGTATGAGATGATCATGTTGTAATAGTTAATATCGACTTGCATGTCGATGCATACGGCAACCGGCAGGAGCCATAGGGTTGTCTTTAATTTTTGTATGACCTGCGTGTCAATCATTAAGCGCTTTGTAATGCTTTAATTTATCGCTAAACGGTAGCAATAGTAGTAAGAGCATGGTGGGCGCGCGACAACCCCGATGGCGACACGATGATGGAGATCATGATGATGGAGATCATGGTGTGGCGCCGGTGACGATGGAGATCATGCCGGTGCTTTGGAGATGGAGATCAAAAGCACGAGTTGATGGCCATATCATGTCACTTATGATTTGCATGTGATGTTAATCCTTTTATGCATCTTATTTTGCTTAGGACGACGGTAGCATTATAAGATGATCCTTCACTAAAATTTCAAGATAAAATTGTGTTCCCCCCGAGTGTGCGCCGTTGCGAAGGTTCGTCGTTTCGAAGCACCACGTGATGATCGGGTGTGATAGACTCTACGTTCGCATACAACGGGTGCAAGCCAGTTTTGCACATGCAGAACACTCGGGTTAGACTTGACGAGCCTAGCATGTACAGACATGGCCTCTGAACACGGAAGACCGAAAGGTCGAGCATGAGTCATATAGTAGATATGATCAACATGTAGATGTTCACCATTGACACCACCTCATCTCACGTGATGATCGGACTTGGGTTGGTGGATCTGGATCATGTCACGCTCGAATGACCAGAGGGATGTCAATTTGAGTGGGAGTTATAAATAATTTGATTAGGTAATAACTCACTTATCATGAACAATAGTCTAAAATGTCTTTGCAAATCTTTTGTTGTAGATGGCTCGCGCAGTAGCTCCCCTGAATTTTAATGCGTTCCTAGAGAAAGCTAAACTGAAAGATGATGGGAGCAACTTTGCGGACTGGCTCCGCAATCTGAGGATCATCCTCACAGCTGCCCAAAAGGTTTATGTCCTAAATGCACCGCTAGGTGAACCCCCCGCTCCTCAGGCCTCTGCGGACGTTATGAACGCCTGGCAGTCGCGTTCGGATGATTACTTAGTAGTGCAGTGTGCCATATTGTATAGCTTGGAAGGAGGACTTCAAAGGCGTTTTGAACGTCATGGAGCATATGAGATGTTCCAGGAGTTGAAGTTCATCTTTGAAAAGAATGCCAAGATCGAGAGGTATGAGACCACCGATAAATTCTTTGCTTGCAAGATGGAGGAGAATTCGTTTGTCAGTGAGCACTTACTAAAGATGTCTGGGTACTATACCCGCATAGCTGATCTGGGACTTGTGTTCCCGGATGAGGCTATCATTGACAGAATTCTCCAGTCACTCCCGCCTAGCTACAAGAGCTTCGTACAGCAGTATAACATGCAAGGGATGAACAAAACCATCGCCGAGCTGTTTTTGATGCTGAAAGTCGCTGAGGCAGACATCCAGAAGGAGTATCAAGTGTTGATGGTCAATAAAACCACCAGTTTCAAGAAGAATGGCAAGGGCAAGAAGGGTAACTCTAAGAAGGGTGGCAAGGCAGTTGCTCATCCAGTGAAGAAACCCAAGGCTGGGCCCAAGCCAGAGACTGAGTGTTTCTATTGCAAGGGGAACGGCCACTGGAAGCGGAACTGCCCCAAGTATCTGGCAGACAAGAAGGGGGCCAACAACAACAACAAGCAAGGTATATGTGATATACATGTTATTGATGTGTACCTTACCAACTCTCGTTGTAGTGCCTGGGTATTTGATACCGGTTCGGTTGCTCACATTTGCAACTCTAAACAGGAACTGCGGAATAAACGGAGGCTGGCGAAGGACGAAGTGACGATGCACGTGGGAAATGGTTCCAAGGTTGATGTGATCGCCGTCGGCACGCTCGCTCTTCGATTACCATCGGGATTAGTTATGAACCTGAATAATTGTTATTTAGTGCCTGCGTTAAGCATGAACATTATATCTGGATCTTGTTTATTGCGAGACGGTTACTCATTTAAATCAGAGAATAATGGTTGTTCTATTTATATGAGTAATATCTTTTATGGTCATGCACCCGAAGTTAGGGGTTTATTCTTATTGAATCTCGATAGTGATGATACACATGTTCATAACATTGATGCCAAAAGATGTAGAGTAGATAATGATAATACCACTTTCTTGTGGCACTGCCGTCTGGGTCATATCGGCGTAAAACGCATGAGGAAGCTCCATGCTGATGGACTTTTAGAGTCTCTTGATTTTGAATCACTTGACACGTGCGAGCCGTGCCTCATGGGCAAGATGACAAGGACCCCGTTTTCAGGGACAATGGAACGGGCAAGTGACTTATTGGAAATCATACATACTGATGTGTGCGGTCCGATGAGTGTAACGGCGCGCGGTGGATATCGTTATTTTCTCACCTTCACTGACGACTTAAGTAGATATGGGTATATTTACTTGATGAAGCATAAGTCTGAAACTTTTGAAAAGTTCAAGCAAGCAGAGTGAAGTTGAAAATCATCGTAACAAGAAGATCAAGTTCCTACGATCTGATCGAGGGGGAGAATATCTGAGTTATGAGTTTGGTGATCACTTAAGAAAGTGTGGAATTGTTTCACAGTTGACGCCACCTGGAACACCACAGCGTAATGGTGTGTCCGAACGTCGTAATCGAACCCTATTAGATATGGTACGTTCTATGATGTCTCTTGCCGATTTGCCACTATCGTTTTGGGGATATGCGTTAGAGACAGCTGCATTCACTTTAAATAGGGCTCCATCTAAGTCCGTTGAGACAACACCGTATGAACTATGGTTTAGTAAGAAACCGAAGTTGTCTTTTCTCAAGGTTTGGGGTTGCGATGCTTATGTCAAAAGGCTTCAGCCAGAAAAGCTCGAACCCAAAGCGGACAAATGTGTCTTCATAGGATACCCAAAAGAAACTGTTGGGTACACCTTCTATCTCAGATCCGAAGGCAAAGTGTTTGTCGCTAAGAACGGGTCCTTTCTCGAGAAAGAGTTTCTCTCGAAAGAATTGAGTGGGAGGAAGGTAGAACTTAATGAGGTTATTGAACCTCTGCTTCAACCAGAGAGTAGCGCAGCACAGAAAGATGTTTTTGTGGAGCCTGCAGAGGTTGAAGAGGAAGCCAATGATGATGATCAAGAAGCTTCTGATCAAGTTACTACCGAACCTCGTAGGTCGACAAGGGTACGCACTGCACCTGAGTGGTATGGTAACCCTGTCTTGGAGGTCATGTTGTTAGACAACGGTGAACCTACGAGCTATGGAGAAGCGATGGTGGGCCCGGATTCCGACAAATGGTTAGAGGCCATGAAATCCGAGATGGGATCCATGTATGAAAACAAAGTATGGACTTTGGAAGTATTACCTGAAGGGCGGAAGGCCATTCAGAATAAATGGATTTTTAAGAGGAAGACGGACGCTGACGGGAATGTCACCGTGTATAAGGCTCGACTTGTGGCAAAGGGTTTTTCACAAATTCAAGGAATTGACTACGATGAGACTTTCTCACCCGTAGCGATGCTTAAATCCGTCCGAATCATGTTAGCAATAGCTGCATATTTCGATTATGAAATTTGGCAGATGGATGTCAAAACGGCGTTCCTTAACGGTTTTCTTAAGGAAGAGTTGTATATGATGCAACCGGAAGGTTTTGTCGATCCAGAGAATGCTGACAAAGTATGCAAGCTCCAGCGTTCCATTTATGGGCTGGTGCAAGCATCTCGGAGTTGGAATCTTCGCTTTGATGAGGTGATCAAAGCGTTTGGGTTTGTACAAGTTTATAATGAAGCTTGTATTTACAAGAAAGTGAGTGGGAGCTCTATAGCGTTTCTGATATTATATGTGGATGACATATTGCTGATTGGAAACAATATAGAATTTTTGGATAGCGTGAAGGGGTATTTGAACAAGAGTTTTTCGATGAAGGATCTCGGTGAAGCTGCTTTCATATTAGGCATCAAGATCTATAGAGATAGATCAAGACGCTTGATAGGACTTTCACAAAGTACATACCTTGATAAAGTTTTGAAGAAGTTCAAAATGGATCAATCCAAGAAGGGGTTCTTGCCGGTATTGCAAGGTACAAAGTTGAGTAAGACTCAATGCCCAGTGACTGCGGAAGATAGAGAAAAGATGAGTGTCATCCCCTATGCTTCAGCCATAGGCTCTATCATGTATGCAATGCTGTGCACAAGACCAGATGTCAGCCTTGCCATAAGTATGGCCGGAAGGTTTCAAAGTAATCCTGGTATGGATCACTGGACAGCGGTCAAGAATATCCTAAAGTACCTGAAAAGGACTAAGGAGATGTTTCTCGTTTATGGAGGTGATCAAGAGCTCGTCGTAAAGGGTTACGTCGATGCAAGCTTTGACACTGATCCGGATGACTCTAAGTCTCAAACCGGATACGTATATATTCTCAACGGGGGAGCGGTAAGCTGGTGCAGTTCCAAGCAGAGCGTGGTAGCCGATTCTACATGCGAAGCGGAGTACATAGCTGCCTCGGAGGCGGCGAAGGAAGGTGTCTGGATGAAGGAGTTCATGACAGATCTTGGAGTTGTGCCTAGTGCATTAAACCCAATGACTCTGTTTTGTGACAACACTGGTGCCATTGCTCTAGCCAAGGAACCAAGGTTTCACAAGAGGACCAGACACATAAAGCGACGCTTCAATTCCATCCGCGATTCAGTCAAGGAGGAGGACATAAGCATTTGCAAAGTACACACGGATTTGAATGTTGCAGATCCGTTGACTAAGCCTCTTCCACGGGCTAAGCATGATCAACACCAAGACTCTATGGGTGTTAGGTTCATTACCTTGTAATGCTAGATTATTGACTCTAGTGCAAGTGGGAGACTGTTGGAAATATGCCCTAGAGGCAATAATAAAAGAGTTATTATTATATTTCCTTGTTCATGATAATCGTTTATTATCCATGCTATAACTGTATTGATTGGAAACTCAAATGCATGTGTGGATGAATAGACAAACTTTGTGTCCCTAGTAAGCCTCTTCAGGACTAGCTCGTTGATCAAAGATGACCGCGGTTTCCAGGTCATAGACATGAGTTGTCATTTGATAACGGGATCACATCATTAGGAGAATGATGTGATGGACGAGACCCAAACGTTAAACATAGCTTTTGATCGTATCAGTTATCGCTATAGTTTTCTGCATGTCAAGTATAAGTTCCTATGACCATGAGATCATGTAACTCACTGACACCGTAGGAGTGCTTTGTGTGTACCAAACGTCGCAACGTAACTGGGTGACTATAAAGGTACTCTACAGGTATTTCCGAAGGTGTCTGTTGAGTTGACATGGATCGAGACTGGGATTTGTCACTCCATGTGACGGAGAGGTATCTCCGGGCCCACTCGGTAATACATCATCTCAATGAGCTCAAAGTGATTAAGTAGTTAGTCACGGGATTATGTATTACGGTAACGAGTAAAGAGACTTGCCGGTAACAAGATTGAACTAGGTATAGAGATACCGACGATCGAATCTCGGGCAAGTAACATACCGACGAGACAAAGGGAACTGTATACGGGATTGCCTGAATCCTTGACATCGTGGTTCATCCGATGAGATCATCGAGGAACATGTGGGAACCAATATGGGTATCCATATCCCGCTATTGGTTATTGACCTGGGAGTGTCTCGGTCATGTCTGCATAGTTTCCGAACCCGCAGGGTCTACACACTTAAGGTTCGGTGACGCTAGGGTTGTTAGTGAGAACAGTGCATGGTTACCGAAGGTTGTTCGGAGTCCCGGATGAGATCCCGGACGTGACGAGGGTCTCCGGAATGGTCCGGGGACGAAGATTGATATATAGGATGAAAGGTTTCGGAGTCCGGAAGTGTTCCGGGGAGTATCGGGAAGACGACGGATGACCGAAAGGGGTTTCGGGGTCCCGGAAGGAGTTTTGGGCCTAATGGGCCACATAGGAGGGACACAACAGCCCTCATAGGGCTGTGCGCCCCCCCTGGGCCCTCTCCTCATGCGCAAGGGGGGCTGGCCCCTCCTAGGGCTGCCGCACCCCCTAGCTTGGGGGGCAAGGCACCTGGGGGGGGGGGGAGCCCTAACCCTGGCGCAGCCCTGGCCGCCGCCCCCCCCATCTCCACTTGGCCGCCGCCCCTAGGGGAAAACCCTAGGGCACCCCCTCCCCTCTACTCCCCCTATATAAAGAGAGGCAGAGGGAGGGCAGCCACACACGTTCGTGCCTCGGTGCTGCCCTCCCTCTCCCACATCCATCTTCGTCTTCCCGCGGTGCTTGGCGAAGCCCTGCTGGAATCCTCCACCACCATCACCACCACGCCGTCGTGCTGCCGGTGTCTCCATCAACCTCTCCTTCCCCCTTGCTGGATCAAGAAGGAGGAGACGTCCCCGAGCTGTACGTGTGAAGAACGCGGAGGCACCGTTGCTTCGGTGCTTGGATCTTCGGCGATCTGAATCGCGGCGAGTACGACTCCATCAACCGCGTTCTTGAACGCTTCCGCTTAGCGATCTACAAGGGTATGTGGATCCAACTCTCCCCTCGTAGATGCATCTCCTAGATTGATCTTGGTGAACGTAGGAATTTTTTTTGTTTCCCATGCTTCGTTCCCCAACATACATTCATCCAACACACAGGGTCCGACTATGGACGAAATCAAACGAGAAAAGATACCACAACCACAAGTCCTAATCGCCCCTAGTAGGAACCACTACTGATCGTCGGGATACGTCACATACATGCGATCATGATCTTCATCGAACTCCCAGTGAAGTTCTTGTCCATCTCCTGCGTCGTACTTAGTTGTACCTACATCTGGTGTGCGTTGTAATCTGTGAGTCACAAGGACTCGGCAATCCCATTCCCGGGTATCAAAACTATCAAAGCCTTATAGGTGTGGATAAGTAATAAAGTGTCTGCAACAAGCACTAAGCAACTAGCTTACGAATTCAGAGCGAGATGAGGATATGTGCCAACGGTCGCCAAAGATGATCAATAAGTGAACCTAGCTACTCACGCTCATGCATAATCCCATGATGTTCACTTCTCGAAAACCCCTTCGAAAAGAGACCGTCACGATTACTCACACATGTAGTGTATTCTTAAGGATACGGTGTCAAGTTATCTACAACCGGATATTAACAAATTCCCATCTGCCACATAACCGCGGGCACGACTTTTAAAAGTTCATAACCCTATAGGGGTGTCCCAACTTAGCCCATCACAAGCTCACGATCTGCGGAGTCGCAACTCCATGTTGGGAAGACCCGAGTATTCTCGGAATCCTGTGCTCAAGATATTTCGACAAAGGTAAAACTAATCCAGCCAGACCTCCAGGCGTGCCGACGCCCTAATTGTAGCCGCGCGTATCTCGTCTCAGGCCACGACCGGATGGGACAACCTACATGTAAATACATGATACCTTGGGTTTCCCTCAGGCAACCCTGCAGTCCGCCCAGTTTGGACCAACACTCATGAGGAGCACTGGCCCGGGTTGTTGATTAAGACTTAGGTTAATTACTCCCTATGCAAGTTTTTAGTTGTTAGGCAAATGTAGTACCTAAGTTGGGTCTTGCTGGAAAAGTTTAAGCAGTGCGAATTATCGAGGGGGGCCCATAAACCCCAACCGTGCTAGGAACGCAAAATCAAGGAACATAACACCGGTTTATCGGTTCTAAGGTGGTATGAGTGGAACAAAACACCAAGCAGAAGGCCAAGCCTTCCACACATTACCAATATATATGTGCATAACTAGCAATTATTAAAGCAAACAACAATTTTAACATTTTAATGTTGTTATCATGATGCGGATGACAAATGCAAGTTTTATGCAATTTTTATTAAAAGTGGACATGAGCAAGATATGGAGTATTTCGTCACCGTGGTGGAAAGAAAGGGTGCCACGACGGCGATAACCGAAATGGTGCCACGGCAACAAATCGGTTTCGGTAACTCGTTGAGATGTCGGCGCAAAAGAAATGGTGGCGTGTGCGAGTCATGGAAGAGATAGGTGGGGTGATCCCGGATACCGGGTCCCCACGGCTCGACGGCG
Organism: Secale cereale; assembly: GCA_902687465.1. Lineage (NCBI taxonomy): Eukaryota > Viridiplantae > Streptophyta > Magnoliopsida > Poales > Poaceae > Secale > Secale cereale. Next base: position 275,608,349 of record LR738714.1, on the reverse strand, counting down.
TGGCAAACGAGGGGTAACTCAGACATGGTGCAAACATGTGATTCATCTCATACATGACACATCATTCGTCCACGGGCGTCATTCCGACGGTATACCTTTGAAGCATGCGTTTCAGGGCGGTTCGAGTTTGGCGGTAGTGGAAGTAGTGGTACACAAGTCGTAGTGGAAGTAGTCGTTCACTCGACGGTCTTCGGCGACGGTCATCGTACACATTTCGTAGATGAACTTGATGAAACCCTCGGCGATAGTACGGGTACATGTAGTGGTGGAACTTGGCGCATCCAACATCTTCGGATGTAGAGGTACTTGCGAAAACCGAGATGTTCTCGATGATCCCGTGAGATGACATGGTTCGGGGCGGTCTAGATCTTGATGAATCCGAATCGAAGCAAGACTAGGGAGGCCTCGGGTTGATAGCAACAACAGGCCAACGAGGTGGCTAGATGTAGGGGCATAGTTGCTTGATAGAGGCGAGGGGGCCCGATCTTTCGATGAGATGATAACTATCGATTTGGTGGAGAGGACTTTGACGATCCGACTACAAACGTGCACAACGTTGCGCCTTAGCAATCGCTAAACCAATCTCCAGGGGTTACTGTCAATGCCAGAAGCACGATCAGCCTGACCACGAAGGTCTATTCCTGCATGCAATCGAAGAACAAGCAAGAATATGATAAAGCAATCTGAATATTGCAAATATAAATGAAGTATTGATAAAGGTGGGGATCCATCAGCAGTCTTGGTCTGGTGTTGGACACAAACAAAGTACACAAAGTTGCAATGGCTAACTTTTGAGTAAACAAATCCCAAAAGAAAAAGCTACATGATGGATCTACTTATATAGGAGCAAGGGGTGGCGGCCAAGGAGGTGGAAGCACGTCCCAAGGCAGCCTAAAACTAACCCTAGGTCGTACAAGGCTCATGGGCCCAAGTGGAGGTGATGCAACACCTTTGGACTTGTAGTTTGACTCAGATTCTGCTGTAGCGTCAGATTGTTTCGTCGGTATCTCAATGCTCCGGTCGAATTTGAAGGTGAATCCAATTGGGTTGGAAAGTGTACATAATCTAGTTTCCTACAAAAAAAAGAATCACCCAATTCGGAGTCCGTATGAAGGAGTTCTTGCCGTTTTGAGTCACGTATGCCTGTGCAGTCCGAATCTGGATGCAGAACGTGAGAGACTTGGACTCTATCTTCTCTTGGGCCAAAAGTGACGTGAGAGAACTTTTTGAACAACACCTAAACTTATCTTTTTCCCTTATCTTCTTATGTGGATTGTACAAATGTCCCATACACCTGGAATTAGACATGGCACAGAAGTCTGTGAAGTATTTTTTGTCCTGGATGACATAAATAAATTGTTGCATGGTTTGCATTAGAAATCACCTCACAAATATACATGTATGCAATATTTTTGGTCGTATCCAAGGTAGTCATGTCCTCATCATCCTCCCTTTCTTGAAAATAAAGACGCCCTCGGCGTTGCTTAATCTGAAATTTGGGTAAGAAAATAGACAAGGTGTACATGTTGTATATGTATATGTCATCCATTTTTACTTCCCTTAATTTTTGCACATATGACACATATATAAATGAGTAACTTTCATAGTTCATAAAATATAAAGCCAAAATATTATCACAAGAAGTAGAAGGCATGAAAATATTGCAACTCAGTTTGCACAAATAAGCGATGCTCTTATTCATATCAAAAGATTGACAATGTTCATCATTAAACCATCCCAACATTGGTGAATAAACCTTACTTGCATGAAATTCACAGGTTACAACATGCTTAAATAAGCAAACATGCAATAAGTCATTTGGCATATAATCGTCACCAAGATTAGAGGTCATATCAAAATGATTAAACATTGGCACAATTATTTTCAAATGTATTTTATCCAAATCTGAATTATTCTCCGATTCACATGATTCTTTTGCATCAATAGTTAATTCAATGGGTGCACTTAAAATTGTTGGTATTTCAGTTGTTTGATCACATGACGCATTCATGACAGTAACATGATTATCTAAACTAGGTGGTGTGCTCAAATCAACTGGTAATTCAATACATGATGTATTCAAGTTAACTAGACATGCATCATCCTCATGTGAAGTTATATCATCATTGATTTTACTGTTACCTTGTCGCAAAGACGTAGCTGATGTAGGTACGGACGATGACAATGTACCATACACTTTAGATGATGTCACGCTCACAATCAGAGGTCTGGCTGTTCTTGTAGGTGCAATGGTGGAGGAACCAACGAGTGGTGGTGAGCATGAACTGGAATAGTAGTTGTTGTAGTCACACAATGCATCCTCTTGTATTTGTCTCTCAAAGGTACAAGCACGAACATACATACCAGTAATGCAACGAGGAATATACTGAAATCTTGCGCGAATATCATGGTTCAAACCACCAAAAAATCTATTCATTGTATCATCCTCAGATTCTTCTATGTCACAATGATGCATATAAGATTTGAACTCTTGGTAGTAAGCATGAACAATGTTACTGCCTTGTTTTAATTGTTCCAATTTGCGAGGCAATTCACGGCGATAGTAAGGAGGAAAAAAATGTTTTCTCATTATAGCCTTCAAATCTTTCCAAGTTGTAGGTTGGTTATCAATATTTTTCTTACAATGCACACTCCACCAAACAGAAGCAAAACCAGTAAATAATCTAGTGGCAGCTTGTACTCTCTCAAGTTCAGAAAAATGATGGTGACTAAAAACTTTTTCTACTTCAAGCTCCCAAGCTAGATAAATAGCAGGATTAAATCTACCCTCAAATGACGGTAAAGAAATAACCTGACCATGTGCTTGTGTGCGTTGTCCCACGTCTCGTGATGGTGAAGATGTATCCGTCGTCCAAGAACTTCTGTCTCCGGTACCTGTCATGATTAGTAGAAATAAGAAACAAAATTCAAGAATAATGTTCCTATGAACTACTAGGATGTGGTGGTAAAGCGCTCATAGTAAAGCAAATATCAATATCTTACAAGTTCTTACCATGCAGTAGGTGGTGATAGGCAACCAGCGGTGTCAAATAACTCCAAAGATTGGGTAAAGCGATTGCCAGGTGAACGTAAATATGCACGGTGTAGAAATATGTGGGACTGGGTTGGCTATATATATGGTAGCAAAAGATTAGCAATAATCAATTCAGAGATGCAATGTTGAATAAACGCTCAACGACGGTACTGTGCTGGTCCTAGGCTAGACCGTGCTAGAGACGCGAGCCTAGAACACTAATGAGGTCACGCTGTAGCACAACTAGCATCAATAAAGGATACAAAGTAGCTCTGGACAGCAAGATATAAGTGAAGATCACAACAGCAGTAAAGATAATGATGAAAACAACTGCCAAGCAGAATATACAACAACTCTCTCTCCAACTTTCTTTTTCTTTTTCTTTTTTCTCACACTTTTTTCTTTTTCTTTCTCTCCTCTTTTTTTATTACTTTTTTTCTCCGTCTTTTTTTTCTTTCTCCCACTTTCCAAGACAAACTAGATAAGATGCAGATTGGATCAAGCAAAGATGCGAACAACTTCAAGTATACGAGGTGGAAATTGATGGATGAGGTGGTGGACAGCGGAAGGGATAACGATGCAGCGGCGACGTGACTAATGTGAACAGAACTCGAAACTCTAATGAACTAGACAATAAGACCAGCAACTCAACACGATGATGCAACCGATAATTCAATAACGCAAACAATGAAAATAAAATTGCAAAGGCTCAGACTGTCTAGGACAAAGGATGAATAGATCTAACTTATTTTGTGGCTTTTCCTTGGACAATAGGTAAGAAAATAAATCTAATCTAGGAATAACTAGAAATTCTCACCGAGCAACCTCAAAACTGATACCACTTGATAGAGGCGAGGGGGCCCGATCTTTCCATGAGATGATAACTATCGATTTGGTGGAGACGACTTGGACGATCCGACTACAAACGTGCACGACGTTGCGCCTTAGCAATCACTAAACCAATCTCCAGGGGTTACTAACAAGGCCAGAAGCACGATCAGCCTGACCACGAAGGTCTATTCCTGCACGCAATTGAAGAACAAGCAAGAATATGATAAAGCAATCTGAATATTGCAAATATAAATAAAGTATTGATAAAGGTGGGGATCCGTAAGCGGTCTTGGTCTGGTCGTTGGACACAAACGAAGTACACAAAGTTGCAATGGCTAACTTTTGACTAAACAAATCCCAAAAGAAAAAGCTACTAGATGGATCTACTTATATAGGAGCAAGGGGTGGCGGCCAAGGAGGTGGAAGGACGTCCCAAGGCAGCCTAAAACTAACCCTAGGTCGTACAAGGCTCATGGGCCCAAGTTGAGGTGATGCAACACCTTTGGACTTGTAGTTTGATTCGGATTCTGCTGCAGCGTCAGATTGTTTCGTCGGTATCTCAATGCTCCGGTCGAATTTGAAGGTGAATACAATTGGGTTGGAAAGTGTACGAAATCTAGTTTCCAACAAAAAAATCACCCAATTCGGAGTCCGTATGAAGGAGTTCTTGCCGTTTTGAGTCACGTATGTCTGTGCAGTCCGAATCTGGATGCAGAACGTGAGAGACTTGGACTCTATCTTCTCTTGGCCCAAAAGTGACGTGAGAGAACTTTTTGAACAACACCTAAACTTCTCTTTTTCCCTTATCTTCATATGTGGATTGTAGAAATGTCCCATACACCTGGAATTAGACATGGCACAAAAGTCTATGAAGTATTTTTGTCCTAGATGACATAAATAAATTGTTGCATAGTTTGCATTAGAAATCACCTCACAAATATACATGTATGCAATATTTTTGGTCGTATCCAAGGTAGTCATGTCCTCATCATCCTCCCTTTCTTGAAAATAAAGCCGTCCTCGACGTTGCTTAATCTGAAATTTGGGTAAGAAAATAGACAAGGTGTACATGATGGCATGATCGAAGATCCACACAATTTATTTAGTTGAGAAGTAAATGTTAATGACATGATGGCATGATGCCATGATGAAATGCAAAAAACAAAATAAAATAACACGACGAAACCCGGAATAGCTGGAAGTCTTCTGGAGCGTCGGTCTCGAGGCGTCACAGTTAATGGGCTAAGTTGGGGACTAAACAACTTTTTAGTACTACTTGTCACCCCCAAACTGATGGACAAACTGAAGTAGTCAATAGAAATTTTTCTACCATGCTTAGGGCTGTTATGAAGAATAACAAGAAAATGTGGGAAGAATGCTTGCCTCATATTGAATTTGCTTATAATCGTTCGCTGCATTCTACTACTAAGATGTGCCCTTTTGAAATTGTTTATGGTTTCCTACCTCATGCACCTATTGATTTGTTGCCTCTTCCATCTTCGGAGAAGGTTAATTTTGATGCTAAACAACATGCTGAATTGATCTTAAAAATGCATGAGTTAACTAAGGAAAATATTGAGTGCATGAATGCTAATTATAAACTTGCTCGAGATAAAGGTAGAAAACGTGTTGTCTTTGCACCTCGAGATCTTGTTTGGTTAGATTTGCGTACGGATAGGTTTCCTAATTTGCGGAAGTCAAAGCTAATGCCACGTGCTGATGGTCCTTTTGAGGTGTTAGAGAAAATAAATGATAATGCATATAAACTTGAGCTGCCTGCCGATTTTGGGGTAAGTCCCACTTTTAACATTGCAGATTTGAAGCCTTAGTTGGGTGAGGAAGATGAGCTTCCATCGAGGACGACTTCAATTCAAGAAGGGGAGGATGATGAGGACATCACTAACAAAGTTACACCCACAGCCCCAACTAATACATATACATAACCAATTACTAGAGCTCATGCACGCCAATTAAATTACCAGGTACTTTTGTTTCTTGGTAATGATTCTAATGTTCATGAGAATATGATACTGCCTAAATTGGATACATTTGTCTTGCTTACAAATGAAGGGCCTAGCTTGGACAAGAAGGATGGTCATTGGAGCAAGATCAAGCATGGAGATGATGGCATGCGCAAGGGGAATAAGAACGGAGATACAAGTGATGATATCAGGACTTTGAAGCCACCATAATGAGTGCGTGAAGCCTTGGACGAAATATACAAGTTCCTACTTCATAAATTTCGTCTAGAGGCTATTATGGGTGCTGCGTCACCTTACTATTGGGCCAGGCCCATGTAATTTCGAAATACTTGAGTATTGGCTGTTTTTAGAGTCCGTATGTGTGGGGAAATAAGATTTAGGGTTGGTTTCAGACCCCTCCTCCAAGGGCCACGAAATCCCCCCCCCCC